>OX375865.1:87431008-87695629 GCA_947359475.1 Heligmosomoides polygyrus bakeri | reverse complement strand
ACCACGGCTGAGTGAGAATCTGATGTCGGTAAAAAAGCTCTTCTTCCTTCTTTCTCCAGCATCCAGCGATGGAGAACAAGTTTTCTCAAAAAAGAATCTCAAAAGGGAACAACAAACCTGTATCCGTAGTTCCAACTCAGGTACGGGAATTCGTCGCCCGTAGCACAATAGCTGACGGCCAATGTCCTCACAGATAGGGGTTGAACCATCGAGCATTAACAGAAGATTCGTCAACAGTGTCCGTTTTCCACATTCCACTTGCTCAGCATCGACTTCTTAAAGGTTAGGAAAACGACAGTAACGAGTGGATTCTCAAAAAAAAACATCGCAATCTATACAGCATACCATTGGCTAACCAACGCCATTCGTCTACAACGGCGTCAACCAGAGCGTTGGATGCACCTTCTTCAGCGACAAAGTAGACTCCAATCAGACCCGTATCCTGAATCAGGTCATAAATTACATCGATGAAGTTCGAACGAAAAATAAGAGTCTGGGAAGAAGCCATGACGTGTCAATTATGCAGAGGAGCTGATCAACACTATAGGATGGCCGTCTAGCAATCGGTGCCACCTGACTAGAGCTGTTTAAGAGTGTTCCTAAAAAAGTCGGTGTTGCCTCGCTCCTCTGTAAAGTTAGAGCCAATTGGTCCAGTCTAGATGGAACGAAGACCTTGCTGGCCTGGGCACTAAGTCGAGAAGAAAGCGGTCGGATATACAGAGTAATATTTGTCGGATGTTACATACCTTCTATAACTACGATTTCTATCTATCGAAAGGAAATGCCATCTGATTTTAGGTTCGACTCAAATTAAAAACCAGGGTTTCCATTCCTACGGTATCAATGATATAGAGGTGAGACCGCCCGACACTCACTTGCCATCCAGAAGCCACTGGGATCCCCGCATAGTTTCATTCATAGTAGCTCCGAGATGTAAAATAGAACGCACGAAGAACCATAAGAAAGTGTGAAATTAGCTACTTTGATCTTTTCCTTGAGATAAACAAAGGATAAAGGATAAAGGACGGCGTTACTTAATCCCTTCTGGGATGGGCCAGCGCATTCTATTTCTACGGGATGTCGTGGAGGCGACATGAATGCGTATTTGGCCATACAATGAGTTGCGGTAGCCAGCCGATGAACAAGGCAGCTCCTTGTCCTTCCCAGACAAGTCTGGTACCAATTCACCGACCCCGGAAAGATGGAAGGCTTGGTTGGCCTGGGCGGGAAATCCGAACCAGGAACCTGGTATCGGGTGCACGCGACAGTTGCGCCTCCTCCGACTGCGCTACACGCGCCCCTTGAGATAAATACCCTCAATATATCCCTGTCCTATTACTGACACATTCTCCCACACGCATTCATGACCAGTAAGTACTCCAGCAGTTACGACATAAAGTGATACGATACTTTAATTGACTTACTCCAATTTAAAGGCGATTTGTTCAGCAATTAAGCCCAAAAAGACAGCCGTAAAGGCCCATGCACACTTCTGCGACAGCGCGGCACGGCCATGATGAAGGATAGGGCCGCGACGGGCGCGGCGCGACATAGCGACGCGTGCCGCAGGGGGGGGGGGGGAATGCACACCTTTGCGACTATCGCGGCGGCTATCGCCGGCGATGCCGCGCTGAGTGCCGCAGGCTGGAATGGTTCAAATCATTCCTAGAGGCGCGACATGCACTGGGACGTCGGCCCCGTTGCCTATAACGATGCTCTAACGCGACCGCGCCGCGACCGTCGGATTTCGCGGAGGTGACCGTCGCTCCTCTTGCCGCGCCGCGGTGTCGCAGAAGTGTGCATGGGCCTTAATCGTTGAAAAACATACAGACTAGAGTTGTAAGGATTAGGTCATACCAGTCAGCATTTACTCTAACGTGTAGTCATTAAAAAAAGATGCGAGTGGAATCTGCCCACTTGATGGCAATGCTTTCTTCATGAGTTTTGATCTAGGGCTCAAGTAACGAAAGAAAGGCTTCTATACAGAACAAGGCTTTAGTTCAAGAGCCCAGGATTCTACATCTGGACAATTTTTCGATGAGTTTGGCATGCTAGACATATGCAGTTTTTGCAAGAAAGCTGCTATCTCGCTTGAACCCAGCTGGATAATGGTTAAATGCTGCTGCAACGATTGTTGCGATCAAAACGCTTACGCCAAGCTAGTCTCGAACCAACACATTCTGCTTTCTGGGCAGACTTCTACGCCATTACACCACCGACGACGTTTGATCGCATAGCATCCTGCCCCGAAAGCAGACGTCGTTCAATTCCCGACAGACTCAAATTATGGATCGCGATGTAGCCGACTTGTAGCAATATTCAGCAGACAGTTTTAAACTCTAGGGACAAGCGTGTTGGTCCAACTGCTCCATCCTCAAATCCTACCGTCAGTCTAATAGAAAACAAGAGACTAAAAAGGGCACCGTTGCTGCGTCCAAAAACAAAGAGGCTGCCAATCAGACACAAAACTACGTTAAAAATAGCGCAACAGTTTTATGGAAGTATAAGTAGAAGCTTTTCCACTGACCTTATAGCAAGTGTTGAAGGCCTGGAACGACTGTACGCCAGCGTTGCGGCCAAGCCGCAGCGCTAACCGAGACGGCGCATTCACGCCGAATCCTCGACTTCTATCCCACTCCCCGATAAGCTGCAAAGGAGGAACGTCAATCGCTCATAGCAACACTATTATTTAAACTTTAGGCGATGAACTTACGGTGTTCGCTACCATTAGCGCCAGATTATCCTCGTGGGTCCAGGAGACTCCCTCGACGACCATCGCGCCGTAGACAGAATCCATGCCGTCAACTGGTGTATTTATCTGAAACAAAGGCTCCCGCTCAGAAAAAAAAAAGAAGGCAATAATAGCCACCGCATCTTTTCAGTGCAATGCTAGACATACCTCGCACGGCTTGAATGCTGCAGGATGAAAGTTCGCGGAAGCATCACCATGCTTAAGACCGCCGAAGTACTTCTCTGCTAGCCTGACCACCTGGCAATTCAAATACCTTAGAAAGTCTCTTGGAAAGGAAAATCACGCATATCAAATGATACCTCATCATGACGTACTCCACCAGCCGCGCTTAGTACCATCCGTCCTGAGCGGTAGTGGGTTTGGATGTAGTCTGTCAGATCTTTTCGTTGGATGGAGCTGAATTTTTGTTTCAGTATATTGTCTCGAAGGGTAGTCAGACATAAACATAACCGAAGAGAAACTAGCAAATCTTGGCAAAGTGTGGGGACAGAACGGAAGCGGTATTAGCAGCCAAGTAGATCAGCGGCAATTTTTGTTGATAGATATTCCAGAAATCACTCACTTTATATTCTCCACCGGCCCTAGTATAGTCATCGACAGTGGGTTACCCTCAAAAGCGCCTGTGTGAAGATGGTCAAAGACCACTTCCTAAACACAAGGCGTATCGCTGAAGTTCGAAAAATGCTGAGACAGCATTTCACTCAAAAAGGATAGGTACCTGGAAGTTCTGCTCCACCTCCTGCATTTCGCGCAAGATCACGCTGCGTTCTGCATCGATGTCTCGAGGATTCAGATTACTGTTCAGCAAAATGTCAGACAGAATGTCGACAGCTGAAATGCGAACAGGCATTACCTACAAACGTGGAATGCTTTCCTGCAACGAAACACGGAAATTCTTATTAACCTGCTCCTATTGGAGCAACTGCTCAATGTAATCATAACGCAGTACTCCGATCGGAATGCTGTCAAGCGACAGATTCCCACTACAACAGAACTATTTCGCTCAGCGTAAGTGATGATTAGGTGCATGTGGCGCAGTCGGATGGAGTGCCTACTGTCGTATGCACCCGATACCAGGGTCTTGGTTCGGATTTAACGCCTAGGCCAACCAAACCTCCATCCCATCGGGGTCGGTGAGTCGATTACGATTGTATAGACCAAATACGCATTCAAATCTTCTCCACGTCATACCGGAGAAGTAGAATGCATGGCGCAACCCCAAAACAGATTGAGTAACGCCGTCCTTTATACTTTTTATCCTTAAGTGATGATCGAATCCATCGACCCATCTATGGCTCTGGGTTAACAGCGTAGTAAGACGAGTTATTGCCCCGCATGCATCCAGATTGATGACTCAAAGTTCAGTAGCCGCGCAATACAGCCAGTGCTCCCACGTCCGTGGTCTGTGAATTGGTGATAGCATTGTAGGGCGAAGGAGATAACAGTGAATTGTCTACCTGCTGAGCATCGCAAGCCCCTGTCCAGACCAAATGCCTACTGAAATTGTCTACACAGCCTTCTACAGAATCGGGTGGTTACTTCACTCCATGAAGTGGAGTGGTAAACACTGCCAGATGTTTACCAATCCATTTTATGGTACGGAAAGCAGGCCAACAGAGTAAGCCGTGCTGATTCCATGACTCCATAGGCGTAATTCGGTTTGCCGTGAGTCATTTGCGTTGAACAATGGGTAACAGAGCTGTTAAGGAAGGGTTTTACTACTCTAAATCATCGCCTTAGCATCGTTAGACAAAATCACAACCACGAACTGTGCAGGGATGACAATCAACAGGCTTCTCTCTCATGCCCTTGACTTCCGCTCCAGTACTCCTCTATCTGCCTCTCGCTTCTTTCGCCTTTAGCGAGGAATAAAAGAAAATTTTAAATGAAAAACCTCAAAACTCACACCGCTCGAGGTCATTAGAAAAGCATTTTGCATAGTATACGGTCTGTTCTCGTGATGTGTACGCATTCAGATGGGCACCGATGTTCTCCACTTCCAGCTCCAGCCCGTTCCTCGTGCGACGTGATGTTCCCTAGACAACATAATATAATTTCGCGTTCAATTGAGGTCTTTTAAATAGAACCAGCGCACCGTAATGAACTATAAACAACGTTTACTTGGGAAGCGCTGAGTGGCAATTATTCTAAACACAATGAAACTAGGAAGCCAAACATTTTGAGCAACTTAGCAAACTCGGAAGTTCCACGTTGGGCGTTTATTTGTCGACATGGGTATTGGAAAACTAATTTGTGCTTGCTTAGAAAACTGAAAAAGGGGCGCTTCCTAACCTTCGCAACTATGAACTCCTGCAAAACGTGCTGAGAGCTGTAAATGTGCCGAACAGCGAGGAAGAGGGACCGCACTGATGAATCTCTAATGAGCAGTGTCGTTCAACACCTGCGAACTGTAGTGCATCTGTACGGCTTCAGAAAGTAAGCGAATGCGAGCGGAAGCGAAAGCGAAAGTGAAGTGTCGACTTCGACAAAAACTTAACTTCAGGATAAAGTGGCCGTCGGGGCTTACATCAAATGTTTGCCAGGATAACTCAGACCTTCCTTTGTCACCTACTTTATTTCAAACTCGAACGAGCAGACTGCAAGAATCGTATGGTGCCTTGAAGTCTACCAGTGGTATTTAATCGGATATATGCATGCAGAAATCGTACGGGCACAAACTCATTTTCTAACTGGATTCGTAGTACGTTTTTTTGTTACAATCCATCGCGCTTGCAATATACTAAAACATCATAGATAAAAGTCGCTTAAGCCCAAAATGGAGGACTACAGATGTCCCAAATGTCATGCAGCTCTGTGTAAAAACTATTTGAATAAACTAACCCATAGCAGTTATAAAGCAAGATAAATAGTAAGAATACCTTGAACGCCATGTGCTCAAGGAAATGAGCCGTCCCGTTGTTCCTCTCATTCTCGTATCTCGATCCGGCATCTATCCAGACACCAATCTGGAAATAGTTGGGGCTACGAGCTAAAGCCAGATTACATTACCTTACACATGCGAAGAAAGGCAGAAGCGCAGTTTTAGGCAAGACTGGTCACTACTTCACTTTTTTGGATTCACTGCTAGCGTACTAATGAGGTGCGTCAGAGGAAGAATGCAGATTCGAGCCCGGCAGAGATTCCAAGGCATTTATTTGGGGTGCAATCATGAACTTGCTATCCGCTCTTAGTATTACGGCTTAGTACGGGAAGTTACGGTAGGTGCGCCTGAACAAAAGTGTCGGGGTCACGGTCACCGACTGCTCAATCGTACCCACCGTAACTTACCGTACTCCACTGTAATACTAAAAGTGGATGTCAGCACCCAAAATAACTTCCTTGCGAAGTTTGGGAGAAATCGATGATGGCGATCCCGACAGCTTCACTCACCCGTATCTACCGTAACCCAGTGTACTCAACAATACTAAATACCGATGTCATATTTAGGACGAGCACAAGTAACCCCGGTAGGGAGTTTGGGCGAAATTGGTAATCATGACCCCGACTGATTTACTCACCCGCACCTACCATAGTCGGCAAAATGTCAAAAACGGATATCACATTCGTGATCATCACCCCGAACAACCCCTTGAGCGAAGTTTGAGCGGTTTTTTTTTCGCCCTCTTCTCGTTCTCTAAAATCTTGAAACTACCGCAGTTCCCCATATCCTACCATCCTGGTACTACATTGCATTATAGGTGAGGTATAACCCTTCCACGGCAAAGCAATAAGAATGATAAGGTCACTTACAGTAGCAGTAGGGATCTTCGTGTCCTCAGTGGCGACGCGGAATCCACTTTGTAGAGTAGTTACAACAGTCTCCGGAAAGAATACTTCACGAGCAGCGCTCAAAGCGGATCGCCACCTTCGTGCGGGCTAGAATAACTAAGTCTCCTATAGTTGCCAACAGTCGCCGATACACTTACAACCGAAAAAACCGTCCGAGTTGTCCGGTATGCAACGCCCATAGCCGCGCGATTCAAGCCTGATTTTTACCAACCATGGAACGCTCTTACTACAGGCTCTATACGCTGGAGCCAGGGATGAAGGACATTAATGACGCTACGACGATCTATGGGACTTTCGGCCCATCAGAACCCCCCTCCCCTCGGCCCTATTTGCGCAGAAGCACGCAAGCAAATATATCACTAGCTGCAGCGACTGATTAGCAGAGGGATAGGCAACTCGGTACCGTAACGATTTCCATGAATTTCACTCCGAAACTATGGTGAACAACTCGGACGGTTCTTTTCTTCGGTTGTAAGTTTATCAAACTGTTGCCAAAAACTAATCATGATGTAACTTCTAGCTACAGAGCAATTAACTAAAATTCTACTTTATATCAAACACGAGTACGAACTCACCCTTAATACCTGGCTACTTATTATTCTGTTCATCTTCTACTGACGGATGCCAACTATGCAAACGTAAAGGAGCAAGTTGCAAAATTAAATCGCCAGCTTTTACATTAAAGGACCGGAGCAGAAAATGTCGTTGGGGCGCGCTATTGGTTTGCAATTTTCGGAGTCGGCTTTGAGATCACGGCTGTGTCCGTATTGTTTCAAGTGCTTGCTCGTAGTTATGTCCTGTTATAGCACTTTGTGGCGGTTTTCGGGCACTACACTGTGTTGTTACAGTTGCGTCTTGCACAGGAGACAGAGAGGGTAGAATATTTATTATGCCAGTTAACTCCATTTGTAGAGGGAACTACGTCCTATTCTTCATCTATCCGGCGGCGCTGTCAGTTGTAGCCTCCCATTCCATTGGTCCTTCTACTCTGAAACCGGCCTCCCCCCAACATCCGGTGACCAATCGATCACTCAACCCATTTGTCCAGCTCCGCGTGACCTCCATTGGATTTCTCATGTATGTTGATGTCTACGATAGCAGAAAATGTGCCCGTATCAATCGCAGGGTTCCAAAGAAGAACCTGCGCGATTGATACGGGAGTGATGCGGCTCTTGGCATAAATAGCCGGAGCACGAAAATAGTGTGCACATACTTTGTCCGATAATAAACTATTGGACTTCAAGAGTTTGTTAACCAAGGGCGATAACCAAGCCAAAAACAGAACCCCACAATGGGTTCAAAGAGCAAAACTCCTCCACAGGTTCATTTGGTGCATCGGCCTAAACAGCCTTGTATCATAAATCAGTGGTTAACTCTACTGAAAATCTCAATTAAGGACGCTTAATTGCAAATATGTCCTTGGTCTTTTATAAAAGGCCAATCGAACTCAGTTCCTGCATACGCTCGTGGAGAGATTCGCGCCGTATGCAGAATAAATCTCCGCTACAGGAGACGACGAAGAGCAGTTTGAACAATTCTGCAGCAAGGTAAATTTGCTGCAAGAGAGCATAGAGACGATAGCGCAGGGTAGAAATACGCTGCAAAACCTCGTCCGAGAGCTCAAAAGGGAATTCGACTATGCGAAGTCGAAAACCAGCAAGAAAGACCTCACCTCCGAGAAGAAATGGAGAGTGCGACAAAATATAGCGATCGAATCGCTAAAGCCAATGGACTGATAAGCATGCTCGGAACAAGAGTAAATGAAGCAAAAAATCAACTCAGTAAATTGGCAAGAAAGTTGGGTAGAACCAACACATATGTATAGCACCCCTACTCATCAGCCCAAAATGAAAATGCCACCGGGCAACGGCATGAAGAAATTGATGATGCCTCCAGTTACTCAAACGAGACAACTGTGCGTGCGCAAAATAGCCAATTTTGCCGATCGGTAAAGCCAGAACAGCTGAAACTTCCCCATTTCAGCGGAGAGGAAAACGAATTCGCCGGGTTCTGGACAATATACGACACACTTGTTCATCGGAACAATTCCTTGAGCACAGTAGAAAAAATGCTGCTGTTGAAAGATAACCTCAAAGGGAGAGCTGAAATGACTATAAAAGGAATTCTGCTTATCCCATCCAACTACACATGGTTGAGGCGCTCAAGAAGAAATACGGCAAAAAGTCAACTAACAGGGCAAAAATCGTCCAAAAATCAATGGGCTTACCTACTGCCAAGAATGATGCGAACAGTTGTACGCAGACATTTGACCATATCAGAATGCTGATTAACATGGTCTCCGCTGGACAAGATAGAGATTTAAGACGCAATGTGGACGGAAAAAAATTCTTGAAAAATTTCCATATGAGACAGTAAAGACCGTGTTGGTCGCTATTTTCAACATGAGGATGAAGTCAAAATAGACCAACTCATGGATCATCTTGAAAACGCTCGGAGATGCGTAGAATCACGCCTCAAGCATCATGATAACAGTGATCAACCTACCTGGCGTTTTCAAAAAACGACCAGTACAACAGCTCCTAGAAATGAGAGACGTTGTCATTTCTGTGAACTACCAAATCACAGTTCCTCTCAGTGCAGGAAATTCTTCGACGTTAGTTCCCGGAGAGCATTAATCAAAGAGGCCAAAAAATGTTGGAAATTCTTTTCGTACGATCACAACAGTTATTGTCAAGAGCTCAACTGCCCAAAATGCGGTCAAATGCATGACATAAGTCTGTGTTTTTCCAAAGCGAGTGAGAGCAATAACAGCTCATCATTCAACACTCGCCAGAACAACCGATTCAGTAAGCCCGCCCGCAGCAAGAATCAGTGGGACCCGAACACGGCTCCACAGGCACAACATAGTGCTCAACCTAACCGCTCCGCAACAGAAAACGGTCCAAATGATGCGCGTCAAAGACCGTAACATATAAATCCACAATCAAGTGGAAATTCTTATAGCTCGTATGATGCTAAGACTCAACAACAGTTCGATCAAAGCAGGGAGCAGATTGTCCTCATGACAGCTGAAGGAAATATCTGGAACAACAACACCGGACATTTCGAAAAAGTGCTTTTCTTTTTCGATACAGGAGCTAAAAAAACTATAATACAAGAGCAAACAGCTAACGAGCTTGGACTCGAAAAGCAAAGCAGTGAAATTTGTACTATGTCCGGTATCGGAGGACATATTGAGAAATTTCAAATGAACATTGTGCCCATAACTATCAGCACAGCGTACGGGGCCGGAATAAGTCTAACCGTCCAGACAAAACCTATCATTACCAACGGTTTTCCGTCTGTTCCTCTCAATTCCGTCGACAAGCAGTTCCTTGAAGACAAGAAAATTTGCGTGTCAATATGGTTGATAGCATACCTTGCCGTAGGGTCTACATATCGCACGGACCGTATTCGGCCCAACGATACATGATAAGGGAGCAACACCGTTACCAACGTCCGGAGAGATAACACATGGCCTGAGCCTGATTCACGAACAGGAAGAACCAGATCTCCTTCGAAACATATTTGAACTGGACAGTCTAGGCATTTCACAAGAAGAATGCGCTAAAGATGGAAATGCGTTCGAGTATCTTCAGTCTTGCACAAAGTCTATAT
This sequence comes from Heligmosomoides polygyrus bakeri, assembly GCA_947359475.1. Lineage (NCBI taxonomy): Eukaryota > Metazoa > Nematoda > Chromadorea > Rhabditida > Heligmosomidae > Heligmosomoides > Heligmosomoides polygyrus. Next base: position 87,685,470 of record OX375865.1, on the reverse strand, counting down.
CCTTCGAAAACGGAATCGTGACGGTGCCATTTCCCTTAAAGGACAATATTCTTGACCTAGCCGACAATTATCCTGTCGCACACCGTCGCCTGCTCTCATTACAGAAGCAGTTGTCTAATAATGCGAACCAACGAAAATGGTACTGGAAAATATTAGACGAATATACAACAAGGCGTTGTTGAAACTTGCACAAGTGAGCCAGACGCCGTAGGCATTTACTGTATGCCACACTCTGGCGTTTGGAAGCCAGAGAAAAGCAAACGTCTGCAGATAGTATTTGACGCATCTTCAAAGATGAAAGCCACTGAATGATGTCATCCACACAGGACAAACATTCTTCAATAAAGTCCATGACATACTGGCTACTAGTCAAACGAGTATTATAATACTGCTATGCGACATTGAAGCAGCATGTACTCAGATCAGGTTTTTGAAACCCCATAAAGACCTGTGCCGTTTTCTGTGGCTGAAGAACTTCGATAAGCCGCCTACCAAAGAAAACATTGTGGAACTCAAATTCGACATTCTACCATTTGGGAATACTGCTTCACCAAGCATCCTTAATATGGCCATAACGGCATTCCTGAACCACAAAAATTAACCACTCTCTTTGGAAATAGCAAGGAACATTTATGTTGATAACATACTTCTACGAGCAGATTGCGACGTGTAAGCCATACACAAGTATGGCGCTTCCAAAGAAATGTTCCAAGAAATTGGAATGAACCTTTGCGAATACGTGTCGAACTCCGTCACGGTAAACAGTGCGATACCACCGATCGACAGGGCGTCGGCAGGGAAAATAAAGTTTCTCGGTGTTAACTATGATACGGATTCGGACGAGTTCGATATAAAAATCGATATTCCTGATAAAGATCATCTCACGAAGCGAGATATTGTAAGCCAAATCAACACAGTATACGATCCGATTGGCCTCGCAAACCCTCTCATGATCAAGTTAAAGTCCTTGATGAGGGAAATTTATGCGACAGGCATAGACTGGAAAGATGAGGTCCCACCCGAATACACCAGAAAGTGGAAATTCGCAGTCCAGGAGATAAATAACGCTCGTATATCGTCACCACCATCAATACTGCGATCCATGCCGCTGCAACCCACAAGGTTGTCCCTTTGGTTATTCTGTGATGCTAGCAAGTTGGCTGTATCAACGTGCATATACTTTGTTTGATAATAAACTATTGGACTTCAAGAGTTTGTTAACCAAGGGCGATAACCAAGCGCCCAAAAACAGAACCCCACCATAGGTTCAAAGAGCAGAACCCCACCGCAGGTTCACCATTCATTTTTCGCAAGAGTTCGGTTTTTTTGGCCTTCGGATCCTACTCTCTCCTCCCTACCAACGAGAGGTTCCGTAGCCTTCGCAGTCCGTACTCACCCGTCCTCGGTTTCCAGACTTCCGTACTCTCCACACCGGAGATCGGTCCTCCTACCCACCAACTCCCGCCCACCTCAGCTCTCACCACCTTCACAATACTCCAACACAGTATTCGCAAAATCGTTTATTTACTATACTGTGTATCACTTTGCCCGTCTCTATCCCACTCCTCACAGGCAGGTGGAGTCGAAGCGGGGCCCTGCGATTCTTTCCACCAAAGATTATAAATTCTTCGGCGCCACGGTCTCCACAGACGCGTGTACTACTGTTTGGTGCACCGATCCGCCAATTCCGGTCCCTAGAAGTGGCCACATGTCGAATGGAGTCCATCCTACCATTCATAACCCTTCCATGGCCGCTCCCCTCGTTTATCATTTTCGTCTCTCGCAGGATCACTCTTATCTCTCCAATCGGAGGTTGCTTATCCTTTCAAGAACTCTTACATTCTTACTGTATCCCTAAGTATACGAACTCATTTCCGCAACGGAGCTTCAGCTCTAACAGGCTCGGCTATTACTCCAGTAGAATCAGCACGTACCTGTTTCCTTTTCCGTAGTTGCCATCCCGACTTTACCTGATCGCAGACCTCAGGAGGTGACAGGAACATAAGGCCCCGGACTACGACATTGGCGCCCCTCTAATGGCCCCTCAACGTCATACCCAGCGGGGTTACCATCTCCTTCGCACAACTGTGATGGCTCGTGCTGCTCCAGTCGTTGCCATGATCCTCGCTGTTGTGGTTTTCTTCTCGGTGATCGTCCGACGGCTGCTCGGCTGGCTTGTTCGAACACCTGATCGCTATTTGTGTGGCACAGAAGACAAAGGAAGGTAGAATATTTATTATACCAGTCAGATTATATGGGGAAACTCCCTCCTATCCTTCTCCAACTATCCGGCGGCGCTATCGATCGTACCTGTTGTACTGGCTGGTGTGGTGTAGATTTGGTGGACGACAGAGACGTGATAGACGATAGATGCTTTATTCACCAACGACCGATAACTACAAACCATACCAGGTAGCCTTTATATAGTGGCCCTTTAATCACTGCGTGATACTCATCATATCATTGGACTGATACAGACTGATATGTGACAGTATCCTTCCATTCCATCGATCCCACTCCGAAACCGGCCTCCCCCAACAGTTACCATGTTGGAGAATCGATGCAAGATAACTTGTTTGGTATTGTGAAGAAGAAACCGGTTGTAGATGCATGGATGCCTTGAAATTCCTTTGCAATTGCCTTTCGTACCGTGCGACTTTTAGTTAAACCTTTTGAAGTTTTCTTTACCTTCCGGGCTAGTGTCCAGCGCTCCACCTCAGAAGCCAATCAAAGGGGCTGGTTGGAATTGTACTGTGCTCCTGTAGGACGACTGATGCTTATTTACTTATCCTTGAGCACTTGTTCGATTCGAGGAAGGGTTTGCTTGCCTAGAATGTGATTGCCATTTCTGCTAGCCGATTGGACGGGCGGACCGTTTCAGGTCGTCATGTAACATGTCCATACCGCGTTGCCGGTCTTCCACGACCTCCTCCTTCTTGGTGCCTGTTCACACTTCGAGCGAAAAGAGCGACTGAAGCGACGCACGGGTTGTGGAGTACGTAATAGTTTACGTATACCACACTACGTCCGTCGCCTCAGTCGCTCTTGTTGCTCGAAGTATGGAGAGGCTCTCGAACTTCAAGCTTCAGTGCGCCTTTCGCAACAGACTCTTTGCTAGCAGCAGAGCGTGTCCGAGCCATCTCAGGCGGTTCTCACACATCTTGAGTTGAATGAGAACTATCCCAAAACGCAGTATGTCATTGTTACGGATGCGGTCCATCTATGTAGTGCCTGCACTGCTGCGCATCTTCACCTTCATGACACTTAGTCGACGCTGCACTTCCTTTTTCAAAGGTAAGCATTCAGATCCGCACAATTCCACGGGTCGAACTACCGTGCGATGTACCATCGACTTCATCTTATCGCTGATTTTCCGGTTATATAGTAATCCGGTGGTATTTCTCCGCTTGAGCCGGGCAGAATATGCGATGTTTCATCTCGTGTAACAAACCTTCGTCGCTGGTAATTATTGAGCCCAGCAATTGAAAACATCAGTCCTTGGCAGCTCGACACCGTCCACCGATGGAGTCTCTGCCGTTCCTGTCGTTCGTCAGGTACTCCGTCTTCGCCATCCAAACGTAATTCGAACACTGCGAGTCGATCACTCAGAAACCTGCACGTAATTCTCCAAGTCAGCTCGACTTTCCGAGGCACTTCATCAGCTAAAGCAACGACAAGGGCGTCGGTTGTTGAAGATCTCTCGTGACCAGGTTCATGACGAGGTTGAATAGAAACGGCGGCAGTGCGGAGTTTTTGGTGGTTACCAACAGTGATGGAAAGCCCCGATCCAGCTGAAGATGAGAGAGCAGCGCCTGAGGTGGTATGGACACGTCCTCAGAAGACCAGAGGATCACCCCCCAAGGTTGGCCCTAGATTTCGAGGCAACCGGAAAGCGTACGAGAGGAGCCCCAAGGAAAATATGGAAGGACGTCATCAAGAGAGATCTCGCCGAAGTCGGCACAACGACGCCCTTGATAGGGTGAGGTGGCGACAGATCACAAGAACAGCGGACCCTGCGACTGCGCGGGACTAAACGCTCAGGAGAAGAAGACCAACAGTGATGGAAAACGGCTGTTATGTTCCAGCAGATGTGCGGACACACTTCTTGACAGTCGCATATACCAGTTTGACTCACTTGACTAGCTGCTCCGGTGCACCATGTTTCCACAATGCCTTCCTCCAGATCCAGGAATGCGAAGTGAATGATCTCGTCCTTTTTCTGGAATTTCTTGAGTAATATTCTGGTATAGCGATCAATCCTCATCCCTCAATTGGTTTGAAAAGGTGTTTATTTTTTGCCAAGTCGCTAAACGCAAGGAGTAGGGGTCACAATGGGATACAGCGCAGCACGCGTTTGGGGGTCTTGTACGCCCGCGATGCGTCTGCAGCCAGATGGCTCGAAGCCAGGTGGGTAGGGGGTTGACTCCTGCGAGTGAGGTCGGGGGGTTTGCTTCCTCTGCGCTGCTGCGTTTTCGAATTTCAACTGATTGGTTGAAATTTGGGGGATTCTGACGTCTATACCATTTTCAGACGTTTTCTGCGCATTTTTCCAGCTGTACGCTGTGGTATTCAACATGGTGATAAATGTTCAGCACCAGTGATACACAGGTACAAAGTGCATGAAGCACCACTGGGCACCTTACGGGTAGCGTATAAAGACTACAGGCTCCTCATAGTCTGTTTCCATACCAAAGAAATAAAGGGGCTTATCAGTAAATCAGTTTAAGCGGTTTGCTAGCAATACATTACTTAGATATGATCTTTCTTGAGACAGGTCGAGAAGTGATACCGATTACCAATTCGTTGTGTATATTTCGTATTGCATGTTGTGTTTGTTTTGGCTTCGTAGTATTGAGCGTTGTTTTAAATGTTTGCTTTCTGCAAATATAATAAATAAATAAAATAACTATCCGTCACTATTCGTATCCACGTAATTGCCATATTTTTGTTGCTGATGTCAACTTTTTGTTGAATTCCTCGTCTTTCCTCTTTTCTGAAGGCGCCTCTGACCTCGCATTTCCCTGCATTTCTCGAGCTAACCTCTAAGCGTTCTAGAAGCAAAATATCTACTTCTCAGCCTCTAATAATATTCATATTTCTATAGATTCCTTCTCCATACTCATTCTGCACTTCCATATCATTCAATCAAACATTCAGTGGGAGCGATTCGATCGATACACACAAGTGACTAAGACATTGGGCGGGCCTCCAACTTCTCTCGTAATCACGTCCAGCCTCCACTGTCCACCTGAATGTCGGCCTTCGGACTCGAACTTTCGCTGCGCGTCAGGTACGTTTTGTTTGAAGACGTTACCGAACCATTTGCTACAATAGATCTGAAAGCGACGAACTGTGGATGTTGGGCACTTCGCTGGTAGTGGATGACATGCTGGTGTTCACGAAATATGTTGTGGATTAAGAGTTAAAGAGTTGGATCCGAGACCCTAGGTGCTGTGCTGAACTTCACGTCAAATACGACACTTTTCAGATGAGATTGGGCGCTTTCCAAGCCAAATTGGACACTTCTAAGCGAGGATGACGGTTATGAAGTCAAAGTGAATATTCTCCAAATGAAAACAAGCTCCTTCCTCATTACTCCAGACAGCCTCCGAAGAAAGTCAGGGCTATATTTGTTGGAAGAAAATTAAGTGTGACTTTCCTTGAGATTTGCTAAGGCGCCTCAATAAATAAACACACTGTTAGAAAGTTCATAAAATTTTTAGTTTTTTTGACTTTCTTTTTACTTTTTTTTTACTTCGCTAACGTTTTGTAGCTTACTAAAGGAAGTGATCTTGCCACGCACTTGACTAGATTGTCGCGACCTTTATTTGATTGATAGTATAAACCCTGTTTACTTGTAACATTAATGTGAGGGCGTATGTGTTTTTGTAGCTGTTCTTGTCATGCCGTTTATATCTATGTTACCCCACGCAAACAGAATTTCTACTGTCTTCTACTGTTCCTCTGCATGACGCGATCCGCTTCTTTAGACACTAGATGATTTCTGCCTCACTGCGCAGTAAAGCAACGTTTAATTCATTAGTTTTCTTTGAAAAATTAAAAAGGAACATAAAATTTCGAACGTGTGTTCACTTATTGGGAAAAATCAAATGAAAATTGCACTAATTTTTCTTGTGCAAAGAATTGTTCTAGCCGTCTTGAAGAGTCTATTTTTTGCATAAAAGCTCATTTTGATTTGGAAGCTGTTTGATGTTTTCAAGATCGTTGGACTTGCTGACAATGTTGTGCAATTAGATTTGGCAAGTGTTCAGGTTGATTTGAAAAGTGTCCAATTTGGTTCGAAAGAAGTGATCGGTTAGGTCCGAAAATTGTCCAATTTATTTATTTATTTATTTATTTATTTATTTATAACTGCAGCTTAAGTGCGCTCAAACTAGGAGATAACGAACAAGTAATCTTTTAAATACAACTGCAACAATCTAACGCAGAACAACAATGAGAAACGTAGTATCACTATGCGCTGCAATCTGTAATTTTTCAGTGTTGTCCGGCCATTGAAAAGCTCAAGTACAAGGAGCCTGAACCAAGTCCTAGCGTGAGAATATAGTAATAAGTAATTTAATCACTCAAAGTTACGTAATTGTTTTATAATTATTTTTGTTCTGGTATAACGGTGCAGAGGTTGGTTAGGCAACCAGTATAGCTATGGCATGATTCCGATTGAATAGGGAAATCACTTTCGAGCAGCTTATAAGAAGGAAGCACCTGGGAGTCCGGTCTTAATTCCGGTCATACCCAGGCCTTCATTACGCTTCCATTCGAAGCTGCTTCCATAGGAACTGAGTTAGCCTAACCAACTTGCAATAAAGCATATCTAAATGTAGCAACCTATAGATTATATCTGTATATGAAACAGTATAAAAAATATGTGACTAAGAGTAGAAGCATCTGGGTCTTAATAGGCTCCTCTGTACCTAAGCCCTGGCAGCCGCAACAGAACCAGAAAAGGAAGGAGATAAAAAAGAAGTTTAAGCAGGCATAATGACACTGTAAGACATGTGAGAAGAAGGAAAACGCAAGAAAAACATAAGAAAAACAACTCAACTCTTGAACGACCCTAATTCTGAACAGCCACTAATACTCAGTAAAAAATGTCCAACGCAGGCCTAATGACTCATTGAACAATGTGAGGAAGAATAGGAAACAAGACATCCATTTTTGGGTACAAATCGCTCGGCAACCATAGTGTCTTCCATGGCGCAGAAGAGTTTCCACAAGATGACATACACTCCATTTATGAAGCTACACTCAGATGTCCTGGTAACGCCACGATACAACAGTCAGCTCTGCAATTCAAGAATACTCAGAAGATCAATCTTTTTTAACCTACTCTTGAAAATGGCAACGGTAGGTGCTTCTAAAACATGATCAGGTAGTTTCTGCAACCAAACTGCTCCGCGAGAGAGCATAAAATTGGCATTGCAACGAAGAAATTTGTTACCAGGGTTTTTAAACTGCAGTGATAATATACTAGTCCGATTTCTACATGGCCTAAATGTCCAATATTTACTAGCTCTCAAGGTTAAATCACCTTTTAGTAACTTGAAACAGAAGACCAAATCATTATAGATACGTCTGTATCTAAGAGATTTTAGTTTCAAAAATTTCAATCTACTTTCGTAATTTAAAGATTGTAGATCTGGTATGCATCTGCGAACCAGTATTCGAGTAAACGTCTGTTGTACTTTTTCAACTTTGTTTTGAAGCTTTTTTGTTTGAGGACTCCAGATTTGTGATCCATATTCAAGTATAGGTAGCACATATGCTTTGTACAGCTTCAGCATTGTAGCAGAATCATTATCAACGATGCTTCTCAACATGCCATAAAGTACTGAAAAGGCTTTACGTACAGTTATATCAACATGGGCATCAAACTTTAGGTGTTTATTTATATGAATACCAAGATCTTTGATCGCGTCAACTTGCCTTAAAGTAATATTACCGAACCTGTAATCAGGTGCCCTTCCAGGACCAAAATGCATCACGGAAGTTTTGGCAAGATTTACTGGTATCTCCCAATTACTAGCCCACGTAATCATATTAAGAATTGATTGATTTAAAGCCTTCAGGACTAACGATTGATTTGAAGCATTATACGTGCCATAAACTTTGATATCGTCTGCAAACATTTGAACGCTAATAGCAGCGTGCGTCTTGAGTCTGTCCGGGAGATCACATGTGTAAACCATGAAAAGGATAGGTGATAGAACTCCCCCTTGCGGGACACCGCTGGTACATTGGCGCCGCCCCGAAAAGGAATTACCAACCTTAACAAACATGCACCTGTTCTCTAAGTACGACATTATCCACAAAAGTAAACGTCTTCCAATACCCAGTTCTGATAGCTTGGTGATAAGCTTTTTGTGACAGACTTTATCGAAAGCTTTGGATAAGTCGAAATAGATTACGTCGACACAATCACCCTTATTGACCGCAGTACTCCAATCGAAAAGGCAATCAGTTAATTGAGTTGTAGTAGAGGCACCCTTTGTGAATCCATGCTGCTCAGTAGGAATAACTTTATTTTTAACGAGCCAAGATACTAATTTATCTCTTATAAGCTTTTCCAGTACTTTGATTGGCGTTGGCGAGATGCTTATAGGACGAAAATCCGAGAGGAGAGAAGGACTCTGCACTTTTGGAATGGCAGTGACCAGCACATTTTTCCAAATGGCAGGAACTTCACAAAATAATAGAGAGCTATTGAATATTATCGACAGTGGTTTAGAAAGTGATAAAGCACATCTTTTAAAAATAATCTGAGGAATACCATCATATGTGGACGATGTGGAATCCTTCAACGATGCAAGAACTCTTAACACGTCTTTTGGATAGATTAAAATCTCATTCAGGGCATCGGAGGAATCGCTGAAACTGAATTCATATCTTGAGCCATCGTTTGCTGTGAACACGGAAGCGAAGTAGTTTGCTAAAGCCTCTGCTTTTTCAGTATCATTTATGAATGTATTCCCAGAAGCATCCTTTAGGACTGGGATTTTGCCTTGGCCCTTCATCTTGAGCTTTACTAGAGAAAACATATGTCTACCAAAATGCTTTTTGGCAAGATGTTTCTCACGATTACATAGAAAACGCCTTAGATGAAAATCCAATTCATTGCACACGCGCTTAAAATGCGGGCTGGATATTGGATCGCGCATTGAGTGAAATAAGCGCACTTTCTGGGATATTAGGTTGGAAATATGCTTTGGATACCGTGGAGGTCTGTACTCAAAATGTTTGAAAGGAACATATAGAGAAAGAGCAGAATAAATCGTTCTACAAAATCTTTCATAAAGGTCGTTGAGAGATTTATATCCTTGAAAGACCTGCCACCAATCAATAATAGAAAGATGATTTGAAAGATCCTCAAAGGAAGTACCGTAGTAATTTGGAAGAGGTAACGCCCTCGGCTTGGGAAAGCTTCCGCATATTTCGAAACCAATGACGTTGTGATCAGCTGTTCCAAGTGGCGGATGTAGTGACATGTTTTTTATAATGGGGGCCGACGTCAGGATAATGTCGAGGACTGATGAACATCTAGTTGGATTCATAACGTGCTGTTTCAAACCAAAGCTATGGAAGAAGTTTAAAAATTTGACTGACGTGGAATTTCGTCCTTGATTTAAATCCCAGTTTATGTCCAAATTGAAATCGCCTAGTATAATTAGATGCGAGTCGCAAAGAAATAAATCCAAAAGGGTATCAATAAGAGAGTCATCATCCTCAACAGAAGACTTAGGCGGTCGATAGATTAGAATCATCCTAAATTTAAACGACCTGACAAAGTCAAATCCCTCGAGACAGAGAAGATCTGATTTAATGCAGGAAGAAACTGCGGAAACTGCGACAGGGTAGAGGTTAATAGTGTCTTTTGCAATGCAGCATACACCCCCACCTCGGCATTTTTTAATTCCACTAAGCTTCCTATCAGTTCTGAATACTGTATACGGAAGATTAAATGTGATTTCAGAGTTGTTCATTTTGGAAGAAAGCCACGTTTCTGTGACAAGGACTAAGTCGGGGTCAAAGGTATTGAGAAATAAATGCAAGTGCGAGATTTTGTTCGAAAGGCTACGAGCATTCATCAAATAACACCTTATACCCGGAAGGAAGCCGTGCTGGTTTGAGAGTTTCCCGTGACGCGGCTATTTGGGAGGTCATCTACATCCGTTATTGCACCACGATAGACAACCCATTTACGATAATTTAATTTTGCATTACGGTCACGACATTCTTTCCGCAGCTCAAAGTCCTCCTTCCTCTCTGATTCTGTCATACTTTTGCGAATATAAACATCCCTGAGATCAGAGCCTCGAAGCTTATAAGCATTGGAGAGTGCCGCGGCCCAGTAAGATTTGCTAGGCATAACGATCTTAACAAGCCTTGGACGCGCACCGCCTGGTTTGCCCATGCGATACACCTCCAGCGGATAGCAGTCTACCTGCAAAACTTCTAGGACCCCGGACACTTTTTCCTCCAAATCCTTACGCTTCGCAGTCAAGGAAGTATTAGGCTCAGCTTCAGGTAAGCCACTTATAACCAGGCTACGACCCCTTTTTTCACTTTCCACCGCATTGATAGATAGCTTCGATAACTCATCCGGAAGTTTCTTCACAACAGCATCAATCATCTTGCTGATCTCCGGGTCGGTATTGCGCTCGGCCATTAAGCCTAGAATCTCCGCAATGGGCATATTGGAATAGTCAACTTGCACGCTTGTTGACTGGGCACCATTACGGAGATTCCTATTTTTTTGGGCCTGACGTTTAGATTGTGACATAATGGGGAAGCTCAAAAAACACTCAGGGTTCCTCTCAAACAACAAAAACTCGATTTGATTTAGGTGGAAGAAGGGCCGAGATCACCAATCAATGCAAGACGATCGATCGCGTCAATGAAGAAACACCCTGACTAACACTGAGTACTTAATATCGCTAAGCCACTTACCCTATCAGCGAATACGAACTAACAAAATGCAATTTAGCAGAAATATGCGAAAAAAAAACCGCGAATAGAAACAAAGAAACGAAAACTTATCTCAATCGCACGAAGACGGGAGGTGGCGGCCGTCCGCGAGAGGCGCGCGCGGTCGAATATTTGGCTAATAATTTGGATAATAATTTGGCCGCGAAATGGTTACATTGATTCGAAATAGTGTCCGCGACCAGTCGTAAAAAGATTGAACAAGCTTAATCCTTTTTAATGGTTGTATTCCTCTTTTATTGGCTGCTATCGAGGATAAAAATGCGCAGATAGAGCTTTCGAAAGTGCAGATTCTCATGCGCATTCCGAGTCAAGGCTTAAGGCTCGAGCTAACCAAACCTTACATTCCTCGGGGACCTATGTCGGCATAAGGCTTATCTAAGAAATACGAAGCATACTTGTGCATGGGCTAGTCTCAGCAAGCGACCAAACACCTTTTCTGATGACCACAGTGAGATCCCGTAGGTGTGGAATGCGTGCCGCGGTTCATGACACGGTTAGATAGCATCAACTTTTGTCCTTCACTTGCTATGAAAAGTCTGCGTTCCTCATTCCATTTTTAAAGTGCACCACGCGTTCTACTTTTTCGATTTGTCTCGGAGTGCTGTGTATTCCATAAAATAAAGCTGGGCCTTCAGTATCTTTAGGGCAAAGGTTCTGAAAGATTGATGGTCTGATTGCATGTTCGATCCCTTTCGAAAATCGAAACAAATACTTTAACGTTAAATATGACTAATTTACCTGCTTGAGCTATATTTCTTATAGATACGGTTGACATCATCGCCTCATGAGGCTGCCTCTGTCGTTAAATTGGCCATAATGTTCGCCACCATGACTCACCAGATTTTGATGGCTCAGCTGGCACTAGTTGTCTAGTTATCATTGCAGTTATTTGATGGTCGAGACTATTCACTTGGGTAAAGCGTCTTGAAACTACACTATCCATTTATTGCTGGCTCCCAAACGACTGCTATGAGGATACTTAGCGGACTGATGCCCGCTCCAGCATTGTACGGTGTCGTGGAACACTCACATAAACACCTCGGAGTTCCTTTCCTTGCCCCCAGTTTTGTGCTCTCCTCCACTGACACGGAACCCAGAGTCTCAACTCCATTTATGGTTGGAGTAGGTGGCGCTTTAATGTGTCTGGAGCGTCTTTTGTTGTGAAACGGCAACAGTTTCATTGCTTTCGTTTCATTGAATAATATTGTTTGCACACATGCTGGAGAGCATGGCAGCTTCAGAGATGTGATCGAGAACGTATTTTGAGATTTGAGTCTTTAGCTTCGTGGTATATAATTGGTAGAGTTTAACGAATTCAATTGAAATTCACCATTCACTTACGTTATAGTATTAAGTGTATACTACGGAGAAATTCTATATGCATATCTATTTCACACGAAGGCTGCCGCTGGATAACTCAGTATTTTATCCTTCCTATGCACCATTTAACTGACTAATTACGTTTAACTACTGAACGCGCCTAAACGAAACGTCGGCAGTCATAACTATCGAGCGCAAAAGGTATAGTTACTAACTGCGCTGCATATACTTAGTTGATCTCTTACTACCAACTTAGGACACAATCTTAGACTGGTTTCAGAAACTGCTCCGATCCGTTGCTCACACCTAAATTGTTTTCTTTGCTGTTCTGAGTGTCGGATGCGTGATGATATCATATCAATTTTTTCAGAAATATTTCTCCTGAGCAAGCCGTAAGCGGAATTCGAGCGAGCATTCAAGAGCTGTATGATCAGGACAACTCTTACATTGAGGTACCGTTGCTTGGAATGCTGTTTGAAATTTTACAGTATTTTTATTTCTTAGTTCTCAAGGGAAAATTATGGTTTAAAGCTTGTTTTGAAGTGCACGAAGGGGTCAATTTTGAGCGTTAAGAAAAAGATTGCACCATGCTCGCCCAGAACGTCGTGTTTTCATTTGATTGTTTACAAACAAAACAAAACATCTGGTTCTCTGAAGTGACACGCTTCTCAGCGATACTTCAGCAATTGTAGAAAGCATGCATGTATTCACTTCGCTGTTCCAAGTAAGCAACATTTACATTATCAGTCAAACAAAAATCGCAACGAGCTAGACGAATGCATAGCGCGATCTCTTCTTTCAGTAAAATGAGAAGATAAAGGACGGCGATAATCAATCCCATGTGGAGTGTGCCACGCATTCTTTTTCTAAGGGATGTCGTGGAGGCGATCTGAATGTATGTTGTGCCCATACAAAGACCTGCGGTAGCCACACAATGAACAAGTCTCCGCTTTATCCTCTCCAGACCAATTTACCGATCTCCGGTGGGAAGGAAAGCTTGTTGATCTGGGCGGAAAACCGAACAAAGAACCTGGCATCGGATGCACGCGACAGCCGGCACCACCGACTGCGCTCCACGCGCCTCTGTTCTTTTAGTACCCAAAATTGGCTGCTCCTTTTTTGTACTCTAGACTAAGTTTTAGATCATTATTTTTTCTCGAAAAAGAAAAATTGTATAGCATTCCAGAACTCAAACTTTCTTTCAACAAGAAATTATTCTAACTTTCTTGAAGAGTCTCCAGCTTAATCCGGAAGATCCTCGTTTTGATTTGGAGGATGTTTAGCTGGATTTCAAAAGCGTCAAGTTTGTGTACCATTAGAAGAGTGCTCGATTTGATTTGAAGGTCCCCAAAGTGTGTGAAAGTTTGTGAAAATGGTATACATTATCACAGTAGAAGGACAACGGAATATGCTGCAGCTGTTCTAAAGGTGCCAACGATGAAGAATAGCTAAATGGTGAACCACCTCTCACTCTCTCCTAATCTTGCACTCATTTTGCCTCCTAGTGCACCGTTATCGTCGTTTTGCGAGAAATCTGTTTATGTTGCACCGAGGGCGTTTCATGTGCGCCGTACTGCGGTCACTGCACGCTTTCTTTCCCCTTTTCGCTCACGATCAGTTCATTTATCAGATCGCTCAAACCGAGACTGTGAGCGGCGAGACCAACGTTTCGTTTCAACACCGATGTGCTCTCCCCTACCGCTTCGACAAGTCGGGGCGGCTGAAGATTTCCGTGTGAGTTTCTTCCACTGCCTTCGAGCCGTCCATTTTCCATTATACTGACGTTATTCGCTGTTTTAGGTACTGTGTAAAAGATGACACGGGCGCGTTTCATCACCGCATAGGAGAAGTGTACACGGATGTGGCCACGATATTAACCAACAAGGGAGCGGTGTCGCTCCCATTGTCTCCCTCAACAGCAATAGATGTCTACGTCACCGTTCCTGACTTTTACTCCCACTACGTGAAACTGAAGTTCCGTGCGAACCATCTAAAAGTGCCCGAGCATCTGCCACTTGCCCCGTACATCATCTTCATCATGAGGATTGAAAAGCGGACGATATTGCTGTACAAAAGCGAGGTGCTGAAGGAGAAGAATCCCAAGTGGAAGGAGTTCTCAGTGCCGCTCTATGTTATTCAGTTCTTTCAACAAGGTGCTCTGCAGATACATTGCTATAATCAGAACACCAATGCTGCTGATACTCTTATAGGCGAGTTATTTTAATTTCTGTTGGTAAATAGGCTCACACTTCTATCTGTATTCTAAAGGTTTTTAGGCTTTTGCAGCACATCGATGGCTCAGCTGGAACGAGGTGTCGGCGCGTTGAACTCGTATATGGTTCGTTTTAAAGTCAGCCAAGAATTCCTATCCATTGGTCTTCGGATTTCATAAGGACCTTTGCAGCTTATGAACTTCGAGGGCAAGCGTATTCACGAGAAAATGAGCATCGAACTTGAACTCATGGAGCTAGGACGTGGCGAGTCGTTCTTCGACGCAATAAAAAATGGGTTAGTCATCATTGAACTTTTGTTTGCTTGGTTGTCAAAGGTTACGGATGTGCACTTTTATTCTTGTTGCTTTGCGCAAAGAGGGGGAGCAGCTGAATCTTCTCCTCCTCTACGTCTATTTCTCTGATATTTTGCACTTTTGTGGAATTGTTTTCTTCGAACAAGCAAACGTTTTTATTTTAAAATGTTGGCTAGTTTTGCTGATAATGTTCTACTGAACGTATAGCTTGTCTCAGTTTTATTCTTTAATCCATATGAAGGCGGGTCGGTTCTTGTTTTTCTATCGGTGGTTTCACTACTGCATCTATGGAGCTTTCTGTTCAGGCCTTTTAAAATATCCTTACAGCGGCACTGCCATTTTCACTTTGAGTTGGGCTTTCCTTCCTAAACTGGCTAGTTTCGAATCAGAATGTGCTTTTTTGAATCTAGCTGTCTGACCAAATTTGATTATTCTCTGAGCTCCTTGACGATTCAATAATTGTGGAGATTGACAGCGTTTGAGCATAAGCCCTTCTTCAGGTCGAAATACAATAATGTAACGGAGCATATAATTAAAGGGGAAGAACTACGGACTTGGTATTTTTTAAGACTAAAGCAGTTTCTTGGACTTATTCTAAAGTGCAGTCTTCCAAGTACTTGCCTGGAGTTGTGCAGCGAAGAGTCGCGTGTTGCTCTTTTTCTTGCGGTTGTGTCAGCTGACCCATAAATTTATGCGCACGTCATGAGCATTTACTCCATCAATCAAATGAGTATGGAAATTCACTGCACGAGTGCATAATTTTTTATTTTCGGATGAAGATTTTCGAGTTCAGTTTTTATGGAATCGAACACTTTTTTTTGGTAGACTGAGTGATTGCCTTCTCCTTTATATTTTGTTCTTGCTTAAAATTGACCCAAGCCATTTTGTAACTAAAGGGATGTTTTGAGATCTATCCTATACGGACGGGCATTTGCGTCTCCAATCTCTTGCTCAAGCTTGTAACAGAGCTTCAACTGCGATCCCATTATGCGAGAGGTCTTCAGTGCAGCCGTGGGTGAGGTTGTCTGACTTGGGATGATGCACGCAATTCATGCTTGCCGACTCCCAACTAGGATATTTCCGAATTTTACCCTCATTGTAGCGGTGTGATCATGTGCTTTCTTGAGACGCTGTGTATAGGTGAATATTTGAATAATTTTTCCTAAAACGGAACAGTACTGTGACCTTGTTAAAATCTATCCATTGTCGCTTATAATGCATCCACTTTGGTTTGAAAATTGTGCGGTCTAATCTTAAGTGATGCAAACACAATGCTTTGGTTTATTATCATTAAAGATGTAAAAGTTTCTATTTGTTAGCACTATCACCATTCAAGCTCAATATGTCCCAGTATCACAGCTTCATTTGAACCAGAGTTTAAGCAGGCATAGTGGTGGTGTTTTATGCGGTTTAAGTTGCGAATGAAGACCTTCTCCAGCACTCATCTACACCTCACTACAGCGGTTGATATGACGGCGTCCAATGGCAATCCGAATCAACCGGACTCACTGCACTTCATTCACCCACATACTCAAGGCCCGTACGTGAATGCTATGCTTCGCCTCACGCCGCCGTTCCTTGGTTTCATGGTTCATTCAAGAATAGGTACTGCAGCGTGTCATTCTCTGTTTTTCTTCGTTATTACTGCAACGCGAAGCATGTTTTCTAGGGGCACTCGGTTTTGGCGCACGTATAGAGCCTCGTTTCGAGCTGTCGCAGTGCTTTGCCTTGGTAAGTGCACTTCTGCTTTTTTGTAATTGATTATTTTTAACTAGGAAGTACCTAAACGATATCTCTATTTGCCGAAGAGGTTTGCATGGAAGATTCCGCTTTGATTCGGAAAGGATTAGGAGCAGGCACCTCCTACCAAATCCTTTAGAGGTAGAGTCGACCACTGGATTGAGGATTCGATTGGATCTGAACTTACTGGGTGGAGATGCTAACACTTTGTCATATCTGAGCCCAGTCTGTCCACATAGTCCACTTTGACTGTTATAGCTTTGCGTCTGTAATTTTTGTTTTCGTTTGATTTTCGGACGAAACTGCGTCAATTCTTGCACTTACGATTGATTCTTTTAATATTAATGTTTGGGCACACCTTCGGTGTATTGAATAAATAAATAAATAAATAAATAAATAAATAGCTACCGTCTGCGTAGATCTTTTGTGAGACCTCGAATTTGGTCGAGAGTTGACCTTTGGCTCGAGTTTTATAACTAATATCCTATCCTTCATGTCAAGTCTTTATCTGAAGCATCGACCTTTAGGGCTCTAAATACCTTGGACTTGTAGAGCCGTTTACTAAAGAGTAGTGGGCTGCCATTTAAGACGACCGACTATCTTCTGGTCCGCGTTGGAACAGTCCTATGCTAAAGTGGCCAAATTTCTGAAAACTGATCGTTGAGCATTTTGTATTATGGTAGCCTGAGCGGCAGATCAAGTCCTTAGAGGTGAACATTCGTTGAATGCATCTGCGCTACAATTCAAGAATGTTGTTAGATTGCCGTCATATGCAATGCTGCAACCAGCTGAAACAAATTTTCCATTCAGCCGTATACGCAACGTGTCATGATGCGGCGTATGTTTTTGAAAGGCTACAGGGACAACTCTATATGACTACAAATGAAACAAGCACTCATCTTTGATAAGGAGTAAGAACGGAAAATGTGTTGCTGGAGCACGTGGCACGAGCTGGGTGTTCAGTATACATTATCTGACGCTGGTTCGGATAATTCGGATCCGTCGTTGTGTTTTTTTTTAAAACCCCGAATAAATGGATCATTCAGGGAATGGGATTTTGAATAGCTGGGATCTTAAGATGATTCAGGTGAGGGTGACTTTCACTAGATCGGATTTTCGGATGATTCAGTGACTGATTTTGATTGAAAGTCCGATATCTCATCCGAATCGAACACCCCATATCCGATCTGAGGAAAAATAGGCCGCCGTATCATCATAAAATTCGAGACTTTTAAAAATGCCGTCTTCAGGATGATCTATTTATGCGGGGTTTGAAGAAAAATGACGGGTCCGAATTATCCGAATGTCTGGTCCAATGAACAGTATTCAGGCGCCGCTTCCTGTGGTAGGAGAGTCCCCATTGTTGATTAGGTTTAGAAATGTCAAATCAGCAGTATTCTCAAGACCGTTACTGAGGAACCCGATGGCATAAAAGATTGGCTGTAACTACTCTATTTCCACGATTTTCCAAAGATATTCCCCCTCCATCTTCTCGTGAAAGATGAATAAAAATCACCAAAACCTATTTTCGGGAAAGTATAGTGCTGGGAAAACATTTCTAAACACAACCCCGCCACTTAGAAGCAAAATACGCATTCTGATAGAGCAACGGTGCCACGATATTGCTCGAACAGTAGATTTTTGTTCTTCATTCGTTGAACTTTTAGGAGCTAGTGCATTCCTTTGAAATACTGATTGTATCGATTTCGTAGGTGGGCGGTATCTTGGCGCGACCTAGTCAGTGTCTGCTTTACACTTTCATTGCTTGCACTTGTCGCCGCTTTGGCCGTTCACTCTGCGGGCACTTTTTCGCAGTAAACAAGGGATTGGACTCAGTACCCACCCGGGAACGTAAATCATCCAAGCACTCGAATCGTCCGAGATAAGCGAATCGCTAGCAGAACTGCGTGGCAGAGGTAGAAAGAGCGCTGCAATTTCTAACGGCTGACCGCTACAAGTCGTATATATAGATATATATAGATCGGATACGCATTCTGTGCAGCTGAAATATCTGTAGAAGTGTAATGCGTGGAACGTTCTAAAGAAGCGCTGGCTTTTATCCTCACCGTGTATTTGCTCTATAGTATGACCACGTTCTACATGCGAATGGTGAACCATTCGTAGTAATGGCTTTAACCTCTCGTTAGGTGGCCTGGAGAAGGGTTCAGGCAGCTTACGCCTCCCACGCACTCTGTCACGTACTCGAGACGACCGTTGAAGGACTGAATGATCTACTTATCAGTGTTTCATATCTTTTCGGAACATACGCAAAGCAATGACTGCGGGAACTCAGATTTTTGGCATTTAATACAAAAAGGGCTGGGAAGGTGGGAAGGTTTAGCCTTGCACTCACGAGGAAGGTCGACGAAGTAACCGTGGAGATTTTTATAGCGACCTATACATTTAGTATTGTAGGGCTTTGTCGGGGAAACACCGTAGTGGCCTCCAAATTTCCTGAGACCTCTGGTTAGGGTCAAAAATGGCAAAAAAATGTAGCGCTTCAGTGCTGGCTGATGGCGCAAAACTGACGCTTGTAATGGTCTTGTGATATTCCCAAATTATCCTACAAAAGGTTTGGAGCTTCAGGCGTAGCTAGGACTAGGATGACAAATGTCCTTTAGAAGGCCTATGTTCTAACTACGATTCAAGCTCAAACTTTTTTTTCAGGATAATTCCTGTGCACGGCAACGCCATTCCAATGTCAGTTTGCCTAATAGTCCTCACTGGGGCGCTGCAGTTTTTTTATCATTCCTGACCTACCCAGTGGTCCGAGGGAAATTCGAGAACCGCTATGGTGTTTCCCAAACAAAGTCCTACAGTACTATGCAGGTCGCTTTAAGAGTCTCCACGGTCACTTCACTGACAATTCTTGTTAGCTAAATATATGGGTCATTTCTATAACTACTCCCTTCATTCAGTAGATTTTAAACAAGCTTGTTAACTATTTTCCAGAATGGATCTCACACAGATCCTCATGTTGATGGCATCAAAGGACTTCTGGAAGCATATCGCTCCGCCCGGATGACCGTGCAGCCATTCGCACCGACCGACTTTTCCGAGGTCATATATCATGTCTCGAAGTGAGTCCAGTTCAGAACCTATTTCTTTGATCCCTGGATATTACTAGCCTATCAGAGCTTCCTCAAAGTGTGTGGTGTTAATAGTTGCTGTTGGGTCTATTTATTAATGCTATGGCGAAGGTATGACGAAAGCTTGAGCACTGCTAACGCATGAAGTCTTATTGTTTCCCTTAAGTGGCGGCTTTGTCCTGGTGTGAAAATGAATTTGTCCCGTTAAGGTTCGCTAAGGCGGAATCAAAGCGGCGGCTTGGCCTGTACTTCGTTCTGTTGATCCTAACCGATGGAGGTCTTACGAATCCCCGGCGGACTATTGATGCCATCGTTGACTGCTCGATTCATCCAATGAGTATCGTTGCGGTTGGCATTGGCAACGTAAGTGATTAAGCGAAACAAATAAGAGCATGAGGTATTGCTCTGATTTTCAGGACCGCGAGTTTGCCAGCGTCAAAGCTCTAGAATCTCCCGTTCTTAAGCATTCCGACGGTCGACCTTTGGCTAGACAGGTTTGTTGGGTTTTCATCTTTGGAACTGCACGTCCTTCCCTTCTACAATGACTCTTTCTTTTGCAGAACTTCCAGTTTATTCCTGTCGAGGACCTGGAGAGCGACGATGCATTGGCTCTGATTCCTCTTCAAATTGCGCAGTGGCGAAACGCTGCGTGCTGAGACGCTCGCCTTTTTGAGGGGTCCAGTTTTCCTTGGCAACCTGCTCGAAGAGGGCGAAATTGTACATAAGTGTGTAGGGTGAAGGCTGAGCGCTTTCCTTTGCTGTTCGGCATAATATGGACTCTTTGAGTGGTATTATAAAGCAGTCGGCATCACTGGCTCGTTCTAGCTTCGACGAAGTCACTAGGAATTTCTTAGCTTCCATTTCCAAGGCAGGTTTTCTTGTACAAGATAATCAAACCCAGCCTCATCGGCCTACTGGAATACTACCGTCGATTCATGACAGTTGTTCTCGAATGTAGCCTTATGAGTGAGATAATTCGCTTGCGATGTCTTCTCCTTCGTGATCAGTATGCCCTGTTGGTCTTATACCCGGCTTGAAACGACCTTATTAGCCGTTTTTTTGTATTTTACATCCCTGAGTTTAGACCTCTTGTGGCTATAGTGTCGATGTAGTCGCGGTTGCTCTATCTTCGAAAATCCGTAGCTTCGTTTAACAATTTAAATCTCGCGGCCGCTCCTCCTCCCTCTTCCTCGGCATGGCTGTGTATAGTCTTAGAATCCATCCTCATTATATTGGTGCTTGATTAGTTGAATAGGCTTTTCCAGTCCTTTGTAAGCTGCTATCTCGCAGCCACTCGATACTGCTTATTGGCTCACCCCTCACGGTCAGTACCCCTGCTGAGTCCCAATCGCTGGTTGGTCGTACATTTACGTCGTTGTCTTTAGAATATTACGGGTGCTTCTTGAATGTTTGAGCCTAATTTCTGGTTGTATACTCCTAGGTGGACGTGAAATGCGTTTCAAGTGTCAACGAGTGGGTGCTGTGTTTTCCGAGAGCAGTTTGTTGTACTTCATGATTGATAAATAGTTGTGGAACTAATGTTACATTGTTCTGTTACCTATCGCACATGTTAGATCATTGCCCAATCGTTTGTGGGTGTCTGTAGGTAACATAGTGGGAGGAGGCCCGGCTATTCGAGGATGTCTAATCGATCCATCACTCGTGCTCCGCCCAGGCCAACGAAATCGTATCGTACATTTTCGGGGTAAATTAGTGGACATATCTGGGAATGATAAAATATTATACTTGCTGACTTGTTCATCAGCTGGCCACCACAACTCATCGCTTAGGTAAAATACGCCTTCAAGTTGCCTACACGACATTTCGCGGGGATGAAACGCATGGCGCATCCCAAAAAAGACTGATTAACGTCGTCCTTTATCCCATACCGCGCCGATGTACAGATAAACAGCGACAGAAACACAGCAACAGCGACAACGATTGACCACATACATAATATCAGTTACACAGTTTTTTATCTTTCTAAAAATATATTGAAATTTATCTACAATTATATTGAAATCTATATTTTTAAATATCACTGTACCTTATGTCGTCCCGTTGATCACCGAGTTGCTCGAGCGGGAGCCAGCAGCGTCTCCATTCGTCCCTGTTGCGTGCCATAGTGCTCCAATAGATCCTCGCTCGAGGACCACGAAGACCGTCATATCGGTCGTTCAGGACTTTCACGAAGAAGTCCGACCAACGCGTTGGTGGGCGTCCTGGTGTTCTCTTGACATCCCGCGGAATCCAATCGTTGACGGCTCTCGTCCAGCGGGTGTCTGCGAAGCGCATTACGTGGCCGGCCCACCTAATTTTCGACAACTTGGCCCACGCGACAGCGTCTCTGATCTTCGAACGTCGGCGGAGCTCGGAACTCCGGAGGCCTTCTCACACTTGCGTGAGTGTGTCACTCCGAGCATCGCCCTCTCGATTCGACGCTGCGCGACGCTGATGGCGTGTTCATCCTGCTTTCGTATAGCCCAGGTCTCTGAGGCGTATGTTAGGGCAGGAAGAACAGTGGAGTCGAATAGGTGGGCACGGAGTCGGACGTCACGACTTCTTCGACGCTTTTGAAAGCTCCCCAAGCCGCTCGTTTCCTTCTGCTCAGCTCTGGCGTAGGTCGTTGGCCATGTTGACTTTGCTACCCAGAGGCACACAGCTGGAGCACTCGGAGATGTTCGTTCCGTTGAGCGACAATGGGTCATCAGAAACATGTCCGTTCCTTCTCACACACACGGTCAGCATTCGCTCCACCTGGTTGATGCTCAGTGTTATGAGCACGATGTCGTCAGCGAAGCGAACATGGTGCAGCTGTCAGCCGTAGACATTCTCTCCCATCTCTTCCCATTCTAGTTCGCGCATGACGTTTTCGAGGGTGGCGCTGAAGAGCATTGGAGTATGATATCCCCTTGCCGAACCCCTCTGTTCACCTCTCCTGACGACGATGTCGTCATAGAATGGTGAGACCTTGGTCGTGGATCCACTGTACAGCTCTCGAAGAACTCTGATGCACTGTGTAGGAACGCCCTGAGTGAGCAGAGCTTCGACGACCACTTCCGTTTCGACGGAGTCGGATGCCTTCTCCAGGTCGATGAACGTAAGGCACAGCGGCAGCTTGTACTCTCGCGACACTTCGAGGAGCTTCGTAATGGGGCGTATGTGGTCGATCGCGTTGAATCCTGCCGGTTCGCATGTCTGTCCTTCGTCCAGCGTTCTGCTAATCCTATTCAGGATGCGTCAAGTGAACAGCGTGTAGACTACGGACAGCAGGCAGATCGGGCGATAGTTGCTAGTGAATATCATGCACGGTTCCCTTCTTAAACAAAAAGATGATTCTGCTGCTGTTCCCCACTCAGATGGAACTTCGCACTCCCACAGGCAGTGTGTGAAGAGCTCCATTTGAATTTTGATGAGCACTGGAGGGACGTTTCTCAAGAAGAAGAACAAGAGTTAATATTTATAGAAAATAATAGATATAGAGTCGGATGATATAAATATCACAAAGAAAAATGTCAGTTGTGCTTTACACATCACAGTCAGCTTCTCCTGACGACTTCTTGCCCAAGCTTCGGCATTGCTTTGTTAGCCATCGAACCAACCAACGACGTCTCGCTCACTCCTCTGGAAATCAGATAGCCATAATGGCCAGCTATACGGTAGACACACAGGGACTTACCCTATCAAAGCGCTGGCAACAGTATGTGGAAGCTTGGGGTAGGTGCGTTTCACGACTGGTTGGGAGCCTTCTGGTCGAGTGAGAATCGCAGCTAAAGACCGTTGATACATGTCGATCAGTGCGCCAGCCTAAATGTCTATCATTCAGAAGGCAAGACGTTATTCGCGGTTTCTGCCCCACATACGGGTCGGGTTTGAACTGGATACATTGCTTATGTTTGTGTTTATGTTTATTTCGGCCAACAACACAATAAACACCATTATGCACAAGAAAAAGAAATTCAGTGACTGGCCGTGTAGTAACGTGAACAAAAATACGCTGTATCACCTGTATCACCTGTCGTCCCGTTGATCATCGAATTGCTCGAGCGGGTGCCAGCAGCGTCTCCATTCGTCCCTGTCGCGTGCCAGAGTGCTCCAATGGATCCTCCTCGCTCGAGGGACACGAAGAGCGTCATATCGGTCGTTCAGGGCTTTAACGAAGAAGTCCGACCAACGCGTTGGTGGGCGTCCTGGTGTTCTTTTGACATCCCGCGGAATCCAGTCGGTGATGGCTCTCGTCCAGCGGGTGTCTGCGAAGCGCATTACGTGGCCGGCCCACCTAATTTTCGACAACTTGGCCCACGCGACAGCGTCTCTGATCTTCGAACGTCGGCGAAGCTCGGAACTCCGGAGGCCTTCTCTCACTTGCGTGAGTCGTGTCACTCGGAGCATCGTCCTCTCGATTCCACGCTGCGCGACGCTGATCGCGTGTTCATCCTGCTTTCGTATAGCCCAGGTCTCTGAGGCGTATGTTAGGGCAGGAAGAACAGTGGAGTCGAATAGGTGGGCACGGAGTCGGACGTTCCTCGTCTTCTTCGCGACTTCTTCGACGCTCTTGAAAGCTCCCCAAGCCGCTCTTTTCCTCCTGCTCAGCTCTGGTGCTGTGTCGTTGGCCATGTTGACTTCGCGACCCAGACACACGTAGCTGGAGCATTCGGAGATGTTCGTTCCGTTGAGCGAGAATGGGGCATCAGAAACCCATCCGTTCCTCATGAACATCGTCTTCGTAAGATTCAGCTGCAGTCCAACGTTCCCACATACACGATCGAAGTCGGCCAGCATTTGCTCCGCCTGGCTGATGCTCGGTGTTATGAGCACGATGTCGTCAGCGAAGCGAAGATGATGTAGTTGCCGGCCGTCGACCTTCACTCCCATGTCTTCCCATTCTAGTTCGCGCATGACGTTTTCGAGAGTGGCGCTGAAGAGCTTCGGGGATATGGTATCCCCTTGCCGAACCCCTCTCTTCACGTCGATGACGACGTCGTTGTAGAATGGTGAGATCTTGGTCGTGAATCCACTGTACAGCTCTCGAAGGACTCTGATGTACTGAGTAGGAACGCCCTGAGTGAGCAGGGCGTTGATGACCGCTTCAGTCTCGACGGAGTCGAATGCCTTCTTCAGGTCGATGAACGTAAGGCACAGCGGCAGCTTATACTCTCGCGACACTTCGATGAGCTTCGTAATGGTGTGTATGTGGTCGATCGTGCTGAATCCTCTCCGAAATCCTGCTTGTTCGCGTGGCTGTCCTTCGTCTAGCGTTCTGCTGATCCTATTCATGATGACTCGAGTGAACAGCTTGTAGACTACGGACAGCAGGCAGATCGGGCGATAGTTGCCAATGTCGTGCACGTCTCCCTTCTTGTACAACAAGACGGTCCTGCTGGTCTTCCACTGAGATGGAACCTTGCGCTCAGACAGGTAGCGTGTGAAGAGCCGCGCCAGGGTGTTGATGAGCGCTGGCGGTAGGTTCTTCAGGTGTTCGGGTCTGACTCTGTCGGGACCGGGTGCTGTACGTTTCTTCACCGACGAGATGGCGTGTCGGATCTCGGAAGGGAGAACAGAGGGGACGACGTATCCATCCTGCGTAAGATGGCATGGGGGCAGGTGGACGTGGCTATCGAAGAGATCGGAGTAGAAGTCGTGAATGACCTTCTCCATGGTCCTTCTGGAAGAGGTGACGGTTCCGTCGGGACGTCGGAGAGCGGTCATCTTTGTCTTGAAGTTGGCGAAGTCTCGGCGGGCATTGCGTATGCTCAACCCTGCCTCTGCAGCTTCAGCCAACACTTCCGCCCTTCTCTCCTTAAGAATCCTCCTTTATCGCCTCTCTGCATAGCTTCGCAAGCTCGGACGTCAGTTGGTAGTTGCCTGACGCTCGTGCTGCTCCACGCTGGCGTATCAGCTCGAGAGTTTCCGGAGACAGGCGTCTCTTGGTGGTCTTCAAGCTCTCGGCTTCCTTAGCACTATCGTGGAGATGGTGCACGAAGCGGTCGTATTCCTCGTCGACGTTGTCCATGGCGGAATCTTCCCAAAGGCCGGCAAGAGAGGTGTAGAGGTCCCAGTTGATGGTCGTTCTGGGACTCCTCTTCTTGAACTTCGCGGACTTCTCTCCTTGTCTCGAAAAGCGGAACCTTGCGCGAAGGAGGCGGTGGTCCGATCCCGTGTAGAACTTGGGGACAACGGAGACGTCGGTCAGGCAATACTTGCGGTTGAAGATGATGTGGTCGATCTCGTTGTGGAACTGGCCACCGGGAGATTCCCAGGTCCATCGTAGGGAGGGAGGCTTCTGGAACTGCGAGTTTCCATGGATGGTCTTGGTCGACATGACAAACTCAGACAGCCTTTCACCTTGCTCGTTCCACTCCAAACCGTGGGTTCCGATGTGAAGTTCTTCCGGCGACCTTCGTGGCCCGATCTTAGCGTTGAAGTCGCCGACGATCACCTTGTAGAAGGTGTGATCTTCCTTATAGAACTTCTCCAGCTCCACGTAGAAGGCTTCGACCTCTTCGTCGTCGTAGTCGGATGTTGGGGCATACGCGACGAACACAGTCAAAGCTGGCACGGAACCACATCGCTTCAGTCGCAGACGTCCGATTCGGCTTGTCAGAGACTCGTACGAATCGATGTTCATGGCCAAGTGCGTGTTGACGAGGACACCAACGCCGCCTACTCCCCTGCTGTCGCATGTTCCGAGGAACAGTTCTTCTCCGGAGTCGTAGGCGGTGTGTAGGGGGTGGTGTCTTCTCGTCTCGGTCAGTCCGATGACGTCGTACTTGATCTTCCTGGCTTGCATCATCAGGTCCTCGACGGATGCTTCCGATGCAAGTGTGCGGGCGTTGTAAGTACAGATCGTCATCCTAGTCCTTCTCAATTTGCGCAGACTGGTTAGGCCCTGAGATTTTAGCAGCCTCTCCGTACTCGTCCTTCCCATCGCTGCAGAAATGGGGGCTCTTTCGGGGTCAGGGGAATGAGGCCCTTTAGTGCTGCTGTTTTTGACTTGAGTACACACGGGTAGCTAGTCGGGCTCTGTCGTGCGGGCGAAGAACTCCGGGCAGCCAGCCAGACTGCCCGAAGGGACGGGGCGAGACTTTTGAGGCGGCCTCGAATCGCCTTACGATGTACTCCCAGTCTACCGAGTGCAAGCTTTTGGCCGAGCCGACACAGTTACAATCCGCGCAGTCACGGACACATCCGCGCACACTGTGCACGAACATGCCGCTCCCACGCACAAGGAACGCGTCGACCCGACACAGCAGGATCAAGGAGTCCATCCCCTGCATCCCACCTGCGTCTCTGGGCAGTACACGGTCGCATTTGGTTCGCGTTTAATTCCCCTATCCACCACCCGGGGACGCGCCACGTGGCCCTGCGACAAGCGGCCCGAGATCCCTCTTAACAAGAGAGCCCGAAAGCTCTCTATCGAGGGAGATCCGTGGAAAAATACGCTATTCACTGGAATTGAGGTTAGCGCAGCTTGTGCGCAGTCAAAGATTTTTGTGGCATCAAAAGAATGAAGAAAAGAAAAAAAGAAATTGAATAGAAGAGAAAGATGTGCTACACAGAACAGTGAAGCTGTGAGTTGATCGCTTTCTTCGCGTTTTTAAAGATGAGCAGTGCTACACTGGTTCCGGATCTACGAACCTGTAGACCATTGGACGCAGAACCTGTAGACCATTGGAAGTCCGAAGGCGAGTGTTCTCACCTCGAAATCATCGTCATCGAGACCGAATGGATTCACCATCACCTGGCTGCATTTCAACCAACCCAGGTAGAACGTGTTCAGCAGTAGACTGAAGGCGAAGCGCGTCGCCCACGCCATCACGCTCCAGTCGCTGGTATACCTAAATGGATACGGAACTCAGTGACGGGATGTATTAGAGAAAAGATGAAAAGGACAGGAGTTAGTCGCTTACAAGCAGAGCGGATAGTGTTGCAGTATGCCATTAATAACAAGATAACAGTACACGGCGAATGTGATCGTCTAGAAAAGTCAGAGAATGGGCTTGTTACAGATGTAGCACTTGTTAAGGCAAGACTGTCTGTATACATTGGAACCGAATGGATCATTTTCGGATATTCGGTCCAAATCATCCAAGAATCCGGGGTCGTGAAATTGGCGTTATCCGAATCATCCAATTAACGAAGATTTTCGATCGTGTCCGTTGTATACAGCTGGGTTCGGTTTCCGATGAATCTTGGCATGTCGATATCAGAGCGCTGTGTTCTTGCTAAATGGTTCATGAGGATTGTTATCCACTTTTATTCGACATGCGTTCAAACGAGGCGTGTGGTAGCGCAGTCGAAGAAGGCGTCGTCTGTCGCGCGCATCTAATTCCTGGTTCTTGGTTCAAGCATTCTGCCCAGGCCAACTAATCCCTCCATCCCCGTGGGATTGGTGAACTGATACCAGATCTGTCCGGGAAAGATAAAACGCTGACCTGTACATCGGCTTATCGCCGTAAGTCGTTCTCTAAGGTGGCCATAAACCCGGCAACAGAAACTTAGTCATGTAAAAATAGTGAGGTTGGACCAAATTTGGTACAGCTTACAACATAAGGTGCACATGCACTGGAGATCACGATGGAGTAGTATTATTCATAACTCCCGGCTTATTGAGAGAGCTCAGATTGGGTGAGCTGCTTTGCAGGCCGCGTCGCAGCATTTTTAGCCGATTTGTATTTCTAATTTATTTCAGTGGCAATATCAGGGTCTATTTTTTGCATGCTCCGTGTGTAGAGCAGTGCTTTTTCCTGATAAATAAATGAAGGTCCAAAAACAGAGATGGAGGAATTTCGTCGCTAGTCTTTACAGGTACGAAGTTGGGCGAAAGGAAAATCGCTACCATGTGTTTTTCGGGATGTGCATTTTGATCTTAAATAGCGGATGGGGTCAGAAAAGATGTTATCATATTGTCTATTATGTGATACTGATTATATTCACTGATTTTCACTATTTTTCATTACAATCTTGGATGTGAAGAGAGATGTGTTTAGAAAATCGTGGAAGACGAGTATTTGCTATGCGCAGTCATTCCTTCATTATCATCAGGTTCCTCGGCAGCATTAAGCACTCTATTATTCTATCCATCCTATGACGCTCTGTCTTGGTGGATAGAAGCTTCGAGAAAGGAAGCGGTGCTGAGTACCCAACCCACGTCGCATGCTCCAGTTAGGCAAAGGCATTCTTCTTTTCTACTCCCTTCTACTGATAGCTGAGTCATCGCTCTGCTCTGGTGGTCCTAGAGGTTTCCCTGGAGTTTTTTTAAAAACCACGCAATATGCAGTAACAGAAAATGGAATATAGAACTGTTACAAATTGTTGCTGGTTCGAACAGTTCTTCTAGAGTTAAGACAAGTGACAACTGCTTCTTAAGGAGTAGCCAAAATTCTATTTCAGTATTTATGGGCAACCCTGAGCATGCCAAATATATTAGATTGGCAACTAATTTCGTGGACTCTCAAGCGCCTTCAACAAAAGTGTTCATAAACAAATAACAAATAACAGTTTTCAACCAAAGTAAGATCTGTTGGAACGCGGGACTGCTTCCCATTTATCAGCTACCTGGCCCATCCCACAGCTGTAGAATTCTTCTGCTTTTGAAGCCAAGAATCCTTGGAGGTGCATTTTGACATGGTCCACATTAATAAATCGTCCTCCAACCAAGAAGTGCTGCAGCGTGCTATAAAGGTGCTAGTCATTTGGCGCACACCCTGTGCTGTTGAGTGGGTGAGTTAGACGCTCCCAGCTAAGGTCTTCGACTTTTTGAAACTCCCGATTCGTAACGTGTGATCTGTCGTTATCTTGCTGATAGATAATTCCGCTCCTGAAAATCTGTCTGAACCGATTCCAGCGGAGTTCAGCCTGCGCGCAGCCAGGTTGAGAAGAGTAGATTACAGCATTAATGCTGGAACCGTTCATGACGAGCTCCCAGAAGTTAATACCTTCTTGACACCACCAAACGGAGGGAACGTAGCGAACCGGACGCTTCAAAAAATAGAAGACCTTGACTGGGAGCGTCAAACTCATCCACCTTACAGCCCAGACCTTGCGCCGAGTGACTACCACATTTTTAGTTTGGTGCAGTACTCCTTGGTTGGAAGACGATTTAATAATGTGGACCGGGTCAAAATGCACCTCCAAAGATTCTTGGCCTTAAAAGCACAATAACTCTATGGCCGTGGGACAGACCAGAGCTACCTGATATATGGGAAGCACTTCTGCGTTCTGAGGGATCTTATTTCAATTAAACATTGGCATTAGTTATTTGTTAATAAATACTTTTGCTGAAGATTCTTGAGAGTCCACGAAATTAGTTGCCAACCTAATACATTCAAATCGCCTCCACGGCATCTTGTGGGAGCAGAATGCGAGCCGCACCCCAAAAGGAAATGACCAACACATTCTTCTATCTTTTTTATCGTTTGCGTTCTAGGAATTCGGTTGCTTTGGGAAGGTGAGATCGCAGAAAAATGTGGATGACAATCATGATCAACAACTTGGCGTGAACAAATCAAGCATGTGACAGCAGAAGACTGTTTCATCTGACAAAACGTGGTGGCATTTTGTCCTTTTGAAGCGTGAATGCCTAGCCTGGGCACAGAAGCGAACTGGAGCCTTGAGTGGATAGCCGTCGGCAGAAATAATCGTCGGACTGATCATGGGTCAACCTTTGATCATATTTCTTCGACTCGGCCAAACAATTCTATACCCAACAATATACCATTTTCACCTCAAATAGGACACCTTTCAAATCATATTGGGCACATTCCAAGTGGGACCCTTTTCAAACTAAGTTGTGCACTTTTCAAATCAAGGTGGATACTCTTCTAGGTAAGCTTGATGCACTTGAAATCAAACTGACAATCTTCCAAACGTATCCCATAATAAATTAGGGACCCTGTGAGACTACAAGAATAATTTTTTTGGTCAAGCAATAATTAGAGTGACTTTAATTTTTTATTCACCTACTCCAATAAGTAAACACTCACTGAAATTTTATAAAACTGTTTTTATTTTCAAGAAAAAATAATTGCTTAAAATCTGTTCTAAAGTGCATAAAGGCAGGAATTGTTTAGCATATGAAAGGCAGAGGTTGTTTCGCGTGGTCCACTCGAACAGCTCGATGCGATTTCTTTTAAACGATAGCGTATATGCTGCTAGCTTGAGACAGCAAAGAGAAGATATGTGTGTTTTCTATAAATGTTTTTGCGCCGTTGACAAGTGTATAACTCTATGCAAACAAAATTTTTGCTATGAATCAAAGGTAAATTAAAACGTCCTGGACAGGAGCATGGCGTAAACGTCTTGCACTTTAAAAGAAACTATAAACCTTTCTTTTTCTTTTTCTAGCAATGTGTTTATTTTGTTACAGGATGTTTTGTTACGAGCAAAACTCTTGCGCCAGGCGGGACTCGAACCCGCATCTTCTGCTTTCCGGGCAGCGACGTTCGCTTTACACCACCGGCACTGTTTGACCGCACCTAACATCCGCGATATCCTCGAGGCCCGTCAGCACCCACCCGTGATACGGGGTTGGGCCGGCCGCTGATATCAGCATGGAACCGGTTAAGCTGAGGACCTTACTAGTAACAATGCTTGAACACATTAGTTTAAGCCTGGAGTGGCTGATATAGAGACTATAAGTTGTTACAGGATGTTTTGTTACGATCTAAACTCTTGCGCCAGGCGGGACTCGAACCCGCATCCTTTGCTTTCCGGGCAGTGATGTTCGCCTTACACCACCGGCGCTGCTTGACCGCACGTAACATCCGCGATATCATCCTATCCTACCACCTATCCACTTATTGGGCAGGTGAATTACAGGGTGCGCCATAAATATGGTCACTCAATAAAAAGCGAATATTCACGGGGAATTTGTCAGGGAATAGCGAAACTTCCTCAGCAATTTACTAACAATCCAGTTAACACGCAAAATGGATATCATCTAATATGATCTTCCTTGGCACGAATGACGACCTTCAGACGCTTAGGGTAGGACTCAACGGCGGCACGCAAGGTTGCTTGCGGAATTTCCTTCTATGCTTTTTCCCGTGAAGATTTCAATAATCGAATCGTGGGCGTCTTTTAGCACAGGCTTCACCCTCTAGAATGAACCAACGCAGTAATCCATAACACTCAAATCTTACGAGTTTGTCGGCCATTCAGAAACCGGGATAAAGTTGGGAAGATTCCTTGCGCACCACTACTGAGTCTTCTTGGACTTGTGAGCGGGTGCGCCGTTCTGTTGAAAGGTCCATGTTGTATTTCCAGAGTGTCTTGAGCCTAGAGAAGCACCTCCTTCATCTCAATGTCGTTCACGTAGACATTGGTGTTGACCTTGGCTCTTTTTCAACGAAAACCAATCGTGTCCGTCCTGTGGCGCAAACTCCGGCCCAAACCATCAGGGAAGCTGCATGAGAGTTTCTGTTAACAGTATCTGCATCCTCACCATCTTCGGCCAATAACCGCGAGTTTTGGCTGTCAAAAGGCTGCTCAATTGAGAAAAGTTTCTTATCAGTGAGGAGCGTCGTGCAGTGGTCGTGCCGCTCGAGGAGTCTTGGACGTTTTTTCTTCTTCCTTCCACCTGTGCAGGCGTTTGTCCGTGCAGTTGAAGGAACTTGTAGGGGTATAGTCCAAGTTCATTCCTAACAACTTGCCTCATCGTCGCAGCCGATACGTTGAGCTCGGATGCCACCTTTCTTATGCTACGGCCTGGATTCCACTTGAATTGTTCTTTCACGATTTTTCAAAGACTGCTCGTAGCTACGGATACCGGGCAGCCAGGTCGGGAACGATCAACGAGAGAGTTACGTTCCACACAGCGATAGACTGTCATCTTGTGCAGCTTCAGCAGACGAGCGATGTTGGGAACAGAAAGTGCTGCCCTTCTCGGATCCAAGATTGCGCCTCTTTGACAACAAGACTTTACCATTTCTGATAGAAGCAGCGTGGAGATGCAAAAAACATTATATACGGTTAAGATGACACGTAGAACCCGAAGAATCAATGGAAACAAAAAAACGTTCACAAACAAGTACAAAAAATGACGCGCGAAAAAGTGACCATATTTATGGCGCACCTGTAGAACATTTCAAACAAAGCCAGACTAAATTTTTCTTGGATAAAAAATTATTGTAACCCTCGCATTGCAGGGGCCAGATTCATCAACGATACCGCTGGTATCATTCCACCGCGGATTCACCATGCTTAGTGGCCTACGTAGTGTGCGATACAGAGAGATACAGAGATGCAGATAAGATAACCGATATACCGTTACCAGCCGGTAAGCGGTTGATGAATCCGGCTCCAGCAGTGCTGGCTAACCCTAGACTGGTCCTTTTCAAACTCTAACAATGAGAGAAGTGTTTGTAGAACGATTCAAATGCACGGGACGTCTGTGGACCACACAGCTCCTGGATCGTTTCTTACCTGAGTACTTGCGAGTGGTATAGGTACCCAGTCGTACGAAAGAATATCTCCTAGCTTGCCACGCATTCGAGAAAGCTGCAAGGGTGGAGTTTCTACATAGCTCAGTGGAAACCCGGCTGTTCTCAAGCACCCACCTCTTCAACAAGGTTTCCGAAGTGTACCTCGTCCATTGCACTTCGCTGAGCGGCACTCATTGACAATGGACTCCTAGTAAGTAGAACTAGTATCGGATAGTATACCTTTGGTCAAATTCATTACCATTCCTATGAACACGATTGGAATGCACGAGTTAGTTGCTGTCTTTGTGAGCTTAAAAAGCGGACTGCTTCTACTACATATCTTCCATTAGGACTATTTGAAGCGTTCCTTTGCTTCGACTGGTTCTTTTTGACCTCCTATGATGAAAATTTGTAGTGTGTAGGGTGCGTGTAGCGCAGTCGGAGGAGGCGCCACTGTCGCGTGCACCCGATACCAGGTTCCCGGTTCGGATTTCCCGCCCAGGCCAACCAAGCCTTCCATCCCTCCGGGATCGGTGAATTGGTAGCAGACTTGTCTGGGAAGGATAGAGCGCTGACTTGATCATCGGCTGGCTACCGCAAGTCATTGTATGGCCAAATACGCATTCATGTCGCCTCCACGACATCCCGTAGAAGTAGAATGCGCTGGCGCATCCCAGAAGGGATTGAGTAACGCCGTCCTTTATCCTTTATCCTTTATGATGAAAATTTAGTTATCTTTTGTAAAATATTCCCCAAAAAGCTGAGGATAACGCAGCATAATCTTTGCTTTTTTGGACCCAAACAAAACTGGCTTCCTATGTAGCTAGTAATTGCCAGATTCAACCTTCAATGAAAATAGGCATGGAGCGAAGGTTGACTTGCACGGCGGTGTGTTCAACTTATTATATAAGCGGATCCGACATTGCGTTCAACTTTGACGGCCGACATTTTGGCGGGTTCGCCTGGTAATGCGAACGAAGCAGCGAAAAACGTCGACTTAGCCAATAGGGACCTCAGATACTTTCGCACAGACAGAACCAGCTACTGTTTGAGGTCGGGCTGAATGTTTCCGCGGTTCACTGCTTTTAGTATTTCCGCCAGCGTTTAGGTTCTGTATTCTACCACTTCAGTGGATTAGAGAGTTTTGATACTTCTAGGCAGAGAAAAGCATTCAGTTTCGAATGCATAGGAAATATTAGGTTGTCACATAAGTTCTGTCCGATTTTCGACGGTAACTTTACGGTGTAACATCTCAGCAGAAAATAAAGTTTTTAATTGAAGTAAAAACCGTTGCAATCAACGTACTTCTGCCAACGACATCCAAGAGCATTAATTCCATTTGGAAGAAACTGAATTCCTAGAAGCAATGAAACACTTAAAGGAAATTTCGATATCTGCTTCATTGGAGAATTTTTCTTTTTGAGTTTTTGAGGAGAACCATCAAGATGTTTGAAAAGGTGAAAGTTCGACTGGGCTAGGTCCGGTGAACAAGCGGGATGCGGGAGAATTTCATCGTTTTCGTTCCTTATAGCAAGGGAAGAATAGATCTCCCAACGACCCCTCTCTCTGCTGCTTCTCGGTGAGTTCATGGAGCGCCCACTTATCAAGCCTTTTCACCTTGCCTATAGCATCGAGGTGCCTCGAAAAAGTTGTACGACTAACTCCAAGTTCTTTACTCATCCTAAGTACACTTCCTCGTGAATGGACTTCTGCTCTTTCCTTCAAACGTCCGTCATCACACTTTGGTGGTAGTCCTGAACGATCCCTGTTTTCGAGGTCCACATCTTCAGCATGGAACTTTTGCTACCATCCGTTCACGGTGCGTTCGCTAGTCCCCTCTCCATGCCATCTCGATGTATTTAGTTGCCTCACTCACACTATGGCCAAGCTTGAACTCATGAAGCATTGTTACCCGGAAGAGCACTTTCCCATGGTTTTGCCCAGCACCTAAAAAGATATAAAGTTTACGACTTTTTAAAAACACTCTACCAAGTTTTATAGAGCGAAACAAGCGCTACAAAATAGTATACAACATATATACAATTACTTTCTCTGTCCATAAAAAACAATCACAAAATAACGCCTATCAGAATCGGACAGAACTTGTGTGACAACCAAATACATAAGATGAATATCAAACGCTGAAGCGTTCATGCTACTTTCCGTGACAGCAAAAACCCGATTTCCGTGTCATAGGGCTTTATGGCTCAAAAGGCTAGATGACCAGAAACGCTTCAAAGCGAAGCTTGGTAGCAGACACATCCTTTAAAAAGCAGTGGTGAAACACTGCCATGAGAGAATTTAAACCAGAGCTAGAGAATCTTATGATGATGGAGACCTTCGTTCGGTGCAGACGATCGTACAGAAGAATAGCTAAAAGCGAATCCAACGTCATCTTAATTTAGCTCACGGTTTGAGGTATCAGAATATATCCTACTGAGACGCCTTCTTACATAACGAACGGAAAGAAGTTCACTTTGTTTGAACTTGACGATCTCGCTCCTAGACAAATGGTGGTGTCAACGGCAAGCTCTGGTTTACTTTTTTAGTGAGTAACATATATTAGTAAATGGTAGTTATTTATTATAAGGAACGGATCATGCACAATATCAGAAAAAGATTTGCTAAACAGTTGAGGGGTTTCTTGAACCATTCCCACAAGCGTTGCTTTGGCAGTGTTAGTTTTTTTTCTAGGAAGATTTCGGAAAAACAACATTTTTATTGTGCATAAGAGGAGCGTGAAAATGCTTTCCGATAGTTTCCTCTAAGCTCTAACTTTCAATTATTCACAGCCCGAATATTCCGCTAATAGGTTTTACAAGCAGCGACATGCTAAGTGTAGAAGTTTTTACCGTAACTGGAACGATTCAAAGCAAACGAAGATGTGATCATTTGGAAGTAGAAGTCAGAAACGGCGGACACCTATGGTCCGATCGAATGCCAAGTGCAGATGACATAATGCAACCGATCCTTTACTTTTTGTGGCCTGCAGAAAGACGAGACCCCTTATTCAACCTCGACCGGGACGAACTTACTGCGACATGAACTCTGTGCCCTACTTGGTGGATTCAGAACAAAATAAGTTTCAAAAATATTTTAGATCGCCATAGTAGTTCTCAGTTAAGAATCGTATAGTCTCAGACCTATAGTATTTCTTGAGAACAAGGATCGTCCATAACATTGGCTGCCAGTAGCGGCACGAATTTTCAGCAATATTGGCGTGCTCCATTACATCTAATTCCTCTCTGAAACTAGAAGGCCTTGACAACATTCTCTGGAACGAAATTTCGTAGATGTGTGAGACGTACTCTGTCAGAAGCTTCCCTTCAATCAGATGGTTGTACGTAGGGAACTGCTTTCTCACCGGTATCGAGACATCCCTCAACAGAAGGATGTAGGTTAACAGAAGGTAGCGATAAACGGAGTGCCGAACCACTCGAGCTTTGTCTGGAGGCAACTGAAAAGGATTTTCAGTTTCTGCATGCATTCTGGGAGGGAAATGGTAATGTTCCGAACGTTTAACACTTGCAAGCTTCCGCCTTGATCGGATAACCTAGATTAGGATTATCCAGGAGTTATGTTAGTTCTTACTTCTATTTGACCCTTTCTGCACTCATGTCCATATTAGAATTGCAGTATCTTTCGTGACGCATATAGCGTAGTCGGAGGAGTTGCCGTCTGTCGCGTGCACCCGAGAACAGGTCCCTGCTTAGGATTTCCCGCCCAGGCCAAACAAGCTCTACATCCCTCGTCGGGTCGGCGAATCGGTATCAGGCTGTTTAGGAAGGATAGGATGTTGGATGTTCATCGGCACAGCCCTCCCCCAAATAAATTGGGTAACGCCAACCTTTATCTTTTAATCTAATCTTTAAAAAATTTCAAGCAAATTCAAAAGAGGTCGAATGAACCTTTCGTTCCTCTTTGTGTTCACCGCTTCCCCTTTTCAGTTTTTGTGAATAAATGCATAGATTCCACGGTTTAGAAAAAGGAAACTACTCATCACCGCTCCTCGCTAAAAACCTTGTCTCATCTGAACTCACGGCGTTCTCGTAGAAAAAGGAATTGAACATGATTGCTGCATTCTCAGGCCAGACCAGTAACCAGTAGATGTCCATCCATCGCTTCATCGTTGTTTGCGCAGTGAACCCAAGCAACAGTGACAAAGTACCCTGTAAGTGCCAAGTAAGGCCCGCAGCTGGTAAAAACTTATCGAAACGTTCAACGCTCACTCCTAGTTGTGACCTTATTCGCTGAAACAGGAGCGAATTTTACTCATGCTCTCAGTGGCATTAACATTCTCAAACGAGCTTAGGGCGACGCTGCACGACAGCTCACCTCTGAGGACGCAAGGAATCTGTCCAGAAGGAACTGGACTCGCGATGGCGCATTATGCGTTTGTCCGGGGAGAAGCTAAAACTGCCAGTGCTGGGTGTGCCTATACTCATGATACACACTGTGCTCCCTGGAGCACGGTCCTACCGTCTTCTCAGAGAGTAGCCGTACCGGTTCAGAGCTTACTTTTTAACCATACGTCATTGATTATTTCATCCATGATCGTCAACTGGACCGGACATCCTTTGTAAAGAAGAACATACCAGGTTCAGGTCAGCAGACAATACTCTGAGGTTTCTCCATGTACAGCGGTGTTCCTCAAGGTGTGTTGTACCCAGTTCTGTTCCTTCAATACACCTACGAACTACCAGCTCACATAACAAGATTGGGTGTCGCGTGCAAGACGTATGCCGACGATGTCAAAATTTACAAAAAAAATTGAGCGATCTGAAGACTCAATTTCTCTTTACTTGGCAATTAATGCGATGAGCCATTGGGCACAAAAACGGCATTTCCCGCTTTTTACTGAAAAGGCACACCTTCTGGGTACTGGACATGAGAGCCAAACAGAGACTCAAATCTACAGCGCTAAAGAGGAAACCATAAACGAAATCCAAGGAGGTCGTGATTTGGGTTTCGATATTACAAATGATTTGTGCTTTTCTAAGCATTGCAGAGTTCTGGTGAAAAAAAGCCAGTATGTGCGTACAAAACATAACTGAGACCAATTGTTGAAACAGGTACTACCGTATTTAATCCAATCGAGAAGAGGGACATCGACCTATTAGAAATTAGAGGGACATCGGCCTTACTAGAAAGTTTATGAAGAGAAGGCTCTCAGTAGAGTGAAATGAGTTACCGAATGGACATCAACGGTCTATCCAGTTTGGCCTCCCTTCATTAAGGATTAGATGAAAAATCTCGGATCTTGTCATGATGCTCAAATTATGAGGTTGGTGAAAAAGTCTTGCATCACAGCGTAATTTTTTCCAAAATTTTACTGTTTCTTTTGTGAGCGACTTTAATCTACAAAATAGTTACCGTTTACATCTACAACCTTCTATCATCTGTCGGGGAAATCATGAAATCCGTTTTTCCAGAATGAAGTCAGCTGTGACTCGATGAAGTGCTCCACCTCGGATTCCAGTTCGGCTCAGTCGTTGAAGCACCTATCCCTCAGGCCTTGCTTGAGAACTCGGAAGAGGCGATAGTTCGAGGGCGCAAGATCTGACGAATACGGTGAATGGGGCAGTACCTCCCACCTAAGCTCCTGCAACATCTAGCGAGACGACCTTGCAACGGGGGGCGAGCATTGTCGTGAAGGTAAACATCCCTACTCCCCACCGTTTGCGCGACATGGCCTCGTTCAGCTTCTGCAGTTGTGTAGCGTAGATGATCGCTGTTACTGCGATGCCGTCGTCATGGAGCTCAAGGTAGAGCGTTCCTCGAGAATCCCAGCAACAGCACAGCATTACCTTCCTCTGATGGACGTCCGCCTTGAGGTTGTGGTTCTCCTTCAGGAGCCATTGGGCCTTCATCTACCGTGACGACATTCTCGAAAAAGTCCTTATTACGAAAACGAGCAAGGAGAGACTGAGCGATAGCTAGTCGCGAAGTCTTGCCCGAGTCACGGAGTCAGTCTTCACTGCAATCGTAGAACTTATATGCCTTCAGAAGCAAATTGCCACGAAATATTCTAGAATGTTTGTGCTACAACTACGTGGCACTAGACAGTCCTTGGAAGTTCCTGTTAAATCTTGAAAAATTTTCAGAATTTTTGGTGCAAGACTTTTTCACCAACCTAATACCTTCCGGAAAGCAAATCTATCAATCCAATTGGATTCTTTGGTGAAGCTGTGTCGAGAACCGTGCGAATACCGATCGCAAACAAAATCAAGAGCCGGGTCGAATTTGCTGCCTGCAGAAATCTCTAGGAATTTAACTCTTTGCTTGGGAAGTACGATGACCTATCAAGCATATCTTGCAAGTGTGTAGAAGGGCTATCGCTCGCTAACCTTGTCTGCTTTCTCTAGAATTTTAGGTGTGTTGTAGATTGTGTACTGTTCAAATTACTAACGAGTGAACATGTATTGTTTTTTAAACATCATGCTGTTTCTTCACACTAGATTAATCCATGCTTTGCGTAAATAAGAATAAAATAAATAAAAATCGGAGACCATGCATAGTTGATCCTTTAGTAAGGCACAACAGGCCAGCTCTCCTATGCATGCCTATACATCAACACCTAAGCTGAGTCGGACTATTTCTCGTAATCATCAAATAAAGGTAAAAGAAGACGGTCAGTAAATCTTTTGAACCACTTAGCATACCAGTCTCGAGCACCGTCAGTTAATGAAAACACTGTCCGAGATTACAGAGGAACAGTTTGTCCCCTCATGTGGACTACGAATTCACTACTCCGCCTGTCATCCACGGGAGATACTGTACCACTCCATCCTTAGGGGCGCATTTGCGGATTATCCTGTGCCAGATCTGCCTTCATCTTTATGTATCCAAGAGAGTTGCCGTCTCTGCTCGGGATGGTCACAGCAGTCTCGCTCTTTTTTCTTCGTTTTCAGGGTGAAAAAGCGTGTTATTCCGCAGTTCGTTTCCATTACGGTGATGAGCAGATAACAGGGATTTTTCTCGAGCGCTTTTCATGGTGCATGGCAACGAAGCGTTTTATCTTAACCCTCATTATCACCTGATATAACAGAACGCATGACAGAGCCCATGAGATCGGCTTAGTACATGTGCAGCTGATTCTTGCTGCTTCATCGTTCAACATTGTAGAAATGCGACTGCTGGACTATACAGTAGACAACCTTGCTAATTCTTGAGTTCAGGAATGAAAGCCCTGTCAAAACTAGGCCCCAATCCAACACTCACCATGAACGGCAAATTGTCCATGTGCGCCAGCACGCTGCAGTATTGGCCATGATCCGGACTCTCAGTCTGCAAACAACTTTTAATAGGATTTCATAGAAAAACCTCACGAATGCAGAGCGTCAACATTTCATCCATTGTCTTGTAGCTCGCAGATGAGAGCGACGCTAACCTAAAATCCCTGGCAAGTCGTGGGGGACGGTCAGGAGGTACACCCGCCCACTGCTGGGGGCGTGCGATTTTTCTCTCATCCCCCTTGCTCACCCACCCTCAACCCCCTAGGCTTCACCGAGAGACTAACGGCTGCCTTACGAAACCTTTGACACACAAAACAAAAGTTTCCGGCGCCACGCCCCCCCCCCCCCCCCAGCAGGGGCAGGTGTACCTCCTGTCGCGTTGCCGCAAGTCGTCAGTCATCTCATCCCTCAGACATCCTACTATATATAAAAGAGTTGTATATATATACAACTCTTTTATATATATATATATGTCACAACTGGAGTGGGGACTTGGCGTATTCTTGGCGCTCTTGGCGATTCAGAAGACGTATTGAACACGTCGCCAAACGTGCCTGGCGAACCAGACGATCATCGACGGAAGAACATCATAGCAGGGGAAGGCAAGCAATATCGAGCGATGGTATCGATTTTTCATGGATGCCGTTCAAGAGATCTGAAACTTTGCCCTGGGGGTAACGAGGTCGCTGAACACGAATCTGAACTTTGTGTCGATCGCCATCAACCGAAATTGATTAAATTATCGATTTTTCATGGGTGCCGTTCAAGCGATACTTCAGCCCTGAGGGTAATCGAAGTCGCCTAAGGGCAGTCGATGAACGTTTCGTATTTATAGTCTCTACAAGCCTTTTAATATCCTCGCCCGACCATAATGAAATGATGATTCCGTGAATATTTCATACGATTCAAAAATGTTGAATTTTTTCAGCGTCGCGTCACTGTTTTAGCAGAACAATTACGGATAGACTTGGTTGGTTGGCTCAAGCTTTTCTGAGTAGTAATCAATATTTCTGGAATAGCAGCGTCTTTTCGTGACGCTTTACTGCCCCACTCGACGAAGTTGAGGTGTTCTTTCCGCGGAAACCAAGACATAGATGGCGGCTACAACTGATGATGGGAAGTTATTACTACGGCGAAGCCGTTGAGAAGCCGTCACCCGTTGAGGAGCTGCTGGTAAAGGATAAACGGTATGAAGTTATCAATTTCTTTTGTGATGCGCCGCATATTTTACTTCTAGCGGCTGTCGTGGGGGCAATTTGAATGCGTACTTGGCCTATACACCTGTGGTGGCCAACCGATGAACAATTCACTGTTGTATCCTTCCCAGGCTGGTACAAATTCACCGACTGTGGAGTGACGGAAAGCTTGGTTGGCCTGAGCGGGAAATCCGAACCAAGAATCTGACCGACACAAGGCATCTCTTCTTACTCCACTACACGCGCTGCTCCCTCACTATACGTTTAGTTCACATGCTCGATCTTGCTGGGAAAATTATTAGGACGTGTTGCTCCAAAGCAGGGATGTGCGTAAATACAATTTACGAGTTACAGTTTTTCTGGCCGTAATTCCTAAATTGCAAATTAAAAAATCAATTTTACAAATCAAAACAAATAATTAATTAAAAAATAAATTTGAAAACAATCGCAAGGTCTCGTAAATCTGATATTCGATCTGCAAACAAGTGGCGTCCAAACGACCTAGTGCAGTCTCGGCAATGAAGATGTGCCAGCTTTAAGGTTCTTCTCTGGTAGTTCAATTTATCCATGCTGTTTGGCGTTCTGTAGAATACACCATCCTGCGCACAGGCTTCCCGAGTTCGTCTTGTC
The DNA here is from genome assembly GCA_947359475.1 of Heligmosomoides polygyrus bakeri. Taxonomy (NCBI): domain Eukaryota; kingdom Metazoa; phylum Nematoda; class Chromadorea; order Rhabditida; family Heligmosomidae; genus Heligmosomoides; species Heligmosomoides polygyrus. The sequence goes on along the minus strand of OX375865.1, from coordinate 87,643,302 downwards.
TCTTTGCTTTTCTAGCATACCCGTTTAGCGTCATAACTGTGCTAAACTAGAAGCAAGAATAATAAAGGACATACGCTCGAAGAGCGCAGAACCCAGCCGCGGACTCCTGAGCGACGAAAGCAGTCTCCACACCGGCAGCATGGATGGCACCCACCCTGGAGTCCCTTCCCTGCGCAGGTTCTGCGATTGCACAAAGCACACCTCACCCGACGCCTAAAGTTACGGTGTAGATTTTGTGGCCATATGGCGGAATCGTGCTTGTGACGCGACGTCGCTCGATTGATGTGTAAAGGCCCCACAGAGTTCTGCGGCAGCGCCGCTCGCCGCAATGGTTAAGGATAGGGCAGGGACGGGAGGCGGGAGCGATACTCATTTTGACGCGTGCGGTCGCGCGCGCGTGCGTCGCTCCAGGCGGAGTCCTCGCCGCTTCGCTGGCGGAGGGGACGACTTTTGCGCGAACGTGCCAAGGCCGGATGAGCTGGAGTGTGAGTGTATGGGGGGGGGGGGGCGGTCAGAATGCACTGCTGGGCACACACGTGAGTAGGAAGAAGGTAGAATACCTAAACTTTGTCTCGTAGGATGGAATAGTTTGAGGATAGGTTAGTGCTAATCAATCGAGTGGAATTAAGCTGCGTCAAAGGAGGAGAGGTAGCTGGTGAAAGGCAAATGATGAAGAAGATCGAAAAACAGAACTACTGATGAGTAGTTGGTTAATGATGAGGAATAAAGCTTTGCTTTTAAGATCAGAGTTTCATGTGGGAGAATTATTGAAATAGATTATTCCTATGAGTGGAACTACGACGTTTCGAGCGTCGCCTACAGCGGTCACGCATTTAGAAAAGATACTGTGTGTTCAGAGGCCGAATGCACATGTAATTAGCGACCTACAAAAATTGGCTTGCTGACCTTTTCTACGAAAATTTTGAGATTTTTGTGGATTGCCACTCCTTCGCTCTCCACGTTGCTTCAAAGTCGTCAAGTGTATGAAACATACCTCCAACTATTAATCATCAGTGCGAGCGATGCCGAGATTTATGGAAACTCAGACGTGGACATTACTGTTAATCATCAATAGCTCGAAGCATAGCAAACATTTCACAAGTTAACTATTCCCGATAACATACTGACCTAATTACAGGTACAATTACCAAGTTAGAATCTGTGTGGGATTTGGAACTTCACCAAAAAAACAAGAATTGCTCTTCATATAATATGAAAACAAAATGAGCTCGGTGGAAGCTTTAGTTACTATACAATATCTCTAGCTCGACTAGAGAAGCTTTGTGGACAAGTGTCGGACTATCTGTTGTTAACATCACATGCTCGCTTGAAACGAGAGTTTCTTTCCGATAGGATTTTCCACAATAATTTAATAAGCTATAATCACTTTTTTGACAACGTCCATTCCATACCTGTAACTGAACCTACCAGTTCTCTCTCATCATTAGGTTTAGGTTTTACCCCACTTCTAGGCATTCAATTATAAAACCTTCCCACGTCTTCATTGTGTAGGGTGAGCTGCGCTCGAGTCCCCCTGCCTTCCTCCTCTTGGGCAAGCCGAAGCGGTTCAGCCGATTGGTTGGAACGTGCATTCGCCCTCTCGCACGTTGGGCGCACCGAAAAACTCGTACGCGTTCCTGCCGCGGCTAGAGGTGGCCTTGCCTGCAGCGCCGCACCGCGACCGCACGCATGGACGCGAGTGAGTATCGTTGCTCGCAGCCGGGCAGGGACGCCGCCGGCGGCGAGCTTTGCGTCTCTGCCCTATGGTTAAGCATAGGGCCGCGGCGCTGACGCAGAACTCTGTGGGGGCCTTAAGGCCCTCCCAGACTTCTGCGGCGTTGCCGCTGCCCTATCCTTCATCATAGGGCAGGGACGCAGAGCTCGCTGCCAGCGGCGTCCCTGCCCTATCCCTAACCATTGCGGCGAGCGGCGTTGCCGCAGAATTCTGTGGGGGCCTTTAAGGGGTCGTTTGGTGTCGCGCGACGCGCGAAGCGATGCACGTGTAGTGTCCAAATTGATCGGGCGACGCGATTGATCAATCCGGCCACTACACATGGCATCGCGCGCACACTAAACGACTGCTAACCAGGATACTATCTCAACGGTAGGTCGGAACGGCGCAAGTGTTGTATATGGGCAGAACCGCCTCTCTTTGGGTAGTAACAAACTGCAGGTATCTCGACCCCAATATAACTCTGCGCAGAGTTAGGGGCGACGGAAGTCGCGGGTTGGCGCCCTGCTGATTCACGTGCTCCACAGCTGACGGGCGCGCGCGGAATGAGGGCTCGTATCGCGGCCAAGCGCAGTGCTCAGGTGGCGTAGTAGGGAAGAGCTCGGGCTCGTAAACGCGGGGTCGGGGGTTTGGATCCTGCAGACTGTGTTCGTTTTGCACTTTTGCAGAATCCATGTTTATCATATAGGTAATCCACCTAGGGGTATTATAGTGTGTTATAGAGCATGTTTACATATAACATATGCTTCAAACTACAGATTACTAGAATGTTCACTTCTGTGTGTCACTTGTTTGAAGCCTATTTGTGTGACCGTAGTTATGTAACGATAGATATTTTGTGGCACTAGTTAAAAGTTCCAAATCAATCCAATCTTCATACATGCCACATTGAGCTCGTTCAGCATTTCCTCGGCTTCTGCCGTGCTGGTAGAGATCAGAACAATATCGTCGGCGAAGCGAAGGTTGCTGATCCGTTTACCGTCGACAAGGTAGCCTTTATCGTCCCAGTTCAAGTCTTTCATGGCATCCTGAAGTGCCGCTGTGAATAGCTTGGGAGAAATCGTGTCTCCCTGCCGTACTCCTTTCCCGATAGGAATTTTAAGCTTTCGATCGAACAGCTGGATGGTAGTCGATGTGTTCGAGAAGCATTCGTCGAGAAGTCGGATGTAGGGCGATGGTATACCAGCGTGCACAAGGGCGTTCAGATTGGCGTTGATTTCCACAGAGTCGAACGCTTTCCGATAATCCACGAAGACAAGAACAAGTGGGAGCTGGTATTCGCGGCTCCTTTCGATGAGCTGTGAGACAGTCTGAATATGGTCCATGCAGGAGAAATCCTTGCGAAACCCTGCTTGCTCCACTGGCTGATATTCATCCAAGCAACGCTCCATGCGGTTAAGCAGTATCTTGGTGAAGATCTTGTACACAACCGAGAGAAGACTGATGGGTCGATAGCTGTTGATATCCTCCTGCTGACCTTTTTTGAAGATTAAAACTGTTTTCGACTCCTTCCATGAGTCCGGAATCCTGCCAAGTCGAAGGTAGTGGTTGAAGTTCTTGGCAAGAAGTGAGCAGACGGCACTGCCACCCGCACGAAGGGTACAGCAGAAATGCCGTCCGGTCCGGGAGCAGTGCCCAGCTTCATCCTTCTGATAGCATGAGCAACTTCTGATTCCAGAATGGGAGGTACTTCCTCAGCTGGTGGCATCAAGCATTTCGGGACAGTGATGGAAGAACGGAACAGATCTGTGTAGAATTCCCGAACGATGGCCTCCATCGCTCTTCGAGACGTTTGCGTTGTTCCATCCTTATCCACGAGGGCTGACATTATTGCCTTCTGATCGCAGAGATCTCGTTTGCAGCGCTTTATGCTTGAACCTTTCCCAGCCGCTTCTAACAGCTTCAATCTTCTGTAGGCTTGAATGGACTCCTTCACTGCAATTCGACAGGCCTTTGAGATGGTGACTTTTTCCAGATGGGAAGCATTAGGATCCAGTTTAACAGCTCTTCTGTGCTCCAAGAGTTTAATCGCATGTGCGTTGAGTCTTGAAGCAGACGGCGATGTGGCTTCGCAAGAGCTGCTAGCACATTTCAACAGTCCTTTGGAGAGAAGGTCGTAGTCTTCCGATGGACCTTCAAGAAGATTCCAATCATACGACTTTATCGCATATTCCAACTCCTCAGACTTGAATGTGGGGATCCTCACCGGTGCCGGTTTATGGGTGTCACGCTTGAACATCCTCTTTTTGAGAGTCATGAAGACTGGATTGGACATGAATATGTCCAAAACGCAGTTTATGGTCAACCAGTGGTGTGACACGGGACTCGTAAGGTTAAATGGAGTCGCTCTGCAACAGGTCGACTCCTACGTCTATCTGGGAAGAGAGCTGAACATGGATAACGACCTCGCTCCTGAAATCGCCCGCAGGAGACGCGCAGCATGGGCAGCCTTCAGTTCGATTCGCGAAGTCACCGATCAGGTCAAGGATCCTGGCCTCAGGGCCTCGATATTCAACGCCTCTGTACTGCCTGCGATGTGTTACTCGACGGAAACCTGGCCCGACAACAAGATAATCACCAGAGCAATGCAAACTACGCATCGTGCACTGGAGAGATGTCTTCTAAGGACAAGCCTTCGTCAGCAATGGCAAGAAGGCCTACGAAGCTCGGAGCTACGGGAGAAGTCGCAATTAGCAGACCCGCTGCAGTACATGAAGAAGTCCAAATATCGCTGGGCCGGACACCTGCTTCGACGAAAGGACGACAGATGGAGTCTCCGTGTCACAGAATGGCTCCCGCGAGACCATAAAAGACCACTGGGACGACCGCCAACGCGATGGGCAGACTCATCCTCAAGATCTTTCAGAGAGCGGAGTCTGCCTCACTGGATGCAAGCAGCCAGAGATCGAGCGGTCTGGAAGAGTTGTGGTCCCCGCTGAGAAGACCTCCAGCCGACAAAGGACCATCAAAGTATCAAAGTAAAGTAAGTTAAAAGTTCTGACTCCACCGACAAGACTTCGGTCAAAAAAATTCCGCTGAAACTTCGTCTAGGGGTTATCTGGGATGCTGATCACGAATCTGACATCCGTTTTTCACGATGCGGTCGGAGACCACCCATACCGTTAACAAGGGTGATCCAGGCAGGGTCACCGATTTCGCTGAGACTTCGTCTAGGGGGGTTATTTGGGGTGCTGATCACGAATCTGACATTCGTTTTTCACGATTCTGTCTCCACCTGCCGTCATCGGCAGAAACTTTAAGAATGTAATCCTGTGCCTTCATGTATCTATATTGTTCAGCCGAATCGTGAAAAACGGATGTCAGATTCGTGATCAGCACACCAAATAAACCCCCTAAACGAGGTTTCAGCGAAATCGGTGACTCTGCCTGGACCACCCTTGTTAAAGCTATGGGTGGTCTCCGACCGCATCGTGAAAAACGGATGTCAGATTCGTGATCAGCACCCCAGATAACGCCCCTAGACAAAGTTTCAGCGAAATCGGTGGCCCTGCCTGGACCACCCTTGTTGATGGTATGAGTGGCCTCCGACCGAATCGTGAAAAACAGATGTCAGATTCGTGATCAGCACCCCAGATAACCCCTAGACGAAGTTTCAGCAGAATTTTTTTTTTTGACCGAAGTCTTGTCGGTGGAGTCAGAACTTTTAACAAGTGCCACAAAATATCTATCGTTACATAACTACGGTCGGGCGCGTGTAGCGCAGTCGGAGGAGGCGTGACTGCCGCGTGCACCCGATACCAGGTTCCTGGCTCGGAATTCCCGCCCAGGCCAACCAAGCCTTCCATCCCTCCGAGGTCGGTGAATTGGTACCAGACTTTTCTGGGAAGGATAAAGCGCTGACTTGTTCATAGGCTGGCCACCGCAAGTCATTGTATGGCCAAATACGCATTCATGTCGCCTCCACGACATCCCGTAGAAGCAGAATGCGCTGGCGCATCCCAGAAGGGATTGAGTAACGCCGCCCTTTATCCTTTATCCTTTATTACATAACTACGGTCACACAAAATAGGCTTCAAACAAGTGACACACAGAAGTGAACATTCTAGCTAATCTGTAGTTTGAAACATATGTTATATGTAAACATGCTCTATAACACACTATAATACCCCTAGGTGGATTACCTATATGATAAACATGGATTTTGCAAAAGTGCAAAACGAACACATTCTGCAGGATCCAAACCCCGACCCCGCGTTTACGAGCCCGAGCTCTTCCCTACTACGCCACCTGAGCACTGCGCTTGGCCGCGATACGAGCCCTCATCCCGCGCGCGCCCGTCAGCTGTGGAGCACGTGAATCAACAGGGCGCCAACCCGCGACTTCCGTCGCCCTAACTCTGCGCAGAGTTGTATTGGGGTCGAGATACCTGCAGTTTGTTACTACCCAGAGAGAGGCGGTTCTGCCCATATACAACACTTGCGCCGTTCCGATCTACCGTTGAGATAGTATCCTGGTAAGACAACGCCGACCTAGTCGGAGGGATCACTGCAGTTTATTGGTCCGACAACGGGTTAAAATTTAGTGAAAACTGTTACAGTTACAAAGACAACACGCTAAACTGTCTTATAAGTAGACAGCGTTTTTCAATCTGCTAAGCTGGATACGCGACCGTGACTGCGTTTGGCTCCCTTTTCTAGCGGTGCCCCCCCCCCTTCCACTAGGATAGGTCAGATATCGCTGCCAATGAGATCTCAAGCAAATTCACAAATTCGTGAGAGGGATGTGAGGGAAAACTTTAGTTGCACAAAGCTAGGATTGCACCTTAGGGAGGTGCAATTTTACGAACTCGAACGGAAAATAATTACCCGAATGAATAGCATATATATCAGAGCAAGTGTAATACATCCTAGACTCCATATCAGCAGGTCGCGTAGAACATGCTTCCAAACAGATCCACGCCACAGCAGCAGAAGACGAAGGAATGTGGTTCCTGAGCGAAAGATCGCAATAAGATCCGCAACAATTTTCAGCAACATTGAGCTCCCCTTCCTTCCAATACGCTTCAATTAGCCAAATCAAATGGATGCAACTCAGCTGGTTGAGGGTGGCCGCTCTTCAACGATTTCCCAGCATAATAAATTGGCAACAACATATAGAGGTAAGTAAGCTACACCAACCTGCGGCCATATTCATCAACCTACCAGCAAGCGATATGGTGAAAAGTTCCAATGTTCCAGCCATGGGGCGGATTCATCAACGACTTACAGCAATTTAACAGACAAACTTACAGCCGAAATCCCTGATAGCGCGGCTTATCAAGCGTCATGGTGATCGATAAGCCGCGTTATCTGAGCTTTGCGCTGTGAATTCTCTATTCTTTTTCATTATGTAAGTCGTTGAATCCGACCCCATATCGCTTGTTGATAAGTCGCGCTACCGGAAATTTCGGCAGTATTTTCACGGCTAAATTGCTGTAGTTCGTTAATGAACCTGACCCTTGGTTACCCAGGTGGACTCAGATTCCGATTCCCGAATCGGGAGGGGGAAGCCTATGTAAGAAGTGCCGTTCTCGGTGCAAATCTAGTAAAGGAGTACCCCTTGCTAGACTTGCACCTAAAACGTCTTTCCAGAATATAAAACAGATAACATCAGTGAAATGAACAAGTGTGACCAAGACACCATCAATCAATTGATGCCTCAAACTCGGTATCGGACCCGTTAACAAAGGCAAGACGAAGTACTTCACGCCCTAATCATCGGCAAATGTGGCGACCTGGCTCACAACTGCTACATATTCTCATGCTTTCTGTGTCGTTTATTTGGATTTCGTTAATGCAGTTGTCTTCTACGGATGAGTGAGCACAATATACTGCAGTCCTGAACAGTTCTTATGGAATCTTTTAAGAGCGCTGCCACCGACTAGGATTGCACCGCCAAAGATGCTCCCAAAGATCACATTCCCACTACCAGAGACGCTGTTAAACCTCAGGGGTGTGCTCTCGTGAAAACACCGTGTCGTCGAGTTGACACAACGCACCTGATGCTGTGGCAGCCACCAGCGAGTACTGCACAGTCATAGACCAGCGACCTCGTAGCAGAATAACTGGCAGCCGAATGCGGCATCTACCAAGGAAAATGCGGTAACGCCACTTCGAAAAGAGGGAACAATTATCAACACTGTTATCAGGAGATAAAGTTGAGCTAGTGTGGCTTCCCATTTTCACTAACATTTTCAAGAGTCTTTTAGGAATGGCAGATGTTATTATTAGGGGAGGGGGTGGGGGCAAAAGTAATGAGACTCAACATGACGTGCACATATATGTCGTGACTGGAGTCCGGTTTCGTGCTTCTCGTATTTGTATGTTTGTTTGCCACTTACTGAAGGCCAACCCCGAGCAGCCTGGACTCAATAGTCACGAAAGATGAGAAGTACGTCTTCTACGTTACCGCTGCCAAGCAACGAGACTGGGTGAGGCCTGGTGACCTGACCTTCGTTCGGCGGGATGTTCACGGCGAGAAGCACCTTCTGAGCTTCTGAGTCTGCGCCCATGGTGCGGTATACTGGAAGCTGTTTTCCAAAAGCACGATGATGGGCTCCAAAGCCATGGTGAATGAAATAGAAGAGATGGAACGGCGACTCGTACTTATTCGGTCCTCCTCTTCAACAATGCCGCACCCCGTCGGGCAAAAGTGACCACGGATGAGCTTCCTCAGCTGGGCTACGTTCACATGCTTCACCCACCGTATTCGCCGGACATCTCTCCATGCGACTGCTACTATTTCTTGAGCCTATAGGACTTCGTGGTCGGAAGGGACACAAGGACCCGTATAGACCTCGACAACCATAACGAGCAGTGGATCAGCACCAGGCCTAAGCACTTCTGGAAGGATGGGACCAGGAAGTTGGCTGATAGATGGCAGCAAGGTCAGTGAGATCGGTGACCTTAACGGAATACATTCGTCGGCACTGTTGAGTTGTAATGGAGTTACAAAGAGATAAAGACATTTGTTGAATTTGTCTCATTACTTTTGGCCCCCCTAATATTTCGTTGAAAAAATCCGTGGACCTATCCTAGAGAGGGACACACGGTGTTTTTACACACCATTCCCCCACCTTAAACTTGTGCGAGATCCCGAAGATATTGACGGCTTTTGGGCAATTTCAAGTGAGGTGGCGCTGCGGGGTGGTAGTACAGACACAACTATCGCCTTAGGGTTGCCCCTCACAACTAGGATAGACCCAAGTTCGCTAATGCTATACATGATGTCAATGGTCGGATTCATCAACGACTTACATAACTTTAACATAGAACTTACAGCGGATAACGCGGCTTATCACTCACCATATCGCTTGATAAGCCGCGTTATGTGAGTTTCCCGCTGTAAATTACTGAAGTTGTGTAAGTCGTTGATGAATCCGGCTCCAGATGCAGAAATTACCGTTTCTTATGTTGTAGCCCCGTAATTTTTGACGCAGCCCCGTTTCGAGTTGAGCATTCTCTCATGCTCTGCGAACTTTCTCGTATGATGACTCACTTCTACAATCGTTCCCTTGCTAATCAGTTGGCTGATCGAACGTTTGAACTTTTGACGAAGACATTTGTCTCTGTTCTTCATCTACGACAGAAGGGCCTGCGTATTTTCCTTGCTGTATTGAAGGACCCTATCAGATGTTCCCAACATAGTGTCCCTTTGGTTATTTGATTGAATCCTTCAACTGCGACCCCTTCCCTCTCCGGTACTCACTCCCATACTCGGCTTGTTTGGATGGCATTCTGTTTCTTAACCCAAGAATAGCTTATGGTATTTTATGACGCCTAATTACCCGAGCTTGACAGACATGCAAAAGACCCAAGAGGCCCGTTATTGGCCATGAGAAAGAGCCGTCTGGTAGAGTGACCATGGTCGCCGCTGGCTGATGTCTTGGGGGTGGGATTCATCAACGATTAACAACAATTTAACGGAGAAAGTACGGCCGAAATTCCTGATAGCTCAGCTTATCAACACGCGATATGAAATGTTTCGCCATATCGCTTAATAAGCCGCGCTATCAGAGATTTTGGCTGTGCTTTCTCCGTTAAATTGCTGCAAGTCGTTGATAAATCCAGCCCTTGAGTGTGAAAGAAGATCAGCTTATCATCTTTAGGTTCTGAACCACTCCAGCACGATCCCATCTACACTCGGGTGAAGAATTTAGTCGGCTGCTTAGCGCAAATGATCCCGTCCTTCGAAAGCTCGACTAGAGGCGCCTGAAGGCTAGAAATCTATAGGGAAAATAGATAAAGGGCAGCATCAATCAAACCCAGTTTGGGAATCGCCATATGCCCTACTTTTATGGGATGTCAGCAAACGATCGGAATGCATATTTAGCCTGCCCATGACTTACGGTGGCGAACCAACAAAGAAGTCACTGTTTTATTCTTCCCAGACAAGTCTGGTACCAATTCATAGACACCGCGGATATGGGAAGGTCTGGATGGCCTAGGCGTGATCCAAGAACCAAGAACTTCGATGTGAGGAGTACATGCTATAGCTCCCGGTTGATCTATTCCACGCAAAGAATTCGAATACGCAAATTTAAATAGGTGACGACGTTCTGCTTAATGAGATGTACATTTTATAAGGGTTGAGCTTAACATTAAGAAACGCAGAGAGCACCGCTGTCTTGTCTTGGTTTTACAATGATTTAAATTCTTCATAAAACAGGTCTGCAATTATGGAACATTTCTGATTCGGGGCTGCGGTTCTAAATATTATTGGAAACTTGGTGCCGCGCCTAAAGTGTCCAAAACGCAGTAGGAAGAGGAACGATAGTCAGAGGAAACTCCAGCCCGAATCGAGGTTCTCGGTTCGAATGTCGACAAGGCAAACCAATCCTTACGTCTCTATGATGTTGGTGAATTGGTATCAGACTCTTCTGGGAGGAATAAAACACGGACTTGTCTATTGTTTGGACTGCAGGTCCTGGATCAGGCATTCAAACTGTGTTCACTACATCTCCTAGGAGAGAATCGCACATCCCAAATAGGGACTGATTAGCGCCATCTTTTGTCGTTTATCCTTACAGTCTTATAGCCTTCAGCCGCCTCTAGTTGAGATGTTGAAGGACGGGGTCTACGCAGTCGAACAAAATTCGTTACTTGTGTTAAGAAGACCCTGCTCCCGCAGTTCATAAGATAAAGACGAGTCGAGACTATTTGACGCTCACGACAACAGCTATGTAGCGGCAACCATTGTTAGACGGCTCTCAAACGTCTTTCTCACGGCCCTAGAGGGCCCTTGGGTCTATTGCATGTTGCCAAGCTTAGGTAACTAGGCGTCGAAAACCACCGCGAGGTCTTCCAGAGATGAGAAACAGAATGCTGGACCTCGTTGCAAACCTCTAGTTGAGGCTGAAGCACATTCCTTAGCAGTGGCGAAGCCTCTACCATATGAGAATGTTCAACCGGATACAACTATGCGCACTGGATAATGCGTCAACGGCGTACAATAAAAATGAAAAATGGATATTTAGCAGATAAACGAGTGATCATCTGTCAAATAAAACCTACATTTGGGCCAAGCCTGAAACCAATTAGCTTTTTTAACACGATGTAATGTTAGTAATACAGTACACAGCAGTGAATTAATGGCAAGCGTTTAGCCTCAAGCCTCAAGTTATACTAGGTTGGTGAAAAAGTCTTGTACCAAAATTCTGAACACTTTTCAAGATTTAACAGGAATTTCCAAGGTCTGTTTGGTGCCAGGTACTTGTAGCACAAACATTCTAGAATATTCCGCATATGTGGCAAGTTGCATCTGAGGGTATATGGATACTACGACTGCAGCGAAGAGAAAGCAATGGCTTCCATCACTCAACGTGATCAACGCCAAGTGATGTACTACGAGTTCCTGCAGAAACGCTCCGCTGACCATGCAGTAGCTAGCATCTGTGCTGTATTTGGCGAGAACGCGGTTACACGGTGGACAGTGTCTCGACGGTTCAAGCGGTTCGACGACGGAGACGTGTCCTTCGAAGATGGGCTACGCACAGGGCGCCTGTCGGTGGTGGATGACGGTGGTGGATGACGACGCATTGCGGCTCGCTCTGAAAGAAAAACTGAACGCGACCATTCGTGAATTATCGGTGAGTCTTCAGCGTCATCATACCTCCATCTTCACGCTCTTCACGCTCCTGGACTTCGCAAGGTGGTCTCGACTTCGGTACCCCACGATCTCCGCTACACGGACAAGAGTTCGCGACTGAGTATCGCTCAGTCTGTCCTTGTTCGTTTTCGTAATAAGGACTTTCTCGAGCATGTCGTCACGGGAGATGAATTCTGGGTCTTCTCTGTTAACCATACTCGGAAGGCCCTGTAGCTCCCTCAAGGAGAACCACCTTCGAAACAACCAAAGGCGAACATCCACCAGAGGAAGGTAATGTTGTGTTGTTGATGAGATCCTGAGAATGCTCTATCTTGAGCATACCGACGACGGCACCGCAGTAACAGCGAACATCTGCGCTACACAGCTGCAGAAGTTGAGAGAGTCCATGTCGCGGAAACGGCGAAGGCGGAAGAATGTTTACCTTCTTCACGACAATGCTCGTCCCACGTTGCAAGGTCGTCTCGCCAGAAGTTGCAGGAGCTTAGCTGGGAGGTGCTGCCCCATCCACCGTATTCGCCAGATCTTGCGACATCGGACTATCGCCTCTTCCGAGCTCTCAAGCAAGGTCTGAGGGATAGATGCTTCAACGACCGAGCCGAACTGGAATCCGAGGCGGCGCACTTCTTCGAATCAAAGCCGACTTCATTCTCCAAGAAATGAATTTGTGATCTCCCGTCAGGTGGCAGAAGGTTGTAGATGTGAACGGTAGTTATCTTGTAGATACGAAGTCGCTCACAAAAGGAGCAATAAAATTTTGAAAAATAATTTCGCTGTGATGCAAGACTTTTTCACCAACCTAATATATTCTCAATCATTTTCACATAGAGTGCCCTCTCTTTATATTGCCTCAGGATAAGACCTAACTCCCGCTAATCCAAAATTTTTCGGGAGCCGGCCAGCACAGCTTTACGTCAATGCAACCCACCTCCGCTTAGGACGCGTCTCTAAAAAAAGATGAGAAGCGCTGTACCTACCGACCATCCTCTAGCTCGAATACAGGAAGAAATTCTGAGCGCAAATCATCGTCGTCCACCCTCATCAAAGCGCTTCTTCAGCTGGAAACCGACTCATTCGGAGCCACGCGGCGCAAATACCGCACAGACCACCCACGTTGAAGCGCACCTGTTGCCAGCGTGAGCTACGGGGTGCATTCCACCCTGCCATTATATGGCACGCAGGTGTTCCCCAGTTCCATCTCAGGTCCGGCGTCAGAGGGTTATCGGTTATCCCGCAAGGGAATTTCCCTCTGGCACAACCTTGACCGGGATCCTTTTGGCCTTCTTAAGTGCAGTTTGACGAAGACTGCTTCGGTCTGCTGCAAGTAGTTCGTCCATGAAACGAGATCATCTTAAAATTCCATATCAAACGCCTTCGAGGAGGGACATGGACATGGAGGGATAGAAGCATTTTTGTTTCTCACAGGGGGCTACATTGTTATACTACGCCTTTTCTTTTTCAAGCCTTAGTATTCTATTTGTCCATCCCCTCCATCGTGCTAAGAACGACACTGATCAGCAGAAGCCTGCCATAAGGTGAAATTTATCCCCAATGATCATATAACGCGATCCGGGCTGAATTCCCTTCCCACGTTGAAATTGAAGACGAGCAAGATTCTGATAGCGATTGTGATCAGATCTACCCTTCTATTCCATCCTTCATAGCCACGATCACCACCCGTGCGACAATGTATCTGTTGTGAATATACCCAACCAGGGTCTATATCTAGATATATTATTCTACTATTGTATTCTGACATATAGGACACCTCGCTCTGAATGATAAGACTTAAGTCGCTTAGGTAGGCAATATAAGATAAGAACCATTGAATATCATCCACAGGCATAACCTAGCAATACCGCAAGTAGGCACTCATGAATGTAATCTCCCGTGGTGCTCGAGTGCGGCACCGTCTTTCAGGTTTACTCTGATGATACCGACTGGGCGGCCAGAATGTCGCCATATCGTGACTACGCCCACTGAAATTGTGTATATATACGACGCATGTACCACTATTGTGGGTTCTACTATAAAATCGTGAGAATAAACCTTTGTTCCACTGAATAGTAAAGCCACCCATTGGTAATCCACCAAATTGGTGCATCGACCGTGGAAAAAACCCAAGTCTGCGCTAGTTCTCGTCAGTGAGAAACAGACGGGTTTTTATTAGCTTTCTTTGCGAGTTCTCTTCGGAGAAACCAGAAAGCAACCCTAAGTCCTTTGCGAGTTCTCTTCGGAGAAACCAGGACTTGATTGTCAGCTGCGCTAGTTCTCTTCGTGAGAAGCAGCCGACAATTCTAAATTTTCCTTTGCGAGTCCTCTCACGAGGAACCAGGAAAATAAAAAAGCTTTCTTTGCGAGTTCTCTTCGGAGAAACCAGAGAGCGAACGAATTTCCATTCCGATCAAGGAAAGGAAGTCGAAAGAATACCTTCTTCGCGAGTCCTCTACAGAGGAACCGGAAGGAAATTCTAAATTCCTTAGCGAATTCTCACCGAGAATCCTAAGAACGAAGAAAAAGACCCGCGTGGCAGGAAAACCTTCGAGCACAGGACTACTCGAATCATTTCAAATAGCGGGTGAATTTCAGACATCACAAAATCCTAGATATTTGTGAGAAATTCACCAAAACGCGATAGAAATGGCCGATGTTCAAGCCTTGAAGACGAAGATCTCCAACGCATGTAAGCTTCTTCGATCCAACGATGCTCAGATCGAAGAACTCCGAAACCCATGCGAATTTCCATCGGAGAAGGCACAATGCGAGGAGTATGTCAGAAGAAAGACTGCAGACTTGAACTACCTCTCACGAGGAATATCCCAAGTCAAGCAGTTATTGGACAACTACGTCAAGGAAGCGATCGAAAGGATCGATAGACGATCCGACCAAAAAGAGCAGGAAAAGCTAATGATGGACCTAAACAAGCATTTAGAAGATGATGCGAATAGTCTGGACATCCAAACAGTTCAATGGCTCAACAAAATAGAATTCCGTTTAGAGGAATTGGCGCAGCAAGCCACCCTCACAGCGGATGTAGCTTTTAGTGTCAGTCACCAGGCTACTAGAAGTCAAAATGACGGTACAAACGATCAAGAAGGACGCCTGCTACCACCAGGCAATCGCAGCCAGCGTATCAGACGTCCACTACTCGAAGTCCCAATATTCTCAGGAGACTTCAGGGAATTTACCACCTTCTGGTCAGTCTTCCAGTCGTTGATACATGACGACGTTGACCTCTCTGACCAAGACAAATTCCTATTCTTGAAGCAAGCGCTCAAAGGAAAAGCAGCAGCTTCAATCAACAGCATTCCAGTTATTGGAGAAAAATACAGCGTAGCAGTGAATATCTTGAAGAAACAGTACGATAGATCCGAAAGCATGGCGGATATTCTCATCAGCGAAATCGAGCGCATACCTCGAGCTAATGATAATCCCAAGAGCTGTCGTGAGACACTGTCATCAATTTCTTCACGAGTCGTACATCTGGAGCAAACTGGAGTATCACTTAACGCAGACAGAGTATGGCGCCGTTTAATTTTATCGAAATTTACGGAGCACATTTGCAGTACAGTGATACAAAAGGAGAGGAATGTCAACATTCCGTTCGAAGTAAGCGACATCATGGACGCGATTGACGATATCATCGCGCTACAAGAAACGACCGAACTCACAACGAGGACCTTGTTTGGAACCGACAATCACAGATCAAACAACTTCGTGAGGTCACACATCACCCCTCAACAAACGAAGCATGTCGCCAAACGAAGGATCTGCTTGTGTGGAGGATCCCATCCTCCTCAGTATTGCGACAAATTTCCAACACCTGAAGCACGACGAATGGAAGCTAGACGACAAGGAGTATGCTGGAAGTGCTTCGATCGGTCACACAGCTCGAAATTCTGTACAACCGTTGGAAAGTGTCCAAAATGCAACGAGGATCACCATTCGTCTCTATGTATTGGAACCAGCGGTAGAACAGGTCAAGCCGAAAGGAGGCAAAACCAACCGCAAAGTTCAGCTTCTCATCGACCACAAACGTCTTCTCTACCGTCGCAACCCAACCGCTTCAAGAATCAGCAGCAAAGAAATAGCAGTTATTCCCAGGATAACGGTCGAGTTCAGGCTCTAAGCAACTCAGTGCCACAACCACCGCTACTGGGACAGTGTGTGCTACAAATGGCTTCAGCACTCATATTCAACGAAACGGAGTCAAAGTACGAATCAGTTACAATACTACTTGATTCGGGTGCTCAAAAAAGCTTTATCAAAACAAGATTTGAACGATTGCTAGGTCTTCCAATAATTAGCACAACCTCGTTCACAACTACTGGAATGGGAGAGCTACAGGAAACCTTCAATTCCAACGAGCTTCGTGTTACGCTGAAGGATAATCACGGCTCCAGAAAACTACATAGCCTGCCAGTCTTCACAAAGGATAAACTAACTTCTATAACGAAGACTGCGGAGTTGTCCAGAACAGACAACTATTTCATCAAGAAGGAGAAAATCACTATAGCCCAACAAGGACTATTTTCTCGCGAAGTGTCGCCAGACATTATCATTGGGCAGGATCTCCTCAACAAGGTTATTGACCACGAAACCTCAGTTATCAAGCTGCCGTCTGGATTGATTTTAACGCCAACGATCTTTGGCTACACAATCTCCGGTGCTAGTGATAAAACCGCTATTCTGACAAAGAATAGCACTTCTGAATGCAGTTCTCTGATTATCGCAACGCCGTCGCTGACAGCTAAAGACGACTACAAAGAGAACATAAAGCATCTGTATGAACTCGAATCGCTGGGAATTAACACAGACAGCGATACCGATGAAGCTTCTATAGTCAAGTTCATGGATAGCTACAGGAAAACCATTACAATCGAAAGCGGAAGAATCACTGCCGGTTTTCCTTTCACGGACGAGGTGAGAAACCTCAAGGACAACTTCCACGTCGCAATTCGTCGACTGCAGAATTTGCTGCGCACACTACAAGGAGACAAAGAGAAATTCAATCTCTATAACGACACGCTTACGAGCTACCTGCAGGATGGTATCATTGAGGAAGCTAAGGAAGAGGACGACAGGCTCGCAACTTTCTACCTCCCACACAGACATGTGTGGACACCGTCGAAATCCACTAAGCTACGAGTGGTGTTTGATGCTTCTTCTCACGCAAGAGATGAGCTCAGCCTGAATGATGTCATCTACGAAGAACATTCCCTAACGCCACTGATCCACGAGGTGCTTCTGAAATTCCGTACGCATCTCTACACAATGGTAGCAGATATACAAAAAGCCTTCTTGCAAATCAGGCTACCTGCCAATCACCGAGATGTTACGAGATTCCTATGGGTGAAAGATATTTCACTGCCTGCAACAGGAAGTAATCTGAAACACCTTAGATTTTGCAGAGTACCCTTTGGCATAAATGCCAGCCCTGCAATTCTGAATCAGTGCATACTAAAGCACATTGAAGCATCGCACTCAGAAATCTCTCAAGAGTTATCCAGCTCTTTGTACGTGGACAACGTGTTTCTGGAAGGAAATAATGCGGATGATCTACTTCACAAATACGCCGAATCGAAGACGTTATTTTCATCAATAGGGATGAACTTACGAGACTATCTGTCTAATTCCGCCTATGTCAACAAGACGATTCCCGACTCTGATCGAGCCGCATCCACCGACATCAAGGTGCTTGGAATTCAATGGAACGCGGAAGGAGACACCATCTCATTGAAGTGCGTTGAAAAGCAATCAGTGAAGGTCTCCAAACGTACTGTATTGAGTCAAATCAATGGGTACTGCTTCGACCCTCTTGGACTACTCACGCCGCTTCTAATCCCAGCAAAGATCTTTCTTCAAGATCTGCATAAGAAAAAGTATGGATGGGACGTACCACTTTCGGACGAAGATGAAGCGACATGGAAAACCATCCATTCAGAAATAAACGGTTTCGAAATTACCTTACCTAGGAAGGTTATGGAGAAGAATTATTCCACAAAGCATACGTTATCTGTATTCGTAGATAGTTCTAAAAGAGCTTACGCTTGCAGCATCTACGTCACGACGACATCATGCGGAAATAGGAAGGACTCACGGCTGTTCACGGCAAAATCCAAGATTGCCCCCATAAGCAAGGAACAAACAATACCAAGGCTCGAGCTCCTCTCAATCTTCATCGGATTGAGCCTTGCTGAGTCAACTATTCAAAGGATAGACACGAAGTTCGAGCAGATCAACGTATTTAGCGATTCGACTATCGCGCTATGCTGGGTTCAAGGAAACAGACGGTTGCCATCAATCGTCTCCACCCTTGTCCAGAAAATAGGCGCTATTGCAAAACGACTTCGAGAATCCACTCAAGTAGTCTTCTTCCATGTGCCTACGAACGAGAACGTCGCCGACTGTGCCACACGAGGAGTTAGTAAAGATGATCTAGCCAAACATCGTTGGTGGAGTGGCCCAATCTGGCTTAACCAACCAAGCGACCTCTGGCCTGTCAAAAAAGCTGAGGATTTATGCCAGCAGAGCTCTGGTTCAGAATACGAAGCAGCATTATATGCTTCTAATACAGAGGAACACACCGTAGTTCCTATATGGCCAACGGAGAAATTCAGCAGCTACTCCAAGTTGGTTCGGATTGTCGCTTACTGCGCTCGATTTATTCGTAACGCAACAAAGGGTCGATGTCTACCCTTATCAAGAAAAGGACTGCAGACAGAGTCACCCTCAGCCGAAGAAGCTACTATTGCCGAAAGATTGGTCATTCGCCAAGAACAAACGATCTTCAAATCTGAGTTACTGCTGCAAAACACGCAGCTGAATGTGAGAATCGACAAAGAGGGAATATATAGGAGATTTGGTAGGCTCCAGAACGCCGATCTTCGTTTCTCGACAGTCAATCCAATACATATTCCTAAGCAAAGCAAACTGGGACCGCTTATCGCTCTAAGCCTACACAAGGCTCTGGCCCACTGCGGGTCAAATCAGCTCCTGTACAACATTAGACGGCGGTTTTGGATACCGCTCGACAGGAGTCTATGCAAGCGAACGCTTAAAAACTGCTCCACTTGCAGAAAAGCTAACGCAGTTCCGTACAAGTACCCCAGTATGGGACCTCTTCCAAGCGAAAGAGTTACCCAATCACCTCCATTTTCATACACCGGAGTGGATTTTTTGGGTCCAATCACGACGAAATCAAGTTCTGGAGAGGACTGCAAACGATATGTCGCCCTGTTCACTTGCCTTGTGACAAGACTCGTACATCTAGAAGTAGCAATGGATTTGTCAGCTAAGAACTTCATCTTTGCCCTCAAGAGATTCATCGCTCGAAGAGGAGTTCCCAGGAAGATAATTAGCGACAACGGAACAAATTTCCAACTCACGGAAAGTCTCTTGAGCCGCAACCAGGCCGTTGAAGATCTTTCCTTATCCTCATTTTTGGCGGATTATCGAATCCTTTGGACCTTTATACCTCCATCATCTCCATGGATGGGTGGTGTTTGGGAGAGAATGGTAGGAACCGTCAAACGATCGTTTCAAAAAACCGTTGGACGACGAAAGCTTACCGATGAGTTACTTCATACAACACTGTGCGAAATAGAAAGTGTTGTTAACTCAAGGCCGTTAACAACAATTGGTGATCGAGATTGTCCCATTGAGACTCTTCGCCCTATTGACTTTGTTTATAAAGATGTACGCCATGGAACATCCCAGCTTACATTAAACGAAGACGACGAAGATCCTGACTTCCGACCATATCCCGAACTTTCTTCCCATAAAGCAGCTAAACAGGCTATATCGGAGACAGAAAAGATCACTAAAAAGTTTTGGTCGATCTGGAAAAACGAATATCTCATGGAGCTAAGGGATCGACACAAGATGGCAAGCAAGACTTCTAGGAAGTCCAACCAGTCTCCAACAGTTGGAGACGTAGTGCTTCTAGACGACGACTCTCAACAACCAAGAGGTTCGTGGCCTATGGCAGTAATACTGGACCTGGTCACCAGCAGAGACAACGAAATTAGAAGTGCGATGCTACAAACCGCGTCAGGAAAGATCATCCAGAGGCCGATTAATCGTCTAATCCCGCTGGAAATTCAATCCAGCATGGAAACGCTGGATCAACCAATTGCTGATTCAAATAATGGCACTAGGAACGTTACGGGAGTGCCAAAACCTGCCGAAAGCACGGTTCGGCGACAACCACCTCGAGCTGTTAAAAACGCTGTGTCTTACAGCGAGAACATCTCGAACGCAAGGAGTTCCAGGCTAACAATCCTGACTACATGCAATCAACTGCCACGATGAAAAATGGAACGGAGCCGCGTTGACGCCATCTATAAGGACGACAGAAACTGTAGAACGTTTCATCATATTTGTGGTTTGTGTATCACCTCCTGTCTTAATATGTTAATGTGCAGCTATTTGTTTATAATTGTTGTGAATACGCAACCCGATTGATAGTTGGATGTAACACTAACTAGTTAATAGATTTCTATTAGAGTCATTTGTGAGTAACATGTTTATCGCTACCGCTCATCGGGCCCCGCCCCAGTGTTGTGAATATACCCAACCAGGGTCTATATCTAGATATATTATTCTACTATTGTATTCTGACATATAGGACACCTCGCTCTGAATGATAAGACTTAAGTCGCTTAGGTAGGCAATATAAGATAAGAACCATTGAATATCATCCACAGGCATAACCTAGCAATACCGCAAGTAGGCACTCATGAATGTAATCTCCCGTGGTGCTCGAGTGCGGCACCGTCTTTCAGGTTTACTCTGATGATACCGACTGGGCGGCCAGAATGTCGCCATATCGTGGCTACGCCCACTGAAATTGTGTATATATACGACGCATGTACCACTATTGTGGGTTCTACTATAAAATCGTGAGAATAAACCTTTGTTCCACTGAATAGTAAAGCCACCCATTGGTAATCCACCAAAGTATCAGATGCATACAGACGTTCTTCGCATATGCCCGGTCCACAAAAGTATCCATAGTTACCAAAGTCGAGCATAGTAGAAGACTCCACTAGTCATTTAAAGCTGCCAGATGTTGGGAGGTTTGCTCTACCAGGAACGACAGAAGACGTGGGTTGAAACTAACCAGGGAAGTCTCTCAGGCGTATGTCTGAACTGCGAAAGCGAATACCACTGTGAGATTCTCCACCCTTCAATTAGTAGGAATAGATGTCTCATTTTTGCAAAACCCTTAAACCCAAGGAAATAGAGGACCTTGTACACCCAGGAATGTATTGCACTGTCAGCATCTAACACGCGCGTGCGTGTTGCGCGTGGAGATAAGAGAAATGGTGAAATACTTCTGGCTCCGTCGTCGACGCGAGCAGCTCGGGGGCTGAGTGGCAGTGCCGGCGCATCGTAGGCACAGGGTCGGATGTTCGATTCCTTGAACTTGAAGTAGCTTTGCATTTTAGTGTTCATTCCTTTTTTAGTATCATTCCCCTTCCCAACTTTCCCTATGCATATATTCCATTATAGGCTGAGAAGTACGTGTTCAGTGAGAGATTTTCATCAGCTGCTCCTCTATATACGACACTTTGTATTTTCTGCTGATTTTTGATAGGACCCTTGGCTACATGGGGGAATGGACCTTCCCAACTGAACATAAACAAAGCAATTAGAAGAGCATATGATGGCACCAGTCTACAAGCCGAGAATGGCTGCCCAGTCAATCTCATGTCATCTAGCATGTGTCTCACATGATCAGAAAGGGGCAGCCGATCATTGTACAAGTCCAGTTGTATAGACACACTAATGATGACGGCCAGGTAGCTACTGCAGTCCCGGCAGGTCAGCGAGTATAGGTCACCGTCATATTCTAACGTATCGCTAGACGGCGGCCCGTTGGTCTTGAAACTCCTCTGGTGAGCCGACCAATGAAAAATGTTACATATAAAGAGATTTTTTATTGAAGATAGGGGTGCGGAGATATCTTTCAAAAAGTTGATCACCAGTTCGGTGGTTATGGTTCGCCGTGACATGAGTGTACGCTCCCTTGAGTATGCGATTGTCAAGGATAAATCTGAAGCGGCACTGTTGAACATCGCGACCCTTAGCCCCTTGGTCGAGGTCGAGAAGGGGTTGAAAAAATGCTCACCCAAACTTTGCCCAAGGGGGTTATCTGGGGCGCTGATCAGAATATTATATACATTTTTGAAATTTCGGCCGATCACGGTAGTTTCGCACTTGTGCGAGTGATCCCGTAGTAAACTTAGGGGGTGCATTGCTCCTTGGGTTTAAGGACTTTGCGAAAACGGAACATCCCTTCCTACTATTTGAAAAGTGGAGACTCTCACAATGGTATTCGTTTTCGCAGTTCAGACATACGCCTGAGAGACCTCTCTGGTAAGATTATTCAAACAGCGCACCACACATTTGTTATAAGCACATGGAATGGAGGCTATATGCTGATAGAAAATGTTTTGCTACGATCGGAACTCCTGCGCCATGTCGGACCTGTACCTGCTCCTTCTGCTTTTCGGGCAGGATACAGCAACAGCGCTGTTCCATCACACTCAACGTCGCCATGTTATGATAGTGTTGATAGACCATTTGCAAGGCTGTCGCGGATGTGACGCACGAGCGCTGATAGTGTAATGACTAACACCCTGCTCTGAAGGCAAGGGATGAGAGTTCGAGCTCGCCCGGAGCGGGCGTTCTGATCGCGACAGATCTTGCAACACCAGGTTGACAGTTTTGTCGTTGATCACGCCTAGCTTACTTTTGGTACTCGTTGTTCCTCATAAGTATTTGGCATACTTTATACATACCACAGTGAGTATCTCTGAATGCAAGGCCATCATTAACAATGTTAAATTCTTCTCTAATTCCGCCTTTATGATTACGTATTCAATTGTAATTTGGTCATTGTACGCGATTTTAGGTAAATCTGCGCATAAAATAGTGCGAAGTGTCAGCTCCGGTTAGGACGCGAGTACCGCTATAAGGTGGATTTTTCCAGTCCCTTGAAACGCGTCATAACGAGAGGAAACTGTAACTTAATTTGA
Organism: Heligmosomoides polygyrus bakeri; assembly: GCA_947359475.1. NCBI lineage: Eukaryota > Metazoa > Nematoda > Chromadorea > Rhabditida > Heligmosomidae > Heligmosomoides > Heligmosomoides polygyrus. Next base: position 87,620,421 of record OX375865.1, on the reverse strand, counting down.
GTTCGTGAATGCAGTTACTTTGTACGGGAAGAACGTGTTCGATATATGGCTATACAGAACACGTCCATCTCCAACGGCACCGTTACGACGCAGCCCACCCCAACTAGGACTGCATTTTCAGCCGCAAATTTTTCGCCCCCACGTGGTTACTCCACATGTCACTTCCCCTCATTCACGCTCGCCGCACCCATCTTTACCTGCACCGCACTCATCTCTTCATATCATCGCAGCCCAGTACTTTCACGCTGTCGCCAGCCGTCTGGCAGCAATCCATCACGCTTTCTCCCTGTCGTCGTCCGCAACCGCGTGTTACCCAATATTGGCAACTGGGGACGATGGCCTCGAAATGATATCGTCCCGACCTTGCCCGCCAGACACGCAGAACTCCGTCCCGTCGACGGCCGCATACTTCGCCACGCGGTGGCCAGCCACTCGTCACAGCACAGGCGCAGCCATTTTTTATTCGAGAACTCTTTACACAATACACTTCATACAGACGGAGAGAGATGATCGGTTACTGTCACAAAATATGAATACATGGGTCGTTGTACCATACGAAGGAAGAGCTGGCTACGCATGGCCAGCGTTTAGCACCGTTGTCGACCAGCTGATGTGGCTGCGCACGTCGTGAGCCGTCACACAGTGCCGCTCGTCGGCCTGTGGTAAACGTTCGCCACACATACCCACATACACACTCAGAGACACTAGTAACACAAGTGATACATAAAGGCAGAGCCGATAAGAGAGAAATTTACCCATTTCAGGAAGGGCATCAACACGGTAATAGCTATTATGTCCAGATCAACATATTGAACGCGTAATCGAGACAATCGAAAGACATCTAACTACAAATATCATCACAGTAGGGCGCTTCCCCTGTGTGACCAGCAATCACGAGACACCGGCGTGCTGCAGCTGTGTGTCGGGAGCGTTTCTGCGTCGATGCGGGGAGCGTTTGGATTGGCGCTGGCGCTGGACATCGCCTCCAGCGGCCGGAAGCAGCCTGGATGGAGGTGTGCGCTGCATGGCGACTCTCCAGGACACTGTAACCGGACCAAAAGTGGTTGGAACCGCCGCGAGTGGGTCGAAAAGCCTCTTCGGGACTCCTTTACCACAAAAAATGCGGCGGACCTCAGGGGATGAAAGGATTTCTACCTGTTCGAGTATCATATCCACAACCTTCCCAGAGATGGAAAACGACAAACTCGTGCCAGATGAAGGCATTTTGAAGAAGACGTGGAACCTCAAACGCTAAGTAGCACCAAAGCTGTGCCCTTGGACCCATACATGAGAGGCTTCCGATCCCCAAAAATCACCATTGAACGACGAATATTCCGAAATGCAACCAAGCTCACGTCCACATACAAATCTCAGACACCAGTAGCGGCTCAACGAGAAGGTCACACGCTGAGGCTTATCCTGAATGTTCAGCTAGATGAAGAGATCTCCTCATGTTGGTGCGCTGAACCAGTAAATCGGATTCAGTTCATCAACCTGCGGAGATCCTCCTCATCCAGATGAACATTCAAGAATGGTCTCAACGCGTTGCCTTCTTATCGAACCGCTGCGAATGTCTGAGACCTCACATCGAAATCACCCAATTTGCAATTCAGAATGCATCCCGTTCAATATTGGTGAAATTTGTGGAAGTGAGAAGCTTCTCATAAGTACACGTATGGGTCGAGGGGAACATTATGGTGTCAGTCAGCGCTTGGGCCTTTTGTTCGCTTTAAATGCTCTCACCTGGTGTGGGTTCGTTGTATGCCATTTCTGCAAAGACCGTGCCATCGAACCCAAATAGGCAGTGAACCTCTCAGCGCCTAAGGAACCACTCATGGAGATGAAGTTACTGCATACCTCGGCGCCACAATGCAATACGCCCTTCAATCCCGCCTCTTCTTGCCCGCTGAAGCCACTGCACACAGCGCTGGCCCTTCAGAAGGTTCCAGCTCTTTGATGGACATTTGGAGTGCACGCCGAAAGAGCTCACCGACAGGCACAGATGCCAGCACACGCCGGCTAATACACGAATATGGTTAAGGTACCTGATGCATGAATCACTGACGATTGCAACCGAAAATGAGTTAAACGAGGAGTAAATACAACACACAAATCAATGAAAAACGTGAAAGAATGGAAAATGAAGAGAAAAGAGAACAAATAATAATAGAAATAGACGATAAAGATAATGACGATGATAATAGTTCGTTGCCTGGAGAGACTCGACTCGCAGGGCGACGACAATATACTTGTTCTGATCTCTATAGGAGGACTACAACGTATACGACGAGTACGCGCGCATATATGAACGCGCGCACACACGGAACTTGAAATTCGATGATTAGAACCATTAACAACGTAATCATGAACAGACACCACATAATAGTAGCTCTTTGTGACTGACAAATAGATAGCAGCTCATTCTGATTCTGTCATGGGATGATCAGGGGACAGCAGACGGATGATAGGGACAAGATAGACAGACGATTGCAGTGCGCTAGACGAACACTTCAATTTGAGCCTCGGTGGATATAATATGGTACACGATGATTCCATTATGACTATCGGATCAAAAACACTCACACACTTGAATCAAACTGGCAACGCTACGCGACGGATAACCGCTAGATGACCGGCAAACATGCCACATATACTGCCTACTTCAACCATCGCGCAGGTCCGCTTCGAGGTCATGTGGAACGCGAAAATTCGGACCCAAATAAGAGGATCAACAGAGTATTTCGACAATGAAAAGAATGCTCTAGCCCAGCGAAAACACCGAAACCCTTCAAAATGAATTGAACCCGAGCAGCGCCTACTTATGGGATAACAGACATCAAATGATACCAGTGGCACTCCGAAAATTGAAAGGATCTCTGATCTATGTAATGACAGTGGAAAGTGATCAAATGCAGCTGATCCCTAACGATAAAATTCCTGCTATTCTTCCCCAGGTGAATGGGGTTTGCGTGAATGTTCACAGCGTCGTATCCGCCGTTTTGGAGGGATTTGTACTTCAGTCGCGAGACTGCACAGCGACACAGAAACTACCACTATTGACCGGGCAGTTAGGACGTTCGATAAAGGTAGATCCCAAACTGCTACGCCATCCGTCCACTGAACTATAGATTCCGCCTTACACTAGTCTCTTGAATTTCAGCCCCAATGTTGAAAATGGAAACGATGAAACGTAGCAGCCTGACATAATCTCACGCAAAACTGCACACATTCACTCCAGTTCCACCAACTAGGAATAAATCAAGTTTTTCAACACTTCAGAGCCACACATAAGTGGGCATGGCCTATTTCCGCCTTATTGGGGAAAGATGGTGGACCACGCTTTTCAAAACACCATCCGATTAGGGAGGAGGGCTCTATTCGGGTACTTCCTCACTTTTTTAAAATATTTTTTCTCCTTTTTTGTACATCACTTAAGATATGGAAGAGTACCGCACTACGCATGCACCCCCTTCTCTAACCGTATGATTTCTCCCCAAAATCCTGAGCGAGCAATAGTTGACGAAAATAATGATAGTCCAAAAATATAACGGACACACTTCCAGTGCACCAATAGGGTGGAACTTTCCGTGCCGCCAGGATTTCTTTGGACAGCCGGTTGGCCCCTGAGAAGCCCCAGAGGTTGACGAGGAAGAACACCTACCCTCAGAAAATATTGGCAGCAAAGATGGAATGAGCGATACTCGGATAAATGTGCTGCCTAATTCGAAAACTACTGGCAAAAATTTCACGCATATTTTGCACCCGTAAAAACTTCACCGAAAAATTGGCACACTTCACTTCCAACCTCAAAAGTAGTGCCGCTTCAAGGCTGGGCACTATTCAAATCGCCAGGGAGCGTTCATAGTTGACGAGCGACAGCGCAGAGCAGGAACGGGTTCTAACTGGGAAGCCGCTTGACCAAGATGAAAGACTCGAAATCGACCTGACCGTAATAGTTGAAGCACGCGCTATACTATTTGGAGAAACATGATGAGATACGAATAAAGCACAACGGTACACCGATAAGACGGTAAAAACATGAGCAAGTGTACATAAGTGATATCAGGAAAAACGTGCCCGTAGGGCATGGCAAAGGGCCGCGACTAGAGGCGCCAATATATGGGACGGGGCGTGGGTTAGAAGCACATTACGCGTAGTGGTGTGATCATGAGGATGATGCTAACGAGTGGTTAATTCAGTCAGTCGGGGTCAAGACACTACGCGATCAAACGGGATCGGGAGGGCTGGTGGGGTGATTTAGCTACCGCGCGAAGTGAAAGTCAGATTAGTTGAGGGGATGTGCGCAGTCGCGAGCGCCCTGTGCAGACTATGTTATAAGCTCGCGTACTACCCGCCAAACAAACGGCACAAAGGCAATATAAGAGAGAGGGAAAAACGTCCGAGATGCGAACGAACAATGACATATAACTAGACATACGAAGACAAGAACACCTATTGGAGGACGTTCCTGAACAAAACACGCGGAACTTAAGTAGACAATAGCAGATGTGTACGTATATCTTTCGGATATAGGTCGAGAATGCAGATATAGGGGAATATGTCGCTGCGAACTAGAAGTACGCTCTAAGCACTACTGCGTTGACTAATTGATGCGCATGGAACCCAGACGAGCGGCGAACAGTTCGGTCGTACCGAACAGATCATATGCGCGCAGGGTCGGTGGAGCCTCGCCGCCGCCGGCTTCTGCAGTGGTGTTCGTCGCTCCACTCGTGCTTATCGGTGGGGAGACGCGGTCGTTTAGTGATGGACTAATGCTGTCCAGACTCGGCGGGCTGGCCGACCCGCCGCTAGCGCGCGACAGCCCTCCACGTCCGCCGCACGTACAGCCGCAGGTGCATGTCCCGGAGTCCGAGCGAATCGCTTCTGTTTGAACGGCTGCGTTCACCATAACCTGTGAAACATCGAATTCGATCGCGAAACGCTCCCTGAGATCGCTTGCACTCTGTACTACAGCTCCCTCCGTAAGCATAGTCGCCCCAGAACTGGTAGCTCTTCCTGCTGCACGAATAAATACACAAAGCCTTTACCATAACACAGGTCTGCGTGGTGGGAAACCTTAAGTAGCATTCATCATTGTATTTTGAAAAGGTTCGAAGAATTAGGTTGGAAAGGCCTTCTCTTGTTTCACCTGTACCATCAATACAGATGCACCTACACTCAGTCTCGGGTAGATTAATTTTTAGTTGTAAAAATTGCTGGGTTCGAGATTGACTGCTAGTATTATATTTCCCAAGAGAAACCAGCTGTCCGTAAGTGCAAACACTTCTTAAAAACGCCCATACTAAATAGGGAAGGGTACTAATCGTATGACTAAACGACGAGAATGCGAGACTACCACCCTTTAAATAGCAGTAAAGTCCCCCCATTTTGTGTACGCCTACCAAGTTGGGATCCTTTACGGTTTAATGCGGAAGCGCTCAGTATCACGATGAAAACATTGAATATCCAGAAGAAAATGCCAAACTGGGCAAGGTGGCGAACACCTGATTCGGCGCCTATGAAGCTGAAAGCTTTTTTTTTCTTTTTTTACGATTCGATGTTTAGAAACTATTCTGCTCTGCGACTCTGCGATTTCATAGTAAACTTTCCGAAAATAACTCGGTATATTCAAGCAGTTTGCAAAAAGGAACATATTTTTCTTCTATATGAAGGGTGGAGATTCTCCCGCGGTGTTCATTTTCGCCGTGTTGGCATATCCCTGAAACCCCTTTGTGGTAAGCTGAACAGGTCCAACATTCATCAGATGGAATGGCGCTAATAAGCCGCAATAATACTGATCGTTTAGCTCACTCCTCCATAATTTCGGTCGTAGATCTCTAGGATGCTGATCCTTTAGAAGAGTGAGAATAACGCGTTGGCCAGTTCAGCTTCACAAGACGATTGCTAAGAGATGTCACCTCTTATTTATGTGCTTGAGTCTTTCGGCAAATACCGACAAACAGTCAATCTACAATTCAGCCATATTCATTACTAAAAAATCCTCGTTTTCATAGTAGTGAAGCTCAATACAGTCGAATATTTATTGAAGACCTTACGGGCCTTAAGCATCCTAGGTGTAAAAGAGCCCTTCAAATTCTAAAAGAGCCATGTCTTCTAACTCCGGGAAGCAGCTATTTTAGGATAATTAAAAATGCATTTATACAAAAGTAGATGTGGACACCTACACTTCTAGTACACGTGATAAACTAGGCACCGATCTGCAACATAATTCTTCGAAACATTTCAAACACAGCGGCGAGTAGAACTAAAGGCTCTCTAACGCAAAGGCTTTTGTTCTTCTGTACTCGTTTGTTCGCGCAGAAGTTCGAAGCTCTAAGTTCGGGAACACGCTTATACTTCTATGACGTACAGTATTTTTCCTAGTGCAAAAAATTGGATCTCTTGACACTTTTTTCAAAGGCTCCTTTGCATCTAACCACTTTCGCCTAATAATCACCTTCTCCAAAGAAATCCTCTACGCCCTTCGTTTACTTTGACTTCTAAGAATTTTCATCAGATTACGTGAAAATTAGATCGATTCAATTAAGATCATTCTCCGTACATAGAACATGAGATTTTTGATCACCACCTAGATAATTCTCTTCTATAAAAAGAATCACGTTCATTAACAGCACTGCAAAAATAATCTTCTCCTGGTATTTTTCGACTATGATATCCTCATGAATAATGAATAGTGCTCAACATTTTTAGGTGAGATTTGGGAGAGTGTTAATGGGACAAGTACGTAACTTGCACTATTTATTAAGCTATTAAGGTAATTATACTCTGCATCTACCAACAAAGACAAAGTGTTTCATTCAACGGACCCCAAAGCAGCAAGTATATCAATAGGCACTTCAACAACCCTAGTGAAAGGAAGTAATGAAGTAATGGCCAACGCACCTTGCTCTGTCCAATGGTACCTCCGCTGCCGGGCACAGATCCGATGACTCCTGTCAGACCACCGCCGCCACCATTTGGTGGTGCGGGTGCAAGAACACCACCGCGCTCGCCCATTGGAGTGGAGCGTGTTGGCCAAGCTGGCGAGAACATCGGGTCGACTGGACTCCACTGCTGTTCAGCCGGGCTGTGCATGGCACCCATCGTCTGAAATCTCGCTTGTTTCGTTGACGCATTGACGTTCGATCCAAATCCTAGTAGACAGGGCTCACCTGTGGCATGCTGTTTCGGCTGTCCCACAGAGATACTGGGCGGGCGCCGGTCTGCACGAGCGGTCCTCCCACGGGTGCACCGCGGTTGTTTGACAATGCCTGCACTAGTGGCTGATGAGCAGACATCGATCTTGCGATCGGACGAGGTCCATATCCGCGTGCCGACGATGGACGCAGCACATCCAAGTCGGGAAAATGCTGCAAAAACTTTGCCATAAAACTATATCGCCATTACCTACGACGAGCGATTGAATCTAGGTTTCTATGTGGGAAAAACACGGAAACACTCCACTGGTCACAGCAAATTTTCAAACCTTTTTAAACGAAAACCCAAACCCAACGTTTTAAAAAATCTACTATGAGCTGCGAACAAGTCCACCACATTTTGTTTTTCATTTGGCTGACGGTATGTCACTTATATGGACATAGTGAAGAGGAACTGCATGCGATCCCTAGCTTTCGTTCAAGGAGTGAACTCAACTGGTCAGATGTCTCAAAGATAAAACATGAATGTTGAGAAATAAAGGCATGATTCAGCGCCGGTACTTCAAGATAAGACGATTGGAGAACAATCGACGTCAATGAGTCGGCTTGTAGGATGCGCCACGCACCTCGACGGACTACTACTGAGTCGTCTCGGATGCGGTTCGCTTTATAACACTTATATGGTGGCCAGCCGAGCTGAACAAGCAGTGTCTTCTGATTCCCAGAGAAACTGATTCCAATTCGCAGAACTGGAGTGATGGAAGGTATGATTGGCTTTTGCGGAACCCAAATCCTAACCTTCGGTTCGGAATGCCTACAACAGTACCCTCTCCCCCACAAGGGGGGCTACCCGTGCTGGCATGACAACATACATGATAGGTGTGGGCGAATAGTTACACAATTGGACCGGGATCACAATCAACACCATAGGGCGAGGTACGCTGTCGTTTCGATAGCTGACAAGCACGCGGTGCTATCGTGGTTAACCACGCTCTTAGCACCAGCACGACCTTCTAAAGTGCGCCGTGAACCACCAGATCCCTGGAATGATCTAAAAACACATCCGAGATCACGTTGGTTTGGTAGTTTGTATGGTGATATTTGTAAACAATGGGTCCATCCCAATTCTGCCTTTCGTCGGGAAAGGCGCCGTTAGGTCAAACAAGTTGGCCTTGCCAGCAAACGGGGAGAGGCGGGCGGCGTCTGTACAACAACTCATTGGGCGACCATGGTGAAATTCACAAATGCTCAGAATTGACTATCTGAGCCTTGAACGTGGCCAGCTCATCGTTAAGTATTTAGATGATTGTTACAATCCGCGCTATTAATCAAGCACCCTAATAGCGCCTAGCATAGCCTATGCTAGGTGACTGCATCGTGCATTATCAACAACTGATGCCTTGGAAAATTGCCACTTTTGTGGAGTTCAGAAGGCTGAAGGACTTCACTTCGCCCAAAGGGCTAAGAACTTCACGGTCACCCAAACAGTGTATTTCATGAAAAATGCAAAACACAAAGAAAACCCATGACAAACCTGCTTTATGAAACCGGGATAATCATAGTGAGGCAGGTTGCGGCGCACAGACACGTACGTGCGGTTCGGGAACAGTGCAAAAATCCACGGATGACTGACAACGAGATTGAGAAACTCTTGACGACCTTGAAAGGAGGCGATTAATCAGAAAACCGAACCCCGCTGGATGTGTACATCAACGCAATTCATACCTTCACCAATGTGTTCACGTATTTCTGGCGCCATCTCAGGCCCAATGAAGTAATCGTAGAGGCTCTGAATGGCAGTTGCACCACCGCGACGCAGCAGATATGATGCCAGGCGAAGCACGCACAGATAAACTGCTGGATTCTGAAAAAGGAGACGTTAACAGCCAGAACGCCTATCAATCATGGCAGCACCGATCGTGAACCGGAATTTTCAGATCCCAATGTGCTTCCTCGTTACGAGCAACAGCCATTTTCGAAGAACATCGGTGCTGGAGGTCATTGATTACTTACCATTCATTTGAAAGCGAGAAGGCTGCAGAACTCTGACGACCAGAGGCCGGATTCATTATGACTTACAGCAATTTAACAGAGAAAATTACAGACGAAATCCCTGATAGCGCGCCTTATCAAGTGATGTCGTGAACGAAAAGCCGCACTCTCTGAGTCTTCCGCTGTGAATTCTCTGTTGAAGTTATGTAAGTCGTTGATGAATCCGACCACAGAGCATTTAACAGCGATGGCTTCAAACATGTAATGCAGGCGTAGGACACGTTGCGCTCGAAAGAACCATGAGGTGAACGCAATGTAGCGACAGTGGCGTCGCCACTGTCTCGGTCGTTTGATTTCGATGAACTACACAGGCATCAGACCATGCTGTTCGCCAAAATTGAGTTAACAAGATCTCGGCCTGTCTAGAACATTGTGGAATGCTAGATCGTCCAGAAATTCCCGCCGTTTCGTAGATTGGATCTTCACAGCATTTCACACATTCCAATCCTTATAAGCCCTAACCTTGACGCATTCCTTCACGTCAGAAAACCGTGATCATGAAGGAAAGCCAGATTTGTAGCGATTTCTGGTGAAAAACGAAAACACCTAGTTTCTTCCTTTGTCTCAGATATCGCAAAATAGATTCTCACCTGTAGCGCGATGTTATCCTCCGGTGTGAGGCGGAATAAGTGAGTACGACGTTCGACGAACTGACGACGCTTTAGAGACGAAGTACCAACATAGCGAAATAGCTCTTCATCAGCACAATTCGACATTTGAGAGTGCAGACTGAAAGACACGTGAGCATAACGGGAACCCTTTCTTATCTCTCAATCCTGCTTGAGGTTTCCACGTACAAGCTCAGAATTTGTAATAAAGTTCTGGTGACTCAAAAGCTCCCTATAGACTGTTCATTGCGCATATCCCTGTCACTTGTCATTTGCTACGACTAGCTGATTGTTGTTGTCAATAATGTGGCAACACGAAATTTGAGGTGGACCTTTCGCTTTACTTTTCAACTAACTCGTCATCTTCAGACGTACACAGAATCACCACTACTGTTAATTTTTAAAAGCTATATTTCTCACTACTAAAAGCTATAGACCAAGGGTTGAGCTGACGACGGAAAATCTGGAAGCATAAACATGGAATCATAAGATAAGCATTTTGTACATGTTTCCAGATTTTTCTTCATTAAATCTCTCCTTACAAGGCGGCCATGAGAGGCATTCTGCCGCTAAAAGAGAGCTCTCAAAGACAGTATAGATGCACCTTTCGCAATCTTTCTCGTATTAAAAAGGTCGGAAGGGAACCATAAATCTGAATAAAGCTCGATGATAGCGCCCCAACAAAGACGTGCCGCACTCCTCATATCACATCCTTACGGCATGTCGTAAAAATATTAGCCTATACATTATCTTGGGCGCGTGTAGCGCAGTCGGAGGAGGCGCGACTGTCGCGTGCACCCGATACCAGGTTCCTGGTTCGGATTTCCCGCCCAGGCCAACCAAGCCTTCCATCCCTCCGGGTCGGTGAATTGGTACCAGACTTGTCTGGGAAGGATAGAGCGCTGACTTGTTCATCGGCTGGCCACCGCAAGTCACTGTATGGCCAAATACGCATTCATGTCGCCTCCACGACATCCCGTAGAAGTAGAATGCGCTGGCGCATCCCAGAAGGGATTGGGTAACGCCGTCCTTTATCCTTTATACATTATCTTATTTCAGATGGACAAGTCAGCGTTTTTTTTTTCATCCAAGACACTCATACTATCAAATCTCTCAGCGTAGATGGTTCGACTCGCCCTGGCTCGATACTGATTCACATAGCTGCACGCCATCATCCTCCTGTGTCACCAACGCCCACTATTTAATCAGAAGTTCAACCACATGTCATGAACGAGCGCTCAGAACCCATCTAATTCAGATTTTCTCCACGCTGAGGAGGGCCTCAATATGGGCATAGAGAAAGGTCCTTTAACACTTTAGCGGAGCAACACAGACAGCTACTCCAACTTCCCATTTGGCGGTTAAGCTCCACTCTATACTGCCCCACGCTGCTTGTTGGGGATGCTTTCTAAGGCCTATGTTATACTTGGGCAACTCGTCGGTGGGCTACTACGCACTGCGTAGCAACCCGTGTAACATTGCCGTCGACGTCGCCGACAACACTGTCGACGAAGTATATAACATAGGCCTAATTGGACTACTGCGTCTCAGCTCACAAGAGGGGCCGCTCCTGAAGATACCCCGGATACACTGTGAGATCGTTCCGTGATTTAAGGCCTACCACGCCTTCCATTCCCCTTAGCAGAACAACTAGCACCAGACTTGTCTGGTAGAACAAAACCGTCAAATTTTCCACCTGCTACCCGAAGCTGTTTTACGTGGCCCAATTAAAGGATGAAGGATAAAAACGGCTCAATTTGGGATACGCCACGCATTCTACTTCTACGGGATGTCGTAGAGGTGATATGAATGCGTATTTGACCATATAATGGGTGAAAGGGTTGACCTGTTCACCGACCTGCTATGGCCAGCCGATGAACTGGTCAACCCCTTCCTCCCAGATAATTCTGGTACCAATTCACCGACCTCGGGGATGAAAGGATTGGAGGGCATGGGCGGGAAATCCGAACCAAGAACCTGGTACTGGGTGCACACGACAGCCGGCACCTCCTCCGAATGTGTTACACGCGCCCTATGGCCCATCTAACAATCAATGTTCGATCCCGCTATAGAACCACTGTAAATGCAAAACATTGCTGAATCCGAGGAAAAGGATTGCCTAGTGTACTTATATCACCCTTATTTATCTAAACTATCTAGTTTGGCTGTTTTCTGCTCATTTCAGTGCAATTACATACTTTTAACGCCCCTTCCATCTAGCAAAGCAGAGTTCGTTTGCTTCACACTTGGCTAGTGCCCCCAAACTAGAGCTATATACGTAGGTTTGAGTGAGCGCAAAATTTACCTGCTCAGCTGAATCTGTGTGAGAGCATGACGCTGAAATATGGCTAGGAGAGCTGGTACAGCTCTAGCTTCGACAACCGGAGAATAGGCATCTTTGGAGTTCGCCGGTGTTGGACAGGCCTTCTCCAAATCCACTTCTGGTGCGTTCAGAAACACCTGTTCCGCTTCCTGTAAATAAGACTTCTATCTAAGCATTGGCTTTGGCAAATACACATGCTAGGAAAACTGACCGGTCCATACAAAGGATGCACAAGTGTGGCAGTGTATTCATTGGTCTCATTCAGGGACGCTTGGAACGACAATGTGAATCCGACGCGAAGAACAGACGTCAAGTCAGTGAGCATCTTAAAATGTTGTCATTTTAGAAAGCGTCAATCGAAAAGTCCCCCTATTTACACAGATGGCTCTAGATAGTTATTGACGAACCTGGTCGCAGAAATCCTTTATCTGGAACGATATCACCATCTTGTTCTTGCAGGTGATCAAACCGGCTTTTCCGGACAGCCATGTGAGTTGTCCGTAGCCTTGAATGGACTCGGCTTTGGGAGCGTGGAGTTCTAGCTGATGATGGTTTGCCATGTACGACGCGTTGCTACTCAGCAGGCTGCTCATTGCTGGTACTAGACCTTAAATGCAGTTCTCAAGGACATCTCACTGTAAAACACAGACGATTACTGTTTTCGAGAGAAAATTGAAATCGTAAGCTACAGAGAACAAATCAACAGTTTTGACTGATTCTGTTACCGCCCATGGAGGGATTTTTTCAGAAGCTACTCTTGTGCTTCTCCCTGCATGAATAGGTTAGCCAATTCTTGGGAACGTTTGCTTTTCGAAAAGCATTCTGTCGTACTTCAGGTAACAAGAATCAGCAGCTTATAGATCTCATCTGGGACATTCAAACTCTACTATTTAAATGTGGACAAAATGAGATGCAGATCTACGTAGCTAGCTATGAGAAGTTGCTCATCATAAAGAAAAGCTCTGCTCAGACCAGTCCGTTAAAGGTTCCTTTGAAGCACCCAAGTATAAGTGACAAAGGCCGTGTTAACTCTTCAGAATGCCAGATACAATTTGATTTGACTCTAAGTGATGCCATGGAAGCTGTCCTAATCCGCGCCGCTACACGGAGTCCGTAGGCCACTCACTGGAAAAAAAAAAACAGTACTCCTTGCAACCCTAGCTAACTCAGTACCAATTTGAGGAGCCGTAGAATTGTAGGATTGCCTGCTCTGGATAAGATCAACTATCAGCCTTTTTAATGCCGTGAACTTTTTTATGAGCTGTGCCGCGTCTTTACTGTGATAACGCATAAACCGCTTATATAATACCCAAAGTATGACAGAATATTTTCTGGGAAAGCAACCATGTGCCACTTCCTAAGAACTGCATCCCATGATGGACAACAGAGTCCCAAGACGGTGGATTTGTTGCCTTTAGCCCACCATCTTTACAACTGTTACAGTCAGTACTTCCAAAAACTTCAACAAAGCCAGGTTTTATTTCATAAACTATGCTCACAATCAGTCCTAAAGGGCATGGATAGAAACTCTGTTTTGATTGCTTCAAGTTTTGCTGTCGCCACTCGACAAGATCACAGCGTCTGGCTTTAGACGGATTAAATCCATTGTAATAAAGAGAAAGACCAATTCGACTACAATTGTCTTCAGGGAACTGTTGAGCAGAATTTAAATGGGAAGATAAACAAGGCTTAATCGCCTGAGTTTTAGTTTTAAAAACTTGAAACCAAAACACCACGCTCTCAATCTACTAAGTAACAGTAGTTCTGTCGTCCTCTTCCTACCTATCGAGAGTGAATCTTCAGCCTTTATAAGGTGTCCAAAAGAAGCCAAAAGACAAAACAGGGAGTACCACTTTTATGGACGCATGTAGCAGCTGGAAAAGCAGCCAACCCTCGCTGTACCCTTATTCGATCAAGGTTCGGATTCTGTCCAGGCCAACCAAGCTCTCCATACATCTATGACTGCTGGATCATCCGTTTTTCTCTGAGAAGAATAACGTCACTGGACTTTCCTCCAGTTCACCATCATAGGTCACCGTCAGGATACGCACTCCGAAGGTTTCCGCAGATTCGAACATGTGGCACATTCAAGAAAGGCCCTTCCTTAAACCTCTACAAACCTTTGAATCTCTTACAATCAGACATCTCTGTCACTACTATGTCGGTTTGTGAAAACCTGCGCTACAAGCGAACCGGTAACGGTTAGATCACAGCTATTAACACCACCAACTACAATTCTTCCCAATTACACAACCCTTTCTAGAAACTGCATCCTCGCTTGTGCCGAAATAGCTCTTCTATTCTATCCAGTTGTAATCAGACGTAGTTACCTAAGGTTCTGGCTCAGAAATTAAGAATCATAAAAAAGCACACCTGTAGAGCCTGCGTATGTCTGAACTCCACCGGAAGACCAGATATTATGATGTTGATGCTGCTGCTGTGCGAACATTCCGCCTATTTCGTACGCCATTTTCTATGTGGTTTACGGTGTACTGTGATGTCTTTTCGCTCTAGCTTGAGATGGTCCAGTGAATCACAGCCGTCTACCTCACGTTCCCATAGAAACGACGCCTTGTCGCCTAAAACACGAGCTCGGATTAGGAAGAATCTATGATTATACGACGATCGAGAAAGAGCGAGCAGCTGAAATAACGACAATTCGCATAGGAGAGCAGGCCCATGCAGAAGATGCGAACATGCGAAGTATCATTAATAAACCATGTTAATTGGAGAAACTGCCAGCAAAAAGATCCGGTACTCATACATTTTGTGGTGATGCACTGCCAGACGCTTATTTCCACACTTACTCCACGAGATCACTCCGCCCTGAAGCCTCTCCTTATCAAACGGCGTGCCTAATCATCGAAAAATTTGGTGACGCACGGGACTCATTCACAACTGATTCGTAAAGATCGAAGAAACATGATTTCGGCTGCAAACCGAAGACATCTGGCAAAGTGCCAAGCACTGTGCTGATTTTCGTACTGGAAACGGATCCGTCTCAAAAATTAATAAATGGCTCCGGGCGCAATAACAATAACTCGCAAAGTTTCCGAGTTCAACGCGAGCAACCGCGATAAAGCATCGTAGTAACAGCTTACGGTCTCGGCAACACGCGCTTGAAGCTCAAAGAAAATGAATCTCATCCTTTGATCAGAGTGGCGCCTCACCCAGGACTGAAACACATACATAACCTAAACTCTTTTCCTGAACAAGTCCAACCCTTGAAAACTTTAAAACTATAGCTTCATTTCAACTATTTCGGCGATGAAAGCAGAACTTTCTCACCTCGTGGTGACCATAAGCCTTCTGGTGTCTACTGTCTACTTCTATGAACTTGGAGACTACACAACGTCCCGGACCTAGCAAATCTCCTCTGAATCGGTGACAAGAAGAGAACGTATGCGTATCTATAGGGGAAATAGAACTGAGAGTGAGAACTAGAGTTAGAGCGAAGTAGTTACGCCAGCTACACTAAGCTTGAAAAGCACTACGTATTCGTCCCACTATGTGCAGACTAGGTGAGTAGAACGCTGGTCAGTGTTAACCATGATGACATTTCACCATTAGCGGCGCTTGATCATGCCCAAAGCTAATTCTCATCCTTCAGACGACCTTACGAATCGCTCTGCAGCCCGTGGATATTGAGACGGAGTGTATGCCATCCAACAGCTAGATCGAAGGCATGGATGGACGAAGTCATGGTCAGAAGTGATGTGACTCGGCACTTTGTGCCTTGGTTCCTAGACAGCTTAACAAAGCTACTCTAAACCATCGACACATATGCCGCTTTTGTAAGACGAAAGTAGTGTCCGTGCCGTCGTACTTTACTGTAAATCCCTTCCTTCAATTCGCCTGTGAAGGAACAAAAACTTGTGGCCGAGCCTGATCTGACTCATCGGAACCTGGTCGTGATTCCCTAAATTTTGTTCAAATTTATTATCCTTCGTATGACAACAACTGTTTAATACATACCGATGCTGCACCCCAAAAGTATTCTCTAAGGTGGAGCAGCACATAAAGATGAAGAAAATCCTGTATCAAAACACACACACGAGGGAAAACACGTAAGCGAGTCGGAGCCACACTTTCCTACTCGACGGTGGAAACGCCGCACGGCTTTTTAGCTATCGGCATTTAAGAGTCATATGAATAATAATGGAACGCAAACAGAGAGAGAAGAAAGGATGAGAAAGCACGAAGAATGCGGCATAGCTTGGAGCAGTGTCCGGATTATAACGTAGGCAAGCAGCACTTGCGAAAGCGTTGACGATTATGTCTGGAAATTTCTCGGCAACATTTGCAACAACTCCAACAACACATGACGAAGAGCAGCGCAGGGCTAGAAGTAGAAGCCGATCAGTGACCAACTGATTGACTTCTAGCAAAATGGTCCAAAGGCCAGGACTCCGCTAGCGTTCTCATTGGCACCTTCCATGAAAAAGGCATCGAAATATTTTTGCAGAACAAGGGTGGCCCTTCTTATGGGAAGAGAAGACGTAATCGACGGCGCCTCTCCTGAGGATCGATGAGAGAGGGCATGAATAGAAATTCCGTTCCACATAGGCACAGAAGAAGCGAAACAAACACCACGGCACGCGGAAGTGAATGCAGGCAGCATCAGAAGAGGCAGTCGGCAGATCGCTGCCTTGGTCGAGGCCATTCCATTAGAATATTGGCTAACAAGCCAACATTACACTTTAGACAGTATATGGAAGGCCTATCAACTATGTCGATTGCGAACTGTCAGTGAACCACCTGTATCACCTGTCGTCCCGTTGATCATCGAATTGTTAGAGCGGGCGCCAGCAGCGTCTCCATTCGTCCCTGTCGCGTGCCAGAGTGGTCCAGTGGATCTTCCTCGAGGGACATGAGGAACTCATATCGGTCGTTCAGGGCTTTCACGAAGAAGTCCGACCAACGCGTTGGTGCGCGTCCAGGTGTTCTCTTGACATGCCGCGGAATCCAGTCGGTGATGGCTCTCGTCCAGCGGGTGTCTGCGAGTCGCATTACGTGGCCGGCCCACCTAATTTTCGACGACATGGCCCATGCGACAGCGTCTCTGATCTTCGAACGTCGGCGAAGCTCGGAACTCCGGAGGCCTTCTCTCACTTGCGTGAGTCGTGAAGTGCCAGTGAATATCCCAGCGAATATGACAATCAACGCCCTGCCTCGGATGCGCCACGCATTCTATTCGTTCTCCTCGATATCCCGCATTGAAAGGGATATCGTGGAGAACGACTGAAAGCGTACGTGGCCCATACTCTGACTCAGGTGATCGCCTGATAAATATGTCAGTGTTACCCTTCCCAAACAAGTTTGGTCCCAATTCACCAAGACCGGAGGAATGAAAGGGTTGGTCGGCCTGGGATGGACAAGAATCTAGAGGAACCCACGCGACAGCCAACGCCTCCTCCGACTGCGCTACCACGCGTCCACCTCATGGCACGTACTGCCAAACTTTGTAAAGCCTGTTTTTGTGAGACAGATAACGTTGTAGAAAAATGTCCACTTTTTAAGTTCCGAATCAACGAAAGTTTGACATATGTGATAACGTAGTCACATGTACATCGCAGTTCCAGCGTTAGCGCAGCTATTTATCATTGAAGAAGCACAAGAATCTCTCAGACGGCAGCTCTCTGAGGTACAGCGGAAGCATTCAAGCGGAACCGATTTGGAAAACCACCGGGATGCGCTGTGCGTTCCATTTCTACGTAATACACGTTAACGCGGAATCGAAGCAGTGACTGAAGGCTTCTTTGTTGAGCTGACTCGGAGCCATGCCAAAATACCATCTGCTTGGTGGCGCTTCTTTCGGTCTTCATGAGTTGATTTATAAGAATACTCCTAGCCCGAACCTTAGAAACGAGGTCCCATAATAAAGCTTTGTATTGTGATGGATGCGTCATGAATTCCACTCAGATGCTGTATCACGTAGGCACTCTGAACGCGCATCCGGTTGTGCTGAGAGCAGCATTTCTCCTTCCTACAAGTCCAGAATCAAAATTAATCAGCAGAAATAAAACAAAAGACAAACTCATCTCTTTCATGTGAAAAACTGTCCTGGAGAGACTGCTATGCAAAATGGAACCGTATTTTGGTTCGGTTCGATAGATAGCCATATACGTCACAAGAAGAACAAATGGGAGTGCTTTAGTGTGGTCCAACACAAGGGTGCAGCATCTGAGGTAGCGTAAAATGCTGTAGTGTTTGCGCTAGCGTTACAAGATTGCCTTCCGGAGCCGTTTAGCAGTGGAGCGCCCCAACAATGAGACCGACGTTTCTGGCTCTCGAATGTGCCTTAACGAATGAAACGCCAGCAAAGAGGTAGAAACAATGATAACTCCATACCTTTGTATATATTCGCCCTTTAAGAAGTAACAATGGTACCGCTGCGTCGAAACTAGTGAACATAGCACAGAGTACCACGTTCAACTCGGAGGGAGATACATGGTATTTCGCAGCCAATACTCCTCACGTCAAAAATCTCAAATCGTCAATATATGCCTACATACCTTAAAGGAACCGCTTCAATAATCTTATACCAGTATAGTTTGAGGGGGGGGGGGGGGTTGGGGAGAGCGGTAGGGCTAACCGCCACTACAGTGACTGTTCCCTATCTTCCGTCCCATCACAAACTCAATTAAAAATAGTACGTCCGGTATCACAAAGCAGCCACTAGCCCCCCTTTAAGGTCAGTGTAGAGTCTGGTAAGTTAAAGCATTATGATCCCCTAACCACTTCAAATAGTAAGTAACGAAACTTGAGGCTAATCACACATGGGAGTGGGTCACTTTGTAACGCGGCCATAAATACCGCAGAATTCAATACTTTACTTCGCGCAGGTCCCTCCCATCCCTTTGTCTGAACGTACGAGCCAGACCAAAGAAAGTACGGTATGCCGAAGAGGCACACAGTTTTCTTTAGTTTGAGATGGATATCCATTGTTCCTACACTGACCGGCACTTATAACCAAAAATTTCGCTGGCACAGGCCGTGTCCACCATGTGGCGTTTTGATTCGGCCAACACTTTTAAAGAAAATCGTTTTCAATAAAGAGACAGCGAATTAACAGGGATGCAACTCTGGAGCGAAGGGTGCACGACCATCCTCCTTTATAACATAAAGAGGTGCCCAAAAACTTGTAGAATCAGAGCACTAAACGCTTACATAACCAATATGACCGAAGAAGGATACCAATTTTTGCTGTGGCTAAAGCTAAGTGCAGCTGGCAAAAATAGAGAAACAGGGTGGACCCCTTTCCTTGACCTGCACCTTACAATGCTACAAGATCTTGTGAAGCTGTCGAGCCAAGTTTCCTAGTTTCTTAAAGCGCTACTCGGCTCACACTTCAACGAGCTCTGCTTCGGCGTAACCTTCTTCCCACCTTGAAAAGAAAGAAGAACTTTAGGAAATCACTCGTCCAATGACCATTTCACCCCCTTTGACTTGAAATGAACATTGAACAAGTAATGTTTCAGACTTCTTTTGTATTTTCTTGGCAGTAAAGAAGGTTGTTGAAAGAACTGTTAAGCGACATGTCAAGATTCAACGGCAGTCGCGCAAAAAACATCCCGCACCTAGCAATCTCCTATGAGCCCTTTCCTAACAAAGGAACAAACAGAAAACGGCCATACTTTAGCTGTTATAAGTGCGGGATGCCATTTTGTTGCGATCAAAATTCTACCACCAGCCGGGAATCGAACCCGTACCCCCTCCAAACCAGACAAAATGCCCTACGCTTTACATGACCGGCGCTGTTCAATCAAACGCAACATCCAGGGGCCGGATTTATCAACGACTTACGTAACTTTAACGTAGAATTGTAAGCTTATCAAGCGATACGGCGAGCGACAAGCCACGTTATCTGAGCTTTTCGCTTACAATTCTCCGTCAAAGTTACGTAAGTCGTTGATAAATCCGGCCCCAGATCTCGCACCGCTCGGTCAGATTTCACGGGAATATCGGAATGAGCCGGCCGCTGATATCAGCGTGAAACGAGCTGAGATGAAGGTCTTGATAGAAATGATTCAAGACAGTTTCTTTAGCCCTCAACTGGCTGCCACTAAGGCTGTATGCCGTTTTAACGTTTTGTTGCGATCAAAGCTGTTGCGTCAACAAAACAGTTGTAACTGCTTGCAACCCCAGTACCAGCCACTCGAGCCTTAAGGAAAGTGACTTGCATCATCTTTTCCAGTAATCTCCAACTTCTATTTTCTTGAAACGTCGACATTGTAAGTTGTGAGTTAGACTATATTGCACCACACGAGGTTTTTAGGTGGACCTTTACTTCGCATTTTTGCTCAAAGATTGGGGCAATTTCTCAGATCGAGTTTATGGCATGTAGCGCAAAATACATCGGGGAGACGGGAAGGGTATTAGGAATAAGCCTAGGCCAACGGAGGTCTAGGAAACGACGTGGATTGCTAACCAGCCCACTTGGAAAACAGGATTGATGCACGTAACGGCAATGACTACGAGTTCAAATGCACAATTCTGGCCAATGAAGAAGATATTTCAGCAAGGAAAGTTTTAGAGGCATCCTGGATTTTCGCAAGAAGTCCGGTGATGAACAACCGAAATGAGTCCTTTTGTGGTGAGTGAATTCTTGCCGTTTGTCCCTCAATGTGACTGTAGAAGACCGGTCGTGACAGTGATGCACAGTGTGCCTCATTCTCTCTACGTTTTGACTTACTTGGGCGAATCAGCCCCTGCGGTGGATCCAACTGGTGGGTTCGTTTCTTTCATCTAGGCCCTTATTTATGGTCGTTGGTACAGGTCGAAAATGTTAAGGCAGTTAGGACGGTTGGTGGGGTAGAGCACAAGTGAAACATGCGCCACGTCCACGCTTCCGAATACGACGTGAAGTCGAAACGTGAGGCCATGCGAAAAATAGATCCACCTAAAAACCTCGTGTGGCATAATATACACTAACTTACATGGATCATCACGGTAGCACGCCACTCCTTGTTCCAGGTTCTGACGGGAGATCACAGAAGGCAAAAGAAACAGTGAGCTCTACTGTTACGGGTGTACAAGAGAGGCTTCTACCTTGTGATTAGGAGGATGGTGAAGAGAACAGAAGCGCTGGGGCAGCAGAGTTGAGGCCAGAACGGAGGACGCCGCTGATCGATACGCGGCAACACAGGCAGAGACACATATATCACCACTCCCACGCACGTTCGTCCGGAGCTCGGCTCCACATCGCGGATGTAGAGCAGCGACGACGTCGGCGCTTCGGGAGCGGTGTCGACGCAGCAGCAGCGGGCGGCGAACGCCAAACGCTCGCTGGCCAGCGGGATCGCGGCGACGGTGATTATGACGGGAGGACAATTACGGCGCCGGCGAGGGCTGCAGCCGACGACGTGCATGTGCGGAGTCGTGGTGAAGCACCCCGCTGCAGCCGGGCGCCCGCCGAAAATAGAAGCAGCGCTCGCGGCCTAGGCGACGCCCGGGATGACCGGATGACCGCATGAACGGATGACCGCGCCGGGTCGCGACGGAGGAAGGACGGGAGCCACGGGAGGACCCGGAGGGGTCGGGCGTGATATGGCATAGGCGATCGATAATCGGCGCTCGGCTGTACGGGAGCGGCCGCGCAGGCAGCGTGCGGACGGCGGAGGGGCGCAGACAGCCGCGGCGAGGCAGCGCGCCCGGCGCGGACGCGCAGACACGCGTCGAGTCCGGCTCGGGGCGGAGCGCAGACGGCGAGGCACCGCGGCCAGGGAGGCAGAGCAGCGCCGCCGCGATGGCGGTAGCGCGGTCGGGGGGCACTCGAAGCTCATCGCCTGGCCGACAGATTACGAGCGGCTCGAGCCGTCGTCGCAGACCGCCGGCTGAATCATCGCCGGTGAGCGCCGGCGGGAGCCATTCATCACGCTGGCCAAGGTGCGGGCGCCAGCGGGCTGCTCCCGGCGCTCGCTGGTGTGCCGAAAGGAGCCCTTCAAGCTCGCCAGGGCACCGCCTCATGCGTATGCCTGAACGGCGAAAATGGATAGCACTGCGAGAATCTCCCAACAGTGACCTGTCCTTCCTTGGGCAAGCGCGGCGCATGTCAGGATTCCCATTAAACCTATGGAAAAAATTGCTGGGCAGGGGCTTGATCCGTTTAGACAGCGAGTGTGTTTTTGGGGAATTTCCGACACGTTCAGAACACGTATGCTACACGTCAGTGGACGCAAACACCATGACGTCCACGTCCTCTACACGTCTTTACACGTAAACGTGAAGACGTTAGTGGCTTGATATCAGTGTATTTTACGTACATGACTATAGTAGATGAGCAATAGGGAAGGCGGTCACTTTGAACGGACAGAATAAGAGCGTCTGTCACGAACTCTCACGAGTTTTCCACTGTTGACGCCGGTGAGAGCACAGAAATGGGTAGCGGAATGAACTCGAGCGAGTAATATTTTAAGTCGGGTAGTTTCCATGCGCTGAATCTAGAAAGAGGATACTGAATCGAAGCGGATTTGAAGCCGGTATTTTTCTTTTGGATCCTGCCATTGCCCGCACTTAATTTCCGTTTCGATGATTCCTACTATCGTCGTCGATATCGTCGTCGCCCATGATGCGACCTTTGTCGGCCCGCCCCGAGTCAAGTGTGGGCCTCGCACTCTTCGTACTGCTCTGAGATAAAGGCGTTCTCTGCCAGGTCTATCTCGTGCTCGTCTCCCTCAAAACCACTGAACCCCGATTCCTTGGACGCTAAGTCCTAATTTCCCCCATTGGTGTCAACAATACCTACTTTGTTGTCACCAGTTTCCGACTCTCCCTAAATGTTGTGGTCTTCCAAAAAATTGCCTCATTTTAATGACTGCCATGGTTCGATAAACAATATTCACGATCTATGAATAAGACGACATTCACGACAGAAATAGAATATGGACGGCAACACCAATACATCTGCAAGCATGCCTGTGGTAGTGTTGCAGAAATCAATGCTGAAGAAGTGAGAAGTTTCTGGAAGAAGCAATAGGGTACACTTCCACTGTTCTGCGTTCTTGAAAACCAACTAGTCAACCACATCAGCACATTCCGCTTATGTCGCTGAATGTGAAAATCTTTAGGTCCATGAGAATACTTTTCATATTACGGTTATTCTAGTCACCGTTTGGTGTCCGTAGCTAATTTTCGACTTTCGAAAGCGGAAGAGAAATAAATAACTGGATTCTTTGCACATGGATGAATACTCCATCTGTTAGTGAATTGTTAGAGTTATTAGTGAATTGTTTTATCTAAATTCTTGATTGCAACTCTTTCGGCCCAAGTCGAGAGGGAAATGGCTCTCCGTGGTACTCGTCTGCTGACAAACGTCATTGATGAGCTGGAATTTACGTGTAAAGGCGTGTGGAACAGACGTATTACACCAGCGCTGCATAACGGTCACTATGGTGTTTGCGTGCAATAACGTGTGAAACAGGTCGAGCATGAATGACGGGACCTCCCGATTGGACTTGGTGCCTAAAGGGATTCAGCCCTAGGCGGGCTGGTGCCTGCTGGAGCCGGATTCATCAAAGTTACTGCAGTAACTTTGACGGAGAATTGTAAGCGAAAGCTCAGGGGGGTCGAGCGTTCTATCCCCTCGTCCCCCTGGCCCTCCCACCCCCAACCCCCTGGGCTTGCTCGAGAGTCCAGTGGCTGCCTTACGAGATAGTGGAGACGCAGACATTTGCCACGCCTCGGTTTAAAGGGCGGGGGATAGAACGCCACTCCGCCAAAGCTCAGATAACGTGGCTTATCGCTCACCATATCGCTTGATAAGCCACGTCATCTGAGCTTTTTGCTTACAATTCTCCGTTTAAGTTACTGCAGTAACTTTGATGAATCCGGCCCCTGGACGGCTTGATCCGTTTGGACACCAAGTGGATTTTTGAGGAATTTGCAACACGTTCGTCACACGTTTGGTACACGCAAATGGACGCAAACACCATTACGTCAGCTATGCTGGACTGGTAATCCACGTCCTCCACACGTCTTTATACGTAAACGTCAACGCGTTAATAGCGCGGGTGCAATCCTAGTTGGTGATGGCCGCACTTGAACGATTTGCCGACATAGCGAAGCACAATAAATAGGCAACAACATGTAGAAGTAAGCTACGCCAACCTACTTGCCCAGATAGATTCAATTTGCGAGTTCCTAGTCGGGGGAGGAGAACCTAAAGAGGACCATTTTCGGTGCAAATCTAGTCAGAGAGGATCCTTTTATTAGATCTGTACCGAGAACAGATCACATTCAAGGATCTAAAAAAGACAACATTTCCTCTGCTCGAGCCGCGGCCTCTGCCGCTGGCATGACGAACCGCCACTGACGCATCGCTCCTAGAGGCTGTTATGTGGAGAGCTCTAACAAACTCCCAAGTAATTCTGTATTGTAAATAGATATATAGCTTTTAGAAATGAAGCTTCGGCGCAATCGCAAAATAGAGGGGTTGGTAAAACTCAGTGAATCACCTATGATGTGACTGAGCCTATCCTAGCTCACTCAATCAAATCGAACAATACATCTCTATCCTTTCAATATAAAAGAAACATTAGGGCGCTATGGTAGTTTGGGGAGTCACCATAGCACGCCGCGGCGGGCACAGGTGTGACGAGTAGCTACATACAGCGAATGTAAATGCACTCTTCTCTCCTCATTTCGATTGCAGACTCGTGTCTTTTTTGCTTCCAAATTGGGCAAGGGAGGGAACTCCAGGATGTAGGCAATTTTAACACTGGTGCGTCACTGGAGCCACACCCTAGAGGCCCTTCCCCTGCCCAAATCTGTGCTCTCCTCCGCGTCAGCGGAGGAGAGCAAAGAACAGAACTATGACGTTGTTTGTTCCTTTTCTTTACTATCAGTGCGGCTTACCTCATTTTTTTCGTGTTAGTGACACTTTTTATAAGGTGACCCCCCAGGTTTGGGCAAGGGAGGGGACTCCGGGGTGTAGGCCGAGTTACGCATTCGTGTTAAAATTGCCCACATCCTAGAGTCCCTTCCCTTGCCAAAATATGAATGGACAAATGAAACAGGAGCATTCTGTTCTGCGCTATCTTCGGGTGGTGCAACGGACTATAATTTTTAAGGCAATCTCCAACCTTCCGGCTATAGGTTATCTGGATGACCCCCCCCCAACCACCATGGCGCCGACACGGTAGAGCTGAAATGGTAAGTGGTTTTGTATTGCTTACATAATTGCGTAACGAGGTATATACATATTTTTTAATTTTATCAACCCCTCTATTCTGCGATTGCGCCGAAGCTTCTCGTCATAGAGATACCCTAAATCTTCTCACAAGGACAACCATTGCCTACCGGCACTTTATCTTAAAGCCGGTGAGTTAGATCAGCTAGACCCCGGAGTTCCCTCTCTTGCAGCACAGAAGTTGTTGTGTTTACGTAAGTGTTCCATGATCATGTGCAGTCTCGGGGCGGGTACCAGCCCGCCAACAAGGGAAGCCCATGAACGTCCCCCAAAGATTCTCAGCGGGATCTACACGCTGTTGTAGAGCATGAAACGAGAAGCATAGAAGTGTTTTTCGTTTTCGCTAGGGGCCACAAGATGGCCCGAAAATGGCGAAAAACTGTCGCAAGGCAACCCCATGTGACTACTGGCGCCGTCCACCAGCAGTGCCGGGTTGGCCGAGTAGGTAGTGTTGAGGACTTGTGAGCAGGGGGTAGTGGGTTCGGATCCAGACCTATGCAAATTGGGCGCAATTGTACTTTCACGACTCAAAGGGTCGAGGAGACCTCGAAAAAATTTCGCCCAAACTTCACGCAGGACGGTTATTGGAGGTACTGATCACAAATATGACATAGGGCATAGAGGCGTTGCGAGCAATCCCATACTTCTCAGCGATTCCTGGAAATCGGCTGCGTCCATGTTTAGTTTCTCAAAGACGTCCTTCATCCTGAAGTCGCGCAGTTCTTCCTGGCGGCGGCAGCTGTGGAACAGTGCCTGGAGGGCCATGATGCTTATATTGCTATCTCTCGATTAAGCCTTCGTCTATCGTAGAGTTTCCCGCAAAAATTGTTTCTCGCTAGTTTGCGCGCTTTCAGGTGAACGGGACCGCCTGCATGCTGCGCCACTACCGTAACACCCCAGATAACCCCTATAGCCGAGGTTTGAACGAAATCGGTGACCATAACCTCGGCAGCCTTAGTCATCCGTACCTACCGTAACCTACCGTGCTCCAGCGTAAAACGAAAGACGGATGTCAGATTCATGAGCAGCACCCCAAATAACCCTCCTAGACGAAGCTTGGGCGAAATCGGTGATTATGACCTTGGCACCCTTAGTCACACGTACCTACAGTAACCCACCGTAATCGGCAGAAATTTCGAAAACGGAATTTATTTATTTATTTATTTATTTATTTATTTATTTATTTATTTTAGACTGGAAGTACATGTAAGGCGATTCGAGGCCGCCCTAAGTCTCGCCCCGTCCCTTCGGGCAGTCTGGCTGGCTGCCCGGAGTTCTTTGCCCGCACGATAGAGCCCGACTAGCTACCCGTGTATACTCCAGTCAAAAACAGCAGCACTAAACGGCCATTCCCCTGACCCCGAAAGAGCCCCCATTTCTGCAGCGATGGCAAGGACGAGTACGGAGAGGCCGCTAAAATCTCAGGCTGCACAAATTGAGAAGGACTAGGATGAGGATCTGCACTTATAACGCCCACACGCTCGCATCGGAAGCATCCGTCGAGGGCCTGATGGTGCAAGCCAGGAAGATCAAGTACGACGTCATCGGACTGACCAAGACGAGAAGACACCACCCCCTACACGCCGCCTACGACTCCGGAGAAGAACCGTTCCTCGGAACATGCGACAGCAGGGGAGTAGGCGGCGTTGGTGTCCTCGTCAACACGCACTTGGCCATGCACATCGATTCGTACGAGTCTCTGACAACCCGAATCGGACGTCTGCGACTGAAGCGATGTGGCTCCGTGCCAGCTTTGATTGTATTCGTCGCGTATGCCCCAACATCCGACTACGACGACGAAGAGGTCGAAGCCTTCTACGTGGAGCTGGAGAAGTTCTATAAGGAAGATCACACCTTCTACAAGGTGATCGTCGGCGACTTCAACGCCAAGATGGGACCGCGAAGGTCGCTGGAAGAACTTCACATCGGAACCCACGGTTTGGAGTGGAACGAGCAAGGTGAAAGGCTGTCTGAGTTCATCATGTCGACCAAGACCATCCATGGAAACTCACAGTTCCAGAAGCCTCCCGCCCTACGATGGACCTGGGAATCCCCCGGTGGTGAGTTCCACAACGAGATCGACCACATCATCTTCAATCGCAAGTATTGCCTGACCGACGTTTCCGTTGCCCCCAAGTTCTACACGGGATCGGACCACCGCCTCCTTCGCGCAAGGTTCCGCTTTTCGCGTCAAGGAGAGAAAGCCGTGAAGTTCAAGAAGAGGAATCCCAGAACGACCATCAACTGGGTCCTTTACACCTCCCTTGCCGGCCTTTGGGAAGATACCGTTGTGGACAACATCGACGAGGAATACGACCGCTTTGTGCACCATCTCCGCGATAGTGCTAAGGGAGCCGAGAGCTTGAAGACCACCAAGAGACGCCTGTCTCCGGAAACTCTCGAGCTGATACGCCAACGTGGAGCAGCACGATCGTCAGGCAACTACCAACTGACGTCCGAGCTTGCAAAGCTATGCAGAGCGGCGATAAAGGAGGATCTTAAGGAGAGAAGGGCGGAAGTGTTGGCTGAGGCTGCAGAGGCAGATTTGAGCATCCGCAATGCCCGCCGGAACTTCGCCAACTTCAAGACCAAGACGACCGCTCTCCGACGTCCCGACGAAACCGTCATCTCTTCCAGAAGGGCCATGGAGAAGGTCATCCACGACTTCTACTCCGATCTCTTCGATAGCCACGTCCACCTGCCCCCATGCCATCTTCCGCAGGATGGATACGTCGTCCCCTCTGTTCTCCCTTCCGAGATCCGACACGCCATTACGTCGGTGAAGAAACGAACAGCACCCGGTCCCGACAGGATCAGACCCGGACATTTGAAGAACCTCCCGCCAGCGCTCATCAACACCTTGGCGCTGCTCTTCTCGCGCTACCTGTCGGAGTGCAAGGTTCCATCTCAGTGGAATACCAGCAGGACCGTCTTGCTGTACAAGACATTGGCAACTATCGCCCGATCTGCCTGCTGTCCGTAGTCTACAAGCTGTTCACTCGTGTAATCCTGAATAGGATTACACGCTGGACGAAAGACAGCCATGCGAGCAATCAGGATTTCGGAGAGGATTCGGCAGGATCCACCACATACACACCATTACGAAGCTCATCGAAGTGTCGCGAGAGTACAAGCTGCCGCTGTGCCTTACGTTCATCGACCTGAAGAAGGCATTCGACTCCGTCGAAACTGAAGCTGTCATCGACGCCCTGCTCACTCAGGGTGTTCCTACTCAGTACATCAGAGTCCTTCGAGAGCTGTACAGTGGATTCACGACCAAGATCTCACCATTCTACAACGACCTCCTCATCGACGTGAAGAGAGGGGTTCGGCAGGGTGATACCATACCCCCGAAGCTCTTCAGCGCCACCCTCGAAAACGTCATGTACGAATTGGAATGGGAAGACATGGGAGTGAAGGTCGACGGCCGGCAACTACATCATCTTCGCTTCGCTGACGACATCGTGCTCATAACACCGAGCATCAGCCAGGCGGAGCGAATGCTGGCCGACTTCGATCGTGTATGTGGGAACGTTGGACTGCAGCTGAATCTTACGAAGACGATGTTCATGAGGAACGGACAAGTTTCTGATACCCCATTCTCGCTCAACGGACTGAACATCTCCGAATGCTCCAGCTATGTGTATCTGGGTCGCGAAGTCAATATGGCCAACGACCTAGCGCCAGAGCTGAGCAGGAGGAAACGAGCGGCTTGGGGAGCTTTCAAGAGCGTCAGAGAAGTCGCGAAGAAGACGAAGAACGTCCGACTCCGTGCCCGCCTATTCGACTCTACCGTTCTTCCTGCCCTAACATTCATAACACTGAATTAGCTTAAACAGATAAATCTACGCGCAAGAAATGACCTAAGAACCGGAGGTGACATCTGTGTCACATTTTCGGATTCACCAAGCAAGCAGTTGAGTTCCCTGAGATTCCTATAGGTGAGGAAGCTTGGCCTAGCCTGCGTCCTTGCAACAAAGACACAGATTCTAAGTTTCCCTTTTCTACATATTTCTAGATATAGTGGACACTTGAAGGATGGCAGTGGGTCAGCTGCAATGGTTTTAGTCAGAATTGTTAACAGCATGAGCAAATCAGCCTTTTTTCTTCTGGAACACAAACTACTTTGCTCTATGTAGTGGATCCGTTCGGCAAATCACAATATTGAAGTCCATAACATCTCATAAACAGCTTAAGTGCATAATTATTCTGAACGCTTTCCAACAAACCGATATCGTTGTTGGTGGGGTTGAACACAGTTGTGCCACATTCTACAATGGGGCGCACGTAAATTTTGTAAGCTCGCAAGAGCGTCTCTAGGTCGTTCGTTTTTAATCTCTTAAATAAGTTATAAGTTCGGAAATTCGCTTTCTTAACCAACACTCTGTAGTGCTCATCAAACCTGAGATCTGTTGATATTGAGAGACATAGATCCCGAACGGCAGAGACCGACTTCAGTAATACTCCTGTTAGACTGTACGCTGATTGGGAAACTTGACTTCTTGTTCCGACTGTGAAACTACGAGATTCTTCTGGAGCAAGAGGTAGCTCCCACATTTTTGCCCACTCATCCACGCATTCGATCTCTCCCCGTATCACACGAGAGTCTTGAAAATTTTCGATCTCCTTGTAAACTTTTATGTCGTCAGCGTACATTTTGCAGGCAGCCCGAAGTCGAGCAATTTTAGCTGGTAGCTTAAATGTATATAAGAGAAATATCTTACTTTGACCTGATAGGTTCTTCCCGTGAGGAAACTCTGGATCCAGGCCCGAATCATAGGATGGACACCAACCGTTTCCGTTTTTATAAGCAGCTTACCCACTGGAACCTTGTCGAAAGCTTTCGAAAAATCAAAATACACAACATCGGTACGATGACCTCTTTCAACGGCAGCAGCCCAATCGTCCAACGAAGTAAGCACCGCAGTTTCGACTGATCAGCCTTTCATAAATTCGTGATCAGCACCCCAAATAACCCCCTGGGCGAAGTTTAGACGAACTTTTTTCCGACCTCACCTCGACCCCAGGAGTAGAATGCTTGGCACATCCCTTGAGGGATTGATTAACGCTGTCTTTTATTCTTCAAGTAAATCGAACAACCACATAAAAAGACGACGTTATCAAACGATGGCTTAAATAATAGCCGAAAACATAAAGTTGTGGAGCCTTTAAATCCGGAGTGTGTGAAATTCGACTCCCGCTCTGCCTTCCTACTACCTTATGGCTTTTCCTACGGGCAGATTTTGGAGACTGTTCCAAAACTGGTGATCGAGTAACGAGTATTGAAGATTTGGTAAAGGCTTACGGCTGTGTTAGTTCAATTTTAAAAAATATTTCCAGGAACGTGGATTGAGAACGCATTCAGCTTTTTGGCGATCAAAGTAGTATGCTGATCTTTAGCAACCTTGGATATCTAATGAACCAGGTATTTAGTGCAACTTCGTCCATCCGAAATTATGCAAGATGGTAGTTATGTTTAAACAGGAGCGGATGCATAACTTCGCAAAAACGGGAGTGTTCAGCAGCAAGACTGCAGGTGACTGGTTCGTTTCGTCGCTGATGTGTTGACACACCTGTGAAAGGAGCAGAAACGTTTTCATGCAAATGATGGTGACTCGTTGGGTCAGCATCGTTCCTCACTTCATAGCACGGAGACTGCCCTGACCATCAGATCTATTTGTAATCGATACGGCGTTAAATCGGTTAAGCATTTCTTCCCTCTTGGTGTTGATACTTCGTCCATGGACGCTAGATGCTGCATTGCCCAACAACTGACTCAAGCGAGGCCAGAAAGATTAATCTCGTCTTCGAAGAGCTGCAGCCACTTCGCTATGAATAAAGTGCACGTCGTATTCCAAAAGGTCTCGCCGTCGTCGACTTTATCTTCTTTCGGCATGACGCCTTTGGCAGGCAGCGAAACTATTAAGGGTCTGAAAGAACAGTTAAACTTTGCAGAAACTTATCTTGAGTCCTCGCCACTCTAGCTCATTGCTTGATTGCATTTTCCGCACGCCTGAGACTTTTAGATCAGAATTCACTTTTAGTGCCAAGCAACACAGGTAGAGGATAGTCCAGATAGGGAACTTTCGTTTAATTTGAAGGCAACGAAAACTTGGAGACGATCAGCAATGATCCACCTAAAAGTGCGGTGAAGCCCAGAAATACCGAAAGATTGAACACATGAATCAGGAAAAGCCAAATCCGACCTTCACACCAAGACGTGTCTCCTTGGCTGCTTCTCAGATGCGCAAGGAATGTGTTATTACGACCTGCTCGCGCAAAGACACCGTCACAGGTAACATCTACGTCAATGAACTTCGGAAGCTAGCGGTAGCTGTTCAAGAAAAACGGATGAGACGAGCTTCTGTTCGACGGTCCACGATAAGGCATATTTTATACTGCGGCGACAGCGTCGGCGATGCGGTCGGCGACAGTGTTACACGGGCTGCTACGCACAGCGTGGTAAGCGCCCACCGACAGCGCCGGGGACGTGTCGCCGGAGTACAGCATATACCTAACGTTCTGTCCAATACAGCTAAAGAGACCCACGAAAAGTAGGAGCAGCTGGAAACACGGTCCCCCACCCACCCCATTCCCTTGACACTGCCCCCTCTGACTATTACATACTTCGCCTTCTCGCTCTTCTAGCGAAGAAAAATTCAACAAGGTTGAAGATTCTGAAAGAGCAATGGTTAACGGTGGTGACTGCATTGTTGAAAAAATTCCATTGCATTGTTGATAAAAATAAATGCTGAATATTGAGTAAATTCCGTTGTATGCTGAATAGATTTAAAAAGTGAATAAATGAATAAAAATGAATGCTGATTAAAAAATGGCTCGTGTAGCGCAGTCGGAGGAGGTGCCGGCTGTCGCTTGCACCCAATTCCAGGTTCTTGTTTCGGATGTCCCGCACAGGCCTTCCGTCCCTCCGAAGTCAGTGAATCGGTAGCAGACTTGTCTGGGAAGGATAGATCGCTGACCTGTATGTCGCCTGGTATGGCCAACTACGCATTCAGATCGCCTCCACGACATTTGGTAAAGGTAGAATGCGTGGCGCATCCCAAAGAGGATTGAGCAACGCCCTCGTTTATCATTTTTATATGCTGAAGAAGAATAATGGAGAAGAAATTCAAACGGCTCAAGACATTCTGATCAACCTAATAAAATTCTATGATGCCGTAGGCGCCAAGGGAGAATCGAGTAATACTGATCGTATTCTGACCCCCCCCCTCCCCTCCACTGCGTTGGGAAGGCACCAACACCATTTCGTCCTGCTACTGCCTCTCCTCTTCGTTCTGTGCAGTGGTTGCGAGAACGCGGGCGCTGGCCGTCACGTCCGGGGCCGGCGTTCCAGCCGATTTCGCATCGAACGTCCGTCGGGTACAATAACTCTCGAGTGGGGCATTAGCTCTGCGGTCGGCCGGCTTCGCTAAGGGCATCCGTGACACACGCCCGTCCGTAGAGATGAATTCACGGCGTGAACTCTCTGAACTCGGCACGCCAACGAGAAAGCAGAGGTAGTGGAATCGGGAAGTACCTGGTTTCCAGCGATGCATGGACTTTGCGAGGGAGAAATGGCACGTATAGAGGTGAACACAAGGTCTGCAGGTCTGCATCCAGAAGGAGGGTCGAATTGTCATTGTGGTTATTGCAGTCGGGAGATGATTATGGCAGCCGTAGTGCCTGCCGACTATTTTTTATTTTTCGCCAATTGCCCTGCGTTAGCAATCAATAGCTCCCGCTTGTCTGACGGCATGTTAAACTGCGAAACTCTAAAAGGAGCTCCACGGGGTCCAGAAACAGCCAGAGAAAACGAGCGAGTGGGCTCATACCATGCTCATAAAACTATTATTCCAACTTAGCGGTAGCCAACTTAACGCAGGGCTGAGTGATTGTGTGGGGCATGACAACGGCGCTAGACGAGGCAGACTCACTCAGCGGACCATGGCGAGAGACTGGAAGATGTACGACGGTCCCCGCGCAGCAATGCATGTCAAAGAAAGAAGCTTGGGAGCCTTCGTAAGTTCATAGCCGTTTTCTAGTTAGCATAGCAATCTTCTTCACAACCACTGTCATAAACAATTCCTAAGTCACATGCCTTCACAACTATAATTTAAGATTTTGATTATATCGAAGTGCTGGTTACTGTAATCATAGCATTGAGGCTTATTGAATCTCTATCACAAGCCATGAAATTTCGCCATATCTCATCATTAACTATGGTTATATTGTATGGATCTCTTTCACAAACCAAGAACTATGCGTCGTATCTCCTCAACAACTATGGTTATGTATTGTGCGGATCTCTTGTCCAAGCCACTATACTGTCAACTGTAATTGGCACAATAAATAAATAAATAAATAAATGAGGATAAATAAATGATAAAGGACGGCGTTATTCAATCCCTTTTGGGATGCGCCACGCATTCTAGTTCTACGGGATGTTGTGGAGGCGATTTGAATGCGTGCCATACAATGACTTGCGGTGGCCGGCCGATGAACAAGTCAGCGCTCTATCCTTCCCAGACAAGTCTGGCACCAATTCACCGACCCCGGAGGGATGGAAGACTTGGTCGGCCTGGGCTGGATATCCGAACCAGGAATCTGGTATCGGGTGCATGCAACAGTCGGGGCCTCCTCCGACTGCGCTACACGCGCCCTACAATAAATAAATAAATAAATAAATAAATAAATAAATAAATAAATAAATAAATAAATAAATAAATGGACCCTTTAATCTCTCCCTTTGAGATGCTCCACGCATTTTACTTCTACGGTATATCATGGGAGGCGATTTGAATTCGTATGTGGCCATACAATGATTTGCAGTGGCCATTCGACGAACAAGTCAGTGCCTTTTAATCCCCAAGGAAGTTTGGTAGCAATTCACAGACACCGAAGTGGTGGAAGGCTAAGATGGTCTGGGCGATAAACCTGAACTAGACACCTGGAATCGGGTACACGCTACAGTCGGCGCCTCCTCCGACAGCGCTACCATCCAGTTAAATACTGATTACCAATCAGACCGCCTAGCAGCAGAACTGACTCATGGGTTGATTTTCCAGAGGTTGCTAGCTTGCTAGCCATGCTCAAAAAGTACACAATCGATAGTGTTGGTTTATCAATGCATCCTTCTTACGTGCCGATAAGTTCGTCTACCGCATATTCTTGTGAGCCGTTAGAGTCCACAGCATCCACATCCATTACTCTTATGCCAACGGGAGAATTCCATGCGAAAATCAATCACATCGAATGGGAATGATTGGCCGAACGATGGTATTCGCCCCTTGATAGGTCTGCAGAGCGGTCATCCAAGGTTCGCAAAGGTTTTAAGCTAATAGGCGAACTCGAGGCAAAAACGCTGAAGGCCTTCGCACACTTTTGCGGCAAAGCGGAGACCCTAACCTCCTTAACCATACAGCAGGCATGTAGAGTTGCCGTGCCTCAACCGCACACTTTTGCGGCAAGATGTTGGGCGGCGGTGGCGCCGCAAGTGCGGCAGCGGCAATAATAATTCAAATAATTAAAGGACCTGTCCACAGTTCGGAAACCGAGGGCAGTGACTGAATCGCTCCTGCAATGCATGGATCGATTGATGCCAAGCAATCGCATCAAAAATCCACGCGTATGACTTCCGCGGCGACCAGTCGCTCACGTCGCGGACTACAAACAGGCCCTAATCGGTTCATGCTTGATGTTTTGTTGCGATCAAAACTCTTGCTCTAGGCGGGACGCGAACCCATTCCTTCCTTTCTCCGGGCAGGATAGTAGACCACCGGCGCTGATTGATCGCTCGTAAGGCCTCGTGCATACTTCCCGTCGCTGCGATTCCATCGCGGCGAAGAGTTTTGCGACGCGAAAGAATTTGAACTTCTCTGTGCTCGTCACATCGCCAATCGCTCTACAAGGGAGCGCGACGGCGATCCGTCCAGGGGCCGGATTCATCAACGACTAACCCGCGGGTATAGGGGTAGAGATACCCACAATAGAGCCTGCGTGTCTGACTCTTGCCTTATCTCTACCTGACTCTTACCTTATCTCTACCACTTATACCTCGCATACCCACGGGTTTAATTGTCGATGAATCCGGCCCCAGGACTAACACTAAATACCGCGCGCGGCGCGAAAAAGTATGCTATGTCCGCGATGGGCGCGGGAAGCCATCGCGCGTGCCGACCGCCACTGTTGCGGCGGCCGCGGCGAAGTTTCCTTTCACCATTCGACTGCGTGCGGCGAAATGGCCATGAACTGAGCACGGCGAT
Source organism: Heligmosomoides polygyrus bakeri (assembly GCA_947359475.1). NCBI lineage: Eukaryota > Metazoa > Nematoda > Chromadorea > Rhabditida > Heligmosomidae > Heligmosomoides > Heligmosomoides polygyrus. The sequence goes on along the minus strand of OX375865.1, from coordinate 87,584,830 downwards.
GGAAGTATGCCCCCGGCCTGAGCGCCTGTTCATGCTCCGCGACGGGAGGGACCGCAGCGACAATAGCGACAAAGCAAAGCAGACCCATCGACTTTCCCAGCTAACGACGCGGCATTGATGGATACTTACCCTTCGCCCTGTCGCTCCCGCCTCTGCCGTCGCTCCCGTCGCGAAGTATGAGCAGGCTTTAACATCTGCGATAACCTCGAGGCCCATCAGCACTCACTCAGACAAAAGTCTGTTAGTAACCGAGCGTGAAAGGGTTTGAAGCAGATCTAGTGCTCGGTTTGAAACCCCGCCGTGACTCATACACTAAATCGATCACTAACCTACCATGAAGAGGTTTGGAACCGAGCACTGCGCAAGGGAAAGACGTGCTGCGTGGAGAGTGGCCGGCCTTCGTGCTCGGTTCCAAACTCTTTCATGTTCGGTTACTAACCGACATAGCTTCTGAAACACGGCAGGTTTCAAACCGGGCAGTAAATCTGCTTCAAACCCTTTCATGCTCGGTTACGAACCGACTTTTGTCTGAGCAAGAGCGCCGGTGGTGTAAAGCGTAGCATCCTGCATGGAGAACAAGAGGGGGTTGATTGGTTGGTGCTATTCGCCTCCTGAGAGCGCCGTCTGGCCATCATTAAGTTGACACGATTTACATACCAAACGTTCGACATTGAGCTATCAATTAGCTTTTAATCGATCGTTATTTGTTATGAAGACTATCAGACGCAGCAACATTCGTGCCAGTCTATGTAAATATATTACTCGACTGCTTAGTTATGTTAACGTGCTGTGAAGTCCGTCCAGCGGTTACTAATTATGGGCGGACGGGCACAAGGACCTACACAGAAACGGATCGACGGATGGGTAAGCAATGATGATGGAGAAAGGGGCATGTGGTGGGGAATGAATCGTGAACCAAACCACAACGGCCTACTGCTCAGAATCACAGACTTCGGTGAGATGCAGCGGATGGACTCCTTGCTCCTGCTGTGTCGGCTCCGCTCTTACCTTCTGAGTGGGCGTGGCATGTTCATACACAGAGTGGGCGGGTGTTCGTATCTGCGCGGTTTGTATTTTGCATATCAGTCTGCACTCGGTGGATTGTGATATTTCGAAAAGCGATTCGGAGCCGACCGCCAAGTCTTGCTCGTCCTTTCGGGCAGCATCGCTGGCTGCATGGAGAACTTCGCGGCAGAGCCTGACTACAGTCGAAAGCAGCCACACTAAAGGGCCGCATTCCCCTAACGCCGAAGGCCCAGTGATGGGAAGGACGAATACGGAGAAGCTGATGAAATCTCAGGGCCTAATAGAACCTGTGAAAATCAGGCACACCTCATTAGGCTGACGGGACCGGAAACCACCATCTCCTTCATTGCTGGTTCTTTGACCGTGCAGTTCTGTGTGGTCGTTCTTCAGTGCTGTGCTTTGCTTCTGTATGTGCTCGGCGCTGCAATCCGTACTACCTCGCGCTGCGATTATATTTGCATCAGCCCGCTGAATAATGAAGCGAAGGCACGCACCGATGGCTTAGACTGTCGTGAATAACTTTCGAGTGCAGCAGGTGCAAAGGATGCCACATGAGACAGTGAAAAAAAAACTCCGAGCTTTTCTAGACGAGCTGCTGACATTCTAAGCCTGACCGCACAGAAATAGCAGACCTACAATACAATACAATATTTATTGAGCCAAAAGTATTACAAAATCTGCTTATCACAAAAGAACACAGCAAAAATTGGCTCTCTAAAGACTAGCAAAAGTGGATGAAAATTATTGTTTCAAAAGTGATGCGAAAACAGTTTATCACAAAACAAATGCAAGGAAAGGTTGCTTTTTTAGAGATCTGCGAAAAATGGTTTCTTCGAACAACTGCGTGATGCGAAAAGTGCTTTTATTCAAGCAGTGTTCATTCAGCAGTTTTTTTTTACAATACAATATTTGTTGTCCCAAAAGTATTGCAAAATCTGCTTATCATAAAAGAAAACAGCAAAAATTGGTTCTCAAAAGACCAGCAAAAGTGGCGGAAAGTTATTGTTTCAAAAGTGATGCGAAAACAGTTTATCACAAAACAAATGCAAGGAAAGGTTGCTTTTTTAGAGAACTGCGAAAAATGGTTTCTTCAATAAATTGCGTGATGCGAAAATTGCCTGAAATAATAGTGTGGTTTTTTAGTGAGCCAAAAGATGTTAGAATCAAAAAACATCCCTTTGTTTTAAAAAGCCTTCAAGTTGTTGACTGAAGCTAGCAGGAGATGGCGACATAAGTAGTAACGACGCTCGAAGCTAGTCCATGTACGGACTAGCACCTACTTACGGGACTAACACTGCTGCCCGGTAGGGGTGAAATAGAAAAAAAGCCTGACGCTAGTCTGCCCTGTTTGGAACAAGCTACCCAATGTAATCTACTGGCTAGCGGAGGCACGTTGAATACGTACTGCTTGGCTTCTGAACTGTAGAAACCTCCAATGGAAGCTCATTTCTTCCTCCTTGCGGGGAGATTTGCAACCAAAAAGAAGGTTTGGTACTCTTGGGAACAAAGCGATCTTAAAGAACACTTGCTCTTGATAATTCAAGCAGTTGGAGGTCGGCTAGTTCTGTCTCGACAGACGCATTCGAAAACCTCTCCTGATAAGACTTAAAATAACCATAACAGACATGGAGTCGCTGTGCCTCATTCGATTCCCTCTAAGAAGGCTTTTCAGCTTAAAAGGGTTGCACAGACTATTGTGAGCATTGTGACTGAAAATGAAAAAAAAACATTGATTGCTTTGCATTGGCTACTGGACTGAAACAGAAGTAGAATACGAAAAACAGATGTACATCGCTTTCTCTACGCTTGAATTCGAAAGGCTAGTGGATCGCTGTCTTGAAGAGGGAGAGGGACCAAAGTGAGCTTATATTGGTTGGAAAGAAACGAAAGGATGTTTACTGCTACCGAAGAAATGTTCAGTGTTAGCGCCAAACTAACCACAAAAGTGTGCACCTGCAACACGTCGGGTTAGAAGCGCATGCAAGCAAGGTTTTTGATAGAAATCACCCTATTCGGTCAAACAGTGTCCGTGGTGTAATGGCGTACAGCATTCCCTCCCGGTCAGCAGAGGTGCGGGTTCGATTCCCACCTAGTGCTAGAGTTTTGATCTCAACAAAACATCGTTATGAAGGTTACGCTTACTGATCTTGTGCATTGAGATGTTCATTTGACCTGCGGTCCATCCACTTACCTAGAATGACTCACCAAATCTTGAAATTACAAATCCCTTACAGAAAACAGGTTTTCGGATCAAACGACGTGAGGATTGTTGGGGAGTGTGGAGTCAGCACCAAGCCACGAGCTATGATCATGGCTGCCCATCCTCGAACTCAGAACCGAAACGTAAGTACAGCCTCAGAATCAGAGCTGCTTGTTGTTAAGGATCTGAATTCGGGACTATTTGGAAATGGTGTACTCCTGCTGTTCACCATCATACTCGAAGGCCGAAAAAGGTTCTAAGAGATGTTGATGAATGTTAATATTTTATCCACACGAGGTTTTCAGGTGGATTTTTATTAAACAGGGTTTGCTTCGACCTCCCGTCGTCTTCATAGGAAAAATTCATATCTGAGAAATAATAGTTGAAAGCTTGTTTTGAATAGCAGGAAGGTGGCTACTCTTTCTGGCAAAGGAAGATACTGCCCCATGCCCTAGTCTAAGACATTGCGATTTTTACTTGATTAATTCGCATGGCGTTTCACACATGTAAACGATACGGGAAAAACAATTATAAAGAACATACATATCCTCGCTTTGATGCTTCATGTAAGCACCATTTAGACTATCATTACTATCATTCAAATGACAACGGCAATGGCACGATCCCCCATTTTACTGCACTAAATGAGTGCTGTCTTATACGCTTTAAAACGAAATTTAACTTATTAATTGTACTCTAAAAATTGCAAAATTATTACTCTGATTCGAGGAGCTGAACTAAAAGAATTTCAAGGGAAGTTATACCCAATTGCCCTTGAACAAGAAAATATTCTAACCATTTTGGAGAGTCTATAGGTTAACCTGTAAGAAGCTCGTTTCGATTTGGAAAATGACCACTTCGATTTTAGCAGCATTACATTTGTTTAGAAAAGTGCTCAATTTGATCTGAAAATTGTCCAATTTGTCGCGAAAATGGTACATACCACGAAAATGGTTAGAATGAATGTTCGTTCAAGGAAAATTTGGTATAACTTTCCTTAAAATTTTTTATTCACCTGCCCTAACAAGTGTAATGATTTCATAAAATTTTTATTTTTGGAGAAAAATAATAAATTGAAATGTCTTCAAGCACAGCAAAGGAGCAAGCATACAGCGCATTAAAAGATCAGATCGCCCCATGCATTCAAGAAAGTTCAATGTAACATGATTTATTTGATTGATAGTGTAGATGTTGCTCACATGAACCATCAGAGTGAGAATCTATATATTCTTTACGGTTGTGCTTGTTGTATCATTGACGAGTGTCGAACTCCATGCACACAGAAATTCTGCTATCAATCGAATAAAAATCGTCTTCGAAAAGGGATGGCACAACCTCCTTTTCGACACCAAAAAACGGCTACCTTCCTGCTCTTTAAAACAAGTCCTAAATCATGTCCCCAAAAAATAGAAATTGTATAAAATTTCAAACAATGTGTCCGCTTATTGGACAGGTGATTTAAAACTTCAAAGAAAGCTATACAAAAATTGTTCTTGAACAAAGAATTACTCTAACGTTTTTGGAGAGTCTCTTGTTTAATGCAGAAGAGGGTCATTTCGATTTGGAAGAGTTCAGGTTGATGCCAAAATTCTTAGGCCAGTATTTGCAATGGCTGGCTCCACCACTGCATTACTGCTATATCAGCATACTACAGCAACAATTTTGCATGAACACAACTTACGACTTCTTCAAGTGGGCCAGCCATAATTCGCCGACGAGGACGAACAAACACCGGTGTTCAGCATAGCAGGGTACAGCTGATCCATTTGTTAACTTCGCTCGAGAAAGAGGCATAAGAAATCGAGGAAAACGTGGAGGTTTTACGAAGGAAGGATTCTCTGAGGGATACAAGTGTGCAACGAAGACGATACAGTAATGCCTAAGTCATCGGAACGGAGAAGCGCCAGAACAGTGGGAGCAAGTGCGACTCATGCGAGGCTTCTTTGATGGCGCAGTCGCCAGGCGCTTCCAGTATCGAACGGTCTAGTCGTTTCGCAATCGCCGGACGACGCCACCGAGCGGACAGTCGCAGGGAGAGATGATCCGATAACTGCTGCTGCTGCTGCCGTTCGGCAGCGCTGCAGCGAGCGCTTCTTTTTGCAGAAACCGCTGCAGAAGTGTGACCGGGGCATCGGCGATTTATTGCGGGAGGCCCGCAACAGTTGTCTCGGCAAGGTTGTAACATTCAGTGATACCGTTCGGTTTCCCTGTTCCCGACGAAACGACAGCCTACAAAACTCGTTAGAAGTGAGAATCCTTACGCCAACTACGCTACACTTAAATAACCTTAAAGTGCGTGAACGAATCACAAAACAATACCTCAAAGATTCTGAGGACCTTCATGGTCTTATAGGACACCTAACAATGAACACAGGGATGAAGTTCGGGTTTGATGCTGGCCACTGCGTGGTCCAAAAACGGCAAGAAGTTGTCACCTAGTAAATTTGTTTAGGCTTGCAGCAGACTCGAGGGGAAAGGAGGCTACCGAGTTAACCCGGTGCTGAAGAAATTCTGGCCCATATTTGGGTTGGCATTGAAAATTTTACAAATTTTACACGGATTCGGTGTAAAGTCAGCGCGACAAAATGACCAGCAATAGTTGCATGGAAGAGGATACGTACCCCCAACCTTCTGTTCATGGGTTACCAGGTGGCAACTTCTTGCCATTTTTGGACTACTCAGATGCCTGCGACAAAAACGAACTTCACTCCTGTTCTGCTTGTTCGATGTCCTACAAGACCATGTAAGTCTGATTGAGAATAGTTGGGGTATCTTCACAGGCGCTACTTCCGAAGTATGGGGCGAATGGTCTACGTTTCTGCTGTACTGCAGCTTTATTCGACCACAATTCTGTTCAGATAGTTGAACCTTCTTGTTTTTGAGACCGAAGCGCTTCTGCACCAATACAGCACTTCGGCCATTTAGATCCAGCTCAGCTAGGATATGAATCCCTGGTCAGGACAGAATGCGTAACTTAAAGAAGTCTTGCGGAACTTACATTGCTTCTTGGTAAATACGAAAACGCGATGTCAATGACTGGACAGGCCTTGAATAGACTCAACTTATGGATTGTTGCCGATTGCCTGTAGATGTGATTGAAAATTATGCATGTACATACGATATTACTGATGATATTGCTCATGATACACATGCTTTTACTAGGCCCATCTTTTCTAATGCCTTCTTACGTTTCTATACGTGCTTCTGATACACCTCTTGGAGTAAAATAGCAATCCGTATAATATTAAGGATCCTGCTGACCGGGCGGAAATACCTACGCCATTACACCACCGGCACTGTAAAGCTGAGGGCTTTGATAAAAATAATTCAATTCAGTTCCATTAGGCCTCAAGTGGCTGGTATCGAGGTTGTAACCTGTTATATTTGACCAAGTAGCGCCTGTGGTGTAATGGCGTAGAGCATTTCCGCCCAGTCAGCAGAAAGTGTGGGTTCGAGTCCCGCCTGGCGCTAGAGTTTTGATCGCAACCAAATATCGTTGTAACAGCTTACAACCTCGATATTGGCCACTTAAGGCTTAGTGAAACTGAACTGAATTATTTCGAATCTCTCTCTATTCCTAAAAAAAGAAGCTGGAAAAGCAGAGCTTATCGAAGTAACTGACAAGGGAAGGAATGCGTCTGCGAATAAACCGAAAGAATACACTTCATGAAAGAGGTAGAGTGGGACAAAACGCATTCTGCTGCAAGGCTCTCAACTTAAGCGCGCGTCATCCTACATCTATCTCGAGCGCATGAGAAAATTATAATTAAGGATAAGGGTACAGGACGCGTCACTTTTGAGATGCGTCACGCATTCTACTTCCACGGATTGGCGTGGAAGCACCTTGGATGCGGATCTGGTCATCTGGCCTCTGCGGTGATTTGCGGTGGCCAGCCGATGTACGTATTTCATTCTTCCAGGACAAGTCTGATACCAATAAACGACCCCGGAGGGATGGAATGCTTGGTTGGCCTGAGCTGGAAACCTGTGCCAGGAACCTATTGTCAAGTCAACGTGACCAGCTGCGCTACTACGCGCCTAAACTCATAAGCAATAGAGAGAAGTATAGAATGCGAAAGGCTGCATGGACCACACTGACATCCCTCAAAGAAACGACCAACCATCTGACGAACCCGCATCTCCGCGAAAACCTATTCGACTTGACAGTTCTCCTCGCGCACTGCTGCATGGTGGAGATGTGGCTCATTCTGTGTCGTCGTTATAGGCGCTGTGGAACACACACACACACACACACACACACACACACACACACACACACACACACACACACACACACACACACACACACACACACACACACACACACACACACACACACACACACACACACACACACACACACACACACACACACACACACACACACACACACACACACACACACACACACACACACACACACACACACACACACACACACACACACACACACACACTAAACGCTAGACTAACGTATTCTGAAGCACAATCGACGAACTCAACACGACGTCGATTTTCGCACCTCCGAGAAGAATCTCCCATCTTCGCAAGCCAGCAGATCACGTCAGGGAAGCTACATGTTGACGGGCCGGTCACATCATGAAGGGACAAGGCGACCAATGGATAAAAATAAAAACAGCAGTGTAGTGGATACCAAACCAGCAGAGAATTCTTTGAGGGAGAGAGAACTCGAAGGCAGTGAGGGGACAATTTCGTCGGACGGATGAGCCTGATGTCGTCTAATCGTAAGCTTGGAAGGGACAAGCCCATTCGAAATCGCCATCGTGCTCCGAAAGCATCAGTACGCTAAACGACAGTGGCGAGAAAACGAAGCGAAACGGACCACTCATAACGCCGCCAGTACACAGGTGATTGAGGATTCGAGGACACCGAATAGTTGACGTAAGCTAGGCGACTCATCGTCGGAGCGAAGCAGGCAGCTCGTTGTATGCACTACAGGAGCGCGTCGATCAGCGATCGTCGTCTCCACGAAGTCGCTGGAAGTGAGTCTACGTGGGAGATTGCGAGAGCACAAAAACGATCGCATGCCGGCCCTACTGGAACTCCAAATTGGGTCTTTCGTCACGGCGTTACTGGGCGTAGCCCAAGCGGTGCGACTCAACCTCCTGAACCTTTTCAGGAGATTAGCATTCCGTGGATTTTTTTTTAGTGAAGTGAGGAATTAAAGGGTAAGACGGCATTGAAACAGGCATTAGGACCCTTTTGGGATGCGCCACGCATTCTACTTATACGGGGTATCGTGAAAACTATTTATTTATTTATTTACACGAATACAAGTACAATCGTGCGCAATCTATATTATAAAAAACCACCAAACGAGAAAGGCAAATACAATCTACACATATTCTCTAGCTGAAAAAGTAAATGATGGACGACGTCTAAGGCATCAGTAAGTTGCGGATTCAAAAATTATTAAATTATGTAAGTTATTCATCTATTTATTTATAACTGCACCTCAGTACTGTCATAAAACATGAAAGTGACAAACAAAGCAATCCTGCACAACACTGACAGCCTAACGAGGAAACAACAATGTAAAGCGAGCGTTGTATCACTATGCCCTGCAATTTAGTTATTTTTAAGTGGTTTGCAGCACTAGAAGCTCAGATACGGAGCCCGATCCAAAGAAAGAAGTTATGAAATTCAATTTTTTAAGCTTTTCAATTCCTAGGAAGATTCCGTCTTTTGCGAAGCTCCTCATATGAAGGAAGGCTCCTACATATGCAAGAAGCGCCTACAATTCTGCTGGCTCTTCCAGCATCGTACTTTACTATACCACCACGAGTACTAGATGCTCTCAACGTCACAAGGTCAGTGAGTTTTATACTGCTTTCATCGTGAGCAATTTTGTGAAACAGCAATAGGTCATTTCTCCATTTTTCTAAGCTCAAGAGTGTCAAGCCCAAAATCACGATTCCTGACTTTACTCGAAGGAATTTGGTCACGTGCAAAGCCCAAGCCACGTATCAGAAGCTTTCTGGTGGAACTGTTCTGAACTTGTTCTATGATATCACTAGCCCTTCGTGTGTAAGGGTTAAAAACTGGCGTACTACACTCCAGGGGCCGGATTCATCAACGACTAACCCGCGGGTATAAGGGGTAGAGATACCCACAATGAAGCCTGCGTCTCTGACTCTTGCCTTATCTCTGTCTTACTCTTATCTTATCTCTAGCTCTTATCACCCGCATACCCACGAATTAATTGTTGATGAATCCGGCCTCAGTACTCTAAACAGATTAAACATGATATTCATAGCTTTGTTGGCTATCGTCGCACAGTGCTTATCGAAATTCAGATTACACGAGATCTTTTATATCTTCCACTTCATTAAGTGGTATACCATTAATAGAGTAGTGAAGCACGTTATCATTTCTAGTACCAATGTGGAGCACACTGACTTTTCTTCCGAAAGCGGTAAACTCCATTCAGAGGATCAGTTCTGGACATTATTTATAGCATTTTGGAGGAGTTCAACATCAGAATCACTTGTAATAGGTCGGTACATCTTCAGTCCATTAGCGAAAGCGCAATACCTTATCTCACTATCCTTTCCTCAAGTTCGAGTAAGTCGTATGTGTAAATATCAAACAGAATGGGGACAGAACACCTCCTTGAGGCACACCACTACTAACAGTTCTGGGACTAGAGAACGAGGAGTTCACACGAACAACGATTTTTCTGTCAGTCAAGAATGGCTTCGCCCATGCAATTATGCGAGGGTGTCCGCCAACCAACCATATATTATACGGCAGCTTGTTATGTGATACTCTGTTGAAGGCTTTACTAGAATCGAAATATACCATTTCACGTCGAATTGGACACTTTTCAAATCAAATTGGACACTTTTAACGTCAAATTGGACAGTCTTCTAAGCTCACTCAAGACTTTTCAAATCAAAGAGGACTCTTCCAAATCGAAATGAACTTCTTCTACTTCAAACTAGAGACTAAAAATGTTAGGATAATTTTTTGTTCAAGGAAATTTTTAGTATAACTTTCTTTGAAGTTTTATCTTACTTCCCAATAGAAGAAAACATAGTTTGAAATTTTATAGAAAATTTATTTTATGGAGAAAAATAACTGTTTAGAACTCGTTTTAGAGAACAGGAAGGAAGCCATTTCATATTACCAGAACAGGAATTGCGCCATGCCCACGTGACAAGCTTCGCGATTTTTATTCGATTGATAGCAAAGGTTCTGTTTGCATGCAGTTTCATGCCTGCAAGCGTTGCAACACAAACAATTGTAAAAAAACACATATTCTAACTTTCTTGCTGCATGTAAGCGGTATTTGCACTAACAATCAAACAAACGTTGCGTTGAACTTTTTTGGCGCGGTCCAGTCTTTTAATGCGCAACATGATTGCTGCCTTGCTGCTACATAACATACAAATTTTATTTTATTTATTATTTTCCTCGAAAAATAAAAATGTTATAAAATTATTTCACTCATTCGACAGCTAAAGTAAAAAAAATTTAAAAGTTATTCTAAGTTTTCCTTGAACAAAAAATGTTCTAACCATCTTAAAGAGTCTTTAGTTTAACTTGCAAGAAGCTTGTCTCGATTTGGAAGACGTTCAATTTGATTTCAAAGTTCATAGGCCAACTTAGAAGAGTGTCCAATTTGACGTGAAAAGTGTCCACTTTGATTTGAAAAGTGCCCAATTTGAATTGAAAAGTATCCGATTTGGTTTGAAAAGTGTCCATTTCGACGTGAAAATGATATATATGAGATCGGCTTTGATGTCATATAATTTGAAAGCGAATTTGACCTATACAATGACCTGTGGAGACCAACCGATGGACACATCAGAGATTTGTCCTTCCCAGTCAAGTCTGGCACAAATTCGCCATCCCCGTAAGGATGGATGGTTGGGCTGGACAGGATCCGAGACAGGAACATGGAGACGTGTGCTCTCGAGGCGACCGGCGCCTCCTAGGAGTGCGCAACCACACGCCGGCAATATCGCCAGCGAAGGAGGAGTAAAATATTTATGACGAATATCCAAGATTCACCTGAATTTTTGAAAAAGGTTCATCTTCCCGTTTCGCAAGCAAACCGACTTGAAAATTAAGTTTCTATACGAAGGCAGCAGAAGAATCTAGAGTGGCGGGCAGAAGGCGCCATTACCGCGCACATCCTACAAGGAGAGCCTCCGGAATGGCTGTGAGCTTTTGCGATGCAATTTTTACAGGATGTAGAATGCCGTGTGTGGGGAGTCCAAAACCATAGTTACTTTTTTCGGAATGCTCTTCTGTGGTCGGAAAAAGACCGTGTGAACGCGTGAGCGCAAAGTTAATGGCGCTCTGCTGCCAACCAGAGCGATGCAGTGGGATGGCGTGGTGGTAGCGAGATCGCCTCCCGGGCGCACCTAGCGGGTGGGTCGATGGTTCGGTCCTCGGTATCGCCAGGGCTTTTGCACACATCGGGTCGTTATTATTATGGGCTTGCGTGATCACAGGAGTCAACTTGTACTCGATTAATGCTTTTAGTATTCAAACCAAACCTTTTTGGGCTTTCATTTGAGTTACCTCTCAATGGATCGTATTTGCACTGTATCATTCTATTGGATCGCTAACATAAAAAATTCTTGCTCACATAAAGGAATTGTGTTTATTGTTGACAATGATAATCAACAATTATGATATAGAACTATGAAACCTTTAAAACAAAATCGCTTCTCACACCAGCAGCATCTTACAAACGCTAGGGACGAACAATCTTCCTCTCTCTGACACTGCCTTCTGGAGAAGCCTTCTTAGAGCATCTCCAACAGCAATCTCTCTCCTTGTAGAAGGAGTGAAATCAGGATCGAACGCTGACAGAAGTCGTGCGTCGACATCCGTGTGAAAAGAACATTTTATTGTTAATGTTAGGTTTCTACCGACATCAAACCAAATTCATACTCATGTCGTAAAGTTTATGTGCTTGTGTGCATTTACGGTATCGTTGCTGATATGACACTTGATAGTGCAAACACGATCCATTGCGAGGGAACTCAAATGAAAGCCCAAAAAGGTTAGCGCGACAGTATTATTTCGATTAGAGTGACATTACAATACCGCTCAAATTCTTTGCAAAAAAGACGCTTTGCGAGGGATTAATCCGTCACAAAGCGTCGCATTGCCATAACTCTTTTCAACGTTATTTGTTTAAAATCTAATTAACACTATTAGACGCCCCGTCTCATTTTCTATCCAGCGATCTAAACATCATCTAAAACGATTGCACAGTGACCTAGTTTTGAAGCTTTTGCTTCCTCGGCTTCGTTAATTGGTCTACGACCCCTCCAAGATCCCCAGTGGCATGTCCTTAAGGCTTTTCGTTGACGAGGTTCATCGAAACTCAGAAATCCTCTATTGTTTTAGCAGATCTGTATTTGTTACGCATCAAGTGTCATTGCGGTACTAAATAGTGCCAAGTTTAAATGACATGGGCTCGATTTCAGATAAGCGCAAACGCGCGGAAACCTATGATTCAGTTAAGAATTACCCAACTAGTAGCCTGCTACAGAAAACAGTATTCTACTATTCCATTGTGGCAACGATGGTCTTTATAATACGTGTAAAATGGCTTTGAGAAATGGACAGAAATTACTAGATTTTTTTTTTTCGAACAAGGGATTGGTCCAATCTCAATATGCGGCGTAGGATTTCTCCTATCTTTGAACTTCGGTTACACAGGATAAGTACGAAAGTCGTGTTTTTTATGCCAGTAGACCGCAAGCGCATTCGAATCTGAAAAGAACGAAAAGATTTTAGCCGTTCAAAATAGATTTCTATGCGGCCAAAGTTTGACAAAAACAACAGAAAATTTTGTTTCAGTCGCTTACCTTTTTATGGATGAGTTTAATAAAAAAAATCAACTATACAGCATTTCTGAGCTCGTTGCGAGCTTTCCAAGAATGTAATATTGTCCGTATTCAAACTGAAAATCACTTTCACCGCTTCGGCCGCCGAAACAAGTTTGGAGCTACGCTTCGGCCCGAGTGCGGACACGGCGGCCGGTCGCTCGCTGTCCTTGCGACCTCCCGCGGCACTCCACATGTCGTATATTGCCTATGTACAGTATTCACACTTCCCCTGCGCCGCGGTGCATATGCGATTTATGGAGACATGTGGAGTGCCGCGGAAGAGGGGCAGCGAGCGGCCCGCCGCCGTGTCCGCACTCGGGCCGAAGCGCAGTCCCAAACTTGTTTCGGCGGCCGAAGAGGTGAAAATAGTTTTCAGTTTGAATACGGACAACATCTGTGGAAAGCTCGCAACGAGCTCAGAAATGCTGTCCAGTTGAATGAAACAAAATTTTTTGTTGTTTTCGTCAAACTTTGGCCGCATAGAAATCTACTTTGAACGGCCAAAATCTTTTCGTTCTTTTCAGATTCGAATGCACTTGTGGTCTACTGTAAAGCACAAAAAATACGGCTTTCGTACTTATCCTGAACAGGACCAACCGAAGTTAAAAGATGGGAGAAATCCTACGCCGCATATTGAGATTGGACCAGTCCCTTGTTCGAAAAAAGAAAATCTAGTAATTCCTCTCCATTTCTCAAAGCCATTTTACACGTTTTATAAAGACCATCGTTCCCACAATGGAATAGAAGAATACTGTTTTCTGTAGCAGGCTACTAGTTGGGTAATTCTCAACTGAATCATAGGTTTCCGCGCGTTTGCGCTTATCTGAAATCGAGCCTATGTTATTTAAACTTGGCACTATTTAGTACCACAATGACACTTGCTGCGTAACAAATACAGATCTGCTAAAACAATAGAGGATTTCTGAGTTTCGATGAACCTCGTCAACGAAAAGCCTTAAGGACATGCCACTGGGGATCTTGGAGGGGTCGTAGACCAATTAACGAAGCCGAGGAAGCAAAAGCTTCATAACTAAGTAACTGTGCAATCGCCTAAGATGGTGTTTAGATCGCTGGATAGAAAATGAGACGGGGCGTCTAATGGTGTTAATTAGATTTTAAACAAACAACATTGAAGAGAGTTATGGCAATGCGACGCTTTGTGACGGATTAATCCGTCGCAAAGCGTCTTTTTTGCAAAGAATTTGAGCGGTATTGTAGATGCGCCTTCAAACAAGAATGGTTTGCATCCAGCTAGTCTTAAAAAGCTTGGAAACCTGTACACCAACTTTTCTACTTTTTCGTAATTGTGGATTCCAATAGCTGTAAGCAATCTGTTAACTCCTACCACCAAGACGAGAAGCAGGATGCGCTTTCCTAGCACGTATGCATATTATCTACTCCTGTATATTATCTACACACCCTTTGTCCAAACTCCTTTAATGGGGTTATTTGAGGTGCAGGTCACGAATCTGATATCCCCTGCTCGAATTTCGCTCGATTACGATAATATAGAACATAGCAAAATGTGAAATTCGAAGAAGTGAAGAAAGGCGTAAAATAATAGAATTTTAAAATTATAATTAATTAAAAGAATGGTATGTCATAAAATATAAAAATATAAAAAGGTTCGTTTCGCCATTACCTTCAGACGAACCTTTGTGATATACTCCTCCCGTGGCTCTTCAGTGAAGAAGAGGAGTATATTTTAAGATTTCTTTAAAATCTGCCTATAAAAGAAAGAGATAGGAAAGCGAAAATGGAGGAGAGAACAGATGGAAAAAGATGAGAAAGAGTGAAGAAGCAAAGATAAAGAACTAGAGACATAAGAAAAGTAGTATTATCAAGTGAAAATAAATAAGAGTAAAAAGGTAAGTTAAATAAACCATAAGGTACAATTGAAAGAGGTAATAAAATATGATTTATAAGTTCAATGTGACTACTTAAAATGTGTTATTATAGTATTTATTGTAATCACCATTATAAAGATTGATCATTATTAGGGTAGTTTATTTATTTATTATTTTATCCCATTTTATTTATTTATTTATTATTTATTATTTATTATTTTTATTGCTTTTATCAATTATTTTTTTCATAACAAGAACAGCTTTATTTATTTATTTATTTATTTATTTACTTATTTTATTTATTTTTTTAATTAAAATTTGAAAGACTTACCATATTTAACCACCGCCATACCCCGCAGCTGTGAATAAGGAAGTGTATACCATTCGACTGTTATATACAATGATATAATGATATCTACATTAGCTCTCATTTATAATTCAAATATGGCAAAACTGGTTGTATCATTGAGGAGAGTTATCCGACATACACCAACGTCAAATGCAGAGTGCAATAAAGCTAACAACAACACAAGACTGTATTCACTGCTAAGGAATTTTCATTTTCATTTTTCATTTTATGGTAAGATTAGTTTTGTCATAAAGCAGTCTTAGCATATGAAATTTGGAAGTTATTTTATTTTGATACATATTCATTCATCAAAAGTTTTACGTAAAAATACACTTAGATTGTCTTTGACTTGATGAAATTTGAACTTATAATATATAAATCTGTGTTTATATAAACATTTAATTATGTTTGAAACAATGAACTCTTCTGTGTATTCGTTATGCTTCAAAATATTTTTCAATTCAATAATTTTTTCTAGAAAATACTCTAGGTCAGAGCAAGTGTTTGCTATTCTTAACGTTTCGGATAGAATTATAGCTTTTTTGATATTTATAGAGATCGCTGACGTACAATGAGGAAACCTTAGAACTTTAAAGTTAAAGTCATCTGTTTTATTGTACACTTTCGTTTCTATTCTATTATTGATAATTCTTAATGTAATATCCAAATAATTGCAGTGAAGTTCATTAATATGCGTCTTTTTCAATTCCAGAGTATCTTTATAGACTAGTTTTAAAATATCATCTACATGCTTTTCGTTTAAGTTATGAACTACTAGTAGATCATCCATGTATCTATATGGTATAAACATATTATTACTACTAACGACAAACGATTTAGCGAATTCGTATTCTAATATAGACATTGTGATATCTGCTAGTAGTGGACAAAAGTTACCTCCTTGAGGAACACCTTTATTTTGTCAAAAAATTGTTGAGCTAAATGCAACATAGCTATTTTTAAGTAAGAAATTAACATAATGCATAATGTCTTGCATATTATATATTTTGTATCGAGAATTCAAATTTGTTTCATTAGTATAAAATGTTTTGTATCCATTAGAGGCTATGAAATTTTTATTGGCATTTTTGAAACAGATTTTGAGTAGAACCGCTATTTTGTCTAAGATAGTCTTATGAGGTAGGTTAGTAAACATATCTTTAAAGTCCGCCGAATAGAGTTTTAAATGGTCGTCTTGTAGTGCATTTAGTTCGTAGGCAATATTTGTATTATTAATTGCCCAATATATCTTCGTAGATCTGCATCGGTTAGCTACTATGTTACAGTAGTTAATGAAGTGCTTCTTAACAAATGTGAATATACATTGTAATTGTAAGGCAAGGTTTTTAATACTACTCTTGTATGCGCCTGTAATAAATCTGAAACTTATTGGGTACTTGTGCATTTTAGGTAGGCAGTAGATTATAGGAATTTCGGTGTCACTATTAATTTTCAAACCATTATTTGTATTAAAAAGGTTGTGTCTGCGTAAGATGTCAGATTCGTTGAGGTTGGGTATGTAATTATACACTTTGTCGGTTTGATCTTTTGTGTTGAAGAGTAAATTATCTCTATCAATGACTATTCCCAGTTCTTTCATGATTATTTTTAGGTAGTATTTTTTACATATTATACCGTAGTTGTTCGAGGCTTTGTCCAGCGGGCAAAAGACAAAGCGATCTTGGTAGTATTTTATTTGATTATATGGGATAACTTCAGATCTTTCTTGATTATTATTTAGTACAGGTTTGACGTTGTTTCTATATTGTAAAATAAAATATTTTCTTATTTGATTTATGTTGTCAGCATTTAATTTATATTTATTTTTGATCTAAGTTACGAGTGGCTTGGCTACGTGGGAATATGTCAGAGGCAACCTATTATGGCATCGACCAGCTATCCATTGAACTTCAGAGTTACTTTTGAGACTTCATTCAATAGAGGTAACAAACAGGCATGATTACAAACAACAACTACTTGGATGTTATCAAACGTCACTAAGGAGATCAACTTCACAAATAAAGTCCAGACAGAAAACATTTTTAATTGACAATCAACAGCTATGAGCTGTTTGGAAAAAAACCTAAACAATAGAATTTGTTGCAATTACTGCATTTTGTCTTAATCCTCTCAGCTAGATTCCCTGCGTTCGGTTGCGATGCCTGATGGCAATTCTAAAAGTTTTCAGTCTAAGTTCTGAATTATTTTCCAATTAGACCATCAAAATGGAGACAGGAGGGAAGCTCATTGAGGAAAAGAAAAGATTTAGGGAATATTGCAAAAGCAAATCCAAAATTTCGAGACGAATATCAGATCCATGGTATGCATTTTGAAAATTCAATTTATATTAAG
Source organism: Heligmosomoides polygyrus bakeri (assembly GCA_947359475.1). Classification (NCBI taxonomy): domain Eukaryota; kingdom Metazoa; phylum Nematoda; class Chromadorea; order Rhabditida; family Heligmosomidae; genus Heligmosomoides; species Heligmosomoides polygyrus. The sequence continues at coordinate 87,567,181 of OX375865.1, read as the reverse complement.
CTAAGGTGACAACGTATCGTGTCACGAGCGCGCAATACGTGCGGTCCCACGGGCCTGACGCGCAAAAATTGCGCGGTCGTCGGCGTGTTAAATACTAAAAGCATTAGTCGTGCACAAATTGATTCCTGTGATCACGCAAACCAGTAGTAATAACGATCCGATGTGTGCAAAAACATTTGCGACGCCGGTGACCGAACCATCAAACCCGCTCGGTGCACCCGAGAGGCGACCCCGCTACGGCTACACTACTACGCCAACCGACCATATCGGGCCGGGTGGCGTCTGGACGCCATGAGCTTCGCGCTGACGCGTCCACACGCTTTTTTTCGACCACAGAAGAGCATTCCGAAATTAGTAACTATGGTTTTGGACTCCCCACACGGGGCCCTACATCCTGTAAAAATTGCATCGCAAAAGCTCACCGCTATTCAGGAGGCTCTCCCTGTTAGGTTCGATGTAATCCACAGTCGGGTCCTTGCTTCTGTGAGTGGAGCCAACAACTTGATAGGGTTTTTTTAACAAACCATTTTCACATAAACTGGACACTTTTCAAATCAAATTAAACATCTTCCAAATCAGGTTAAGCAATTTCAAGGAGAACTAGGCACATTTTAAGAAGGTTAAAAAACAATTGGTTTGAAAATTGCAGCTTCAAAGCTCGAATAAAAAGGATTACATCGTTAGGATGGTTGTAGTATTCTGGTCCTAACAGCCACAAAAGATTCTTAAGCTTGTCTAAAGGTACAGAACCGTACAATCGGAAAGTGCAATCATAACCGAATGGTACAAAACAGAATAGAGCACTCGCATTAAAAGCGGAAATTGTGCTATGGAAGTCGCAATGGCTAAGTGGTTGATAGAGCGAGAGCTGCTTAAATAAGGATAGGTGATAAATGATGAAGGACGGCATTAGATCTATTTTAGGGATGCGCCGTGAAGGTAATTTGAGCGCGTATTCGGCCTGTCAACGACTTACGATGCCGAGCCGATGAACAAGTCAGTGCCTTGTCTTGGTACCTGTTCACCGACCTCAGGGGAGGCTTGGTTGGTCTGGGCGAGAAATGAGAACCAGGAATCACGAATCGGGTGCACGCTGCAGCCGGCGCCCCCTTCGACTGTGCTACCACGTGCCCACAGGTATATTGGCCTAAGGGCTCTTTAAGCGCCTCCTCGAGAAAATGTAGAAGTGGAAAGTGTGGCACATATATAGGCGACCCAGTGGCGGCAACGTTAATTCGTTCAGACGCGCGGGAAAAAGTGATGAAGGATAGCAGTTCGAAGACCTATGAAAGGACTCGGACTCGACTCGAAGCGGTAGCATCAAAGCGCGACGATGAATGGATACGCTGACATTTGTTGCCCTTTTCCGAATAATCGAGTCCAGCAATTTGGGCTGAAAGTTTACCTTGCGGCTTGCGAGGCGCAACATTAAAAGATCGGTATCTGAGACTGGATCGCAACGAGAATTCCTAACTTTCCGATGGACGAATGATCGCGCAAAACGCTCAGCGATCCCTGATGGCGGTCTACAGACGTTGACTGACTAGGTCTTGAAATGGGGCGAAAAGGGCGTTTGCCACCCGAGTGCTATCCGTAGGGAGGTTCGGATACAGTTCAGAGAATACCGCGTAAATGTCAGCCTCTGCAGAGCCACTCTTTGTGCGTTTATCCGGAGACGATCACTGAGACCGCGAGGGGAAAATGTCTCGAGCTCGCATTATCTCATGCATAGCACGTAATGCATTTCAAGAAGTAGCGGGACGGCTGGATGGAAGGGCTTAGCCGAAGCCGAACTCATCTTCTTTCAGGCGATTTAGACGCAACGACGGAAATACGACATCCGAACACCAGCGAACGTCATTTATTCGCGAAGAATCAAGGGAACGTCATTTATTCGCGAAGAATCAAGGACAACTTGCATCGTCAACAGAAGAGCTCCCTAATTTCACCTAATGCCACGCCATTCGTTGAGTCAACGAAGCAACGAAAGTCTTTGTCGACTTTGATTACTCGAGATAAGCTCTGCTTTGCATCCACTCCACGTGCTCTTCCCTTTATGTACAAGACTGTGAATATCCAATAAGGATTCTTAGCAGAGTTACAAGATGCCCAAAGAACAGCTGATCTAGTTTATCCTATAGAAGAAAACGGAATAGCATGGCTATGGCCTACAAAATTCTTACTGCCCGAACATTAGCTTCCTCAAGCATGTTCATCTCTGCTGTTAATTCCAGAGCAAGAGCTTCTAGTATTGAAACCCAATCTCCGTTATCCGGAAAGCAGGTTAAGACTAAGTTCTTTTCTTTGCGAATAGCTCCAATGCTCTGTAAAGGGTAACGAGTAGAGGACTTCGCTACTCCTTCCCTTTTGGGATGCCCCGGGCATTCTACTTCTACGGAATTCGTCGAGGTGATTTGAATACGTATTTGGCCATACAATGACTTGCAGTGGCCAGCCGATGAACAAGTCTACCCTTCTCAGACAGGTCCTGTACCAATTCACCGACCACGGAGGGATGGAATGCATGGTTGGCCTGCTCGGGACCCGAACCAACAGACCCTCGGGTCGGGTGCACACGGAAGCGCACACCACCCCCCCCCCCCCCCGACTGCGCAACATGTGCTGCTACACGCTACACTCCAATGCTCAATAAAATAGTTAAAGAGGATTTCCTGCACATACATACCGATTCTTTCTTCTCGATTCTTCCAAGATTAGGACCGATGTTTAACGGATCTATCCTAGTGGGGGGAGCAGTTCACTCTGACTCTTGGAGAATGGCGGCAAAACTGAAAGTAAACTAGATTGCAAAGACAATACAGTGAACTGACCTAGCAGAAGGCCTTTCCTTGCAACTTCCGAGCTGCCACATTGTTGACGTTAGTTTTGCTTTTCTAGCGATGACTAAAACTCCCCGACTAAAACTCGAAAACTTCTTTTGCGGTGTCCTAAGATTTTAAACTCGCTTTGTAAACGTGGTTTTACACCGAATACCTTGTGTTTTCATGTTTTCCAGTTTCTCTGTTGTGGTTGCGCTGCCCGAACTATGCAGATCTCTTTCTCTCTGTACCCTTGTCGGTTTATGTCTGCATCCAAGGGTAACAATGGAATGTCTCAGTCCATTCGAATTCTGTGATTCCACTGCGTAGTGAAGCACAGAGGGAAACAGATGTTCAGAGAAATCCACTACGTAGCCAATACCGCGTAAGTAGCAGACAGCCATGATAAGCTGCTCTAAAAGATATTAACGTGGCAGAAAGTTCTGGCAGAAAACGTCAGGTGAATGACCGCAAAAAAAGCGAGACTCATCAGCTCTGAGTGGTCCAAAATCATCATCGTTCGTCAAGTAAGAGTCTATCAGAAGGTGAAGGAATTTCGGGGTCTCGGAAGTAGGGGAGCTGCGTAGGTGTTCCTGATATCGCTCCTAAATTGTATGCATGAAAACACCGCCGTAAAATGGAACGGGCTGTTATTTGTAACACGCGCTTGAAAATTCAGATTTCCAGAACCCCTGCTTGACGGTGTTAGCTGCAGCTGTGCCTACATGTGTCGCGTCAGCTTCTGACCCGTTCCTTCTTACTATTAGATGGGCCGTCCACGTAGTGCGACTCGCGGACACCCGCTGGACGAGAGCCATCACCGACTGGATTCCGCGGGATGTCAAGAGAACACCTGGACGCCCACCAACGCGTTGGTCGGACTTCTTCGTGAAAGCCCTGAACGACCGATATGAGTTCTTCGTGTCCCTCGAGGAGAATCCACTGGACCACTCTGGCACGCGATGGGACGAATGGAGACGCTGCTCTCTCCCGCTCGAACAACTCGATGATCAACGGGACGACAGGTGATACAGTTGGTGGTTGTAGAAGATCTGTGAGCAAAAATGGTGGACAGGTCGGATAAAACAAATTCTCGTTACTAAAATTTATAACTTGCGATCGTAGAAAATCTTCAAAGTTGCTCCGAGTCGTCAATTCGAGAGCTGTAATTATGAAAAACCCTACTTGGAAATGACCCCTCCGAGGAAATAATTGTGAATAAAGCTTCCGATATCGAATATAAATAGCGTGGTGCAAGTAAAGAGAGTCTACAGGGGCCTTCTAAGACCAGCAATGTTGCACTGCGCCAAATAGGTCAATGAGACATGGTTAGACCGGCATTGCGAGGCCCGCGTAGGATTCGAGAAAGGCAGGTGCACACGGCTGACACGAGGATGCTCAAGGAAAGGAAGTCGAGTCCTCTTTAGCGGCGATGGTCTACTGCCGTCAAGGGCTGACACCTGCGAGTAGAAGCGCAACAAGGATCATGAAGACAGCTCCGTTTCAGCTGATATTTACAGGACAGCGCTTGTCGTGGTACGGACATATCTTACGTTGTCCAGAAGACACACAGTGGAGCTCACGCTAGACTTCCCCAAAGAAAAGCTTGAAATAGGTCATCTAGCGGTGTCTCACCAAAGTCAATTCTACTCCTATGTCGTCGATGGGCAGAGATGGGAATGGATCACAACAGCCGCGGACACTGCGGCTACAAAGGACTAAACGCTTAGCAGAAGGAGAGAATGAGGGTTGAGGACTGTAGTAGGGTTTGTGATCAACTTCATTGAAGCGGAATGGAGACCTCTGCGCTATCATGATGACACCGTTACAATTCCTTCTTCAACATCACCTCCCTGATATCAAGTCTTTTCTGTAAATGGCCTTTCAATCTATGGGTCTGTTCCTTATAGGCCAAAGAAGAAGAATATTGAGATGATCGAGGCGAAACCTTCGCCTCATCTGCAGAAACGAGTTCAACAGACAAATGAACGAGTTTTAAGGGGTCCTGCCGTGTACACATAGCCCTAATGAAAACAAAAGGTACGATATTTCTGCAAAATTGCCTTTTTCAGATGCCTGGAAGAACACCCAATTCTTAGGTCGGTGACTAAATAGACGTCCTCGATACAGGGTGAGGCGCTTGAATCCGAACAAATTTAGATTCAAATTTCCCGTCACACCTTAATTCCGAAAAATGTTGCAATTTGCGTCCTTGAGAGCTAGAAGCCTCCAGTAGACAGTCATAGCCTCAGAATGGCCTCAATATTGCGTACAAGTGCGGAGTACAACAGAAGAGCCGCGACTGTCGAAAGAAATCGCGCTGGGCGTTCGCCTGCTGAAGTAATTCGTTTCTTGGGGTACCCGAGACAACCGTTTAAGATCTTGTGGCGAGGAACAATGCCTCTGAGGAGTCTGAAGAAGGTTCTGCAAACCCGATGAGGAAAATCCATTTGTGGGAACGTGTGTCGAGAACTGCGGCATTCGTGGAGCAGGCTCGGGCGCTGATTCTGGAGGATTCGGGGCAACCTCTGAGGGAATTGGTGGCAGTGATGAGTGTGAGCAAGCGAACAATGCGAAACCGTGGATGGTGATAGTAGCCTCAGGGAGGCCATACGTTCACCAGAAGGACGGCTCACCGGCTCACACGGCCATATGGCCCAAAACTGGCTGTCCGATAACTTGGACATGCTTTAGTCTAAAGAGTTCTGGCTCCCGCATAGTCGGGGTCTGAAATCCCTGGACTCCCTGGATGTTGGGAGCATTGTCGAAAGCGCTTCTAACAAGACGAGACACCCTAATGACATCCCTCTTCGCAACGCTATTGAAGCAGCATTCACAAGTATGGACAGCGCTCTTTCAAAGAGAGCATGCGAGCGCTACAGGCCAAGGATAGAGGCGGTCATTGCTGCTGAAGGAGGATATATTGAGTAAATTTAAACTCCTTGTGGTGGTTTGATTGTAGCCAAAAATTCATAAATATTCAAAAATCATAAATACCGTAAATTTACTCTTAAGATATCCCTCCATTTGTGTGTAAAGGAATAGTCTATTTCATTTGTGTTTTGTGTTAATAAAGATTTAAAGTTGATTCAAAAGAGGAAGCTTAGGTTGCACGGATTCAAACGCTGCACACCATATAATACTTTCTACTTTCCAATACATAGTCTCGATTGCATGATTTTGTTCCTCTACAGACCTAAAAGCTTACTTTGAAGTTTCAATTTAGTTGTTTAGTCGAGAAATTCTACCGAGAAACACATTATGAAGTGGTTTTGAAGGAGATGAAGATTGGAGACGAGGAAAATTTACACATGCCCATGTAAATTCATAAAAATACTTTTTTCGCGAACTAGTACAGAATGAGTGGAGTTACGCATCATCAGCCCTAGGGGGTCATACCTGTCTACTCCAAAAGAACATGATCTCCTGACAATGAATGCGTGCTCTCTGAAGACAGACGCACTGAAATGATCGAGGTGCTCGATAAGAAGGTGACGCACTCACTCGGCACCATCTGTTATCACGCCATTTCATCACTTCGCAGCCTACTGTCGATGACTTATCGCTCACGGTATGCACCCGAATCATGAACTCCTACGAAAAGCCAGCCGATCACCTTACAGATACGTACAGCTCAATACGTAATGAGCTGAAAATGCCTGTGCATTTTATGGAGCGCTCAATTACCTGCCAACATGCATGACTAGAACTGTATAGAATGTAATATAAAAATAAAAAACCCAAGGATTAGAGTCCTACCTATGGCATAGGAGGAATCCCGAACGACGAAAAATTCACCTACGCATGAGCTCATCTGATAATATTTTCAGATACAAAGTACGTAATCTACCCACAGTGACATGCTTGAATTCTATGGACACCTTCAGGAAATTTCAAAAAGATAACACGCCAGATTTTTAAGCGCTTGAAAACAAACAACCTAAAAAGGAAATATGTTACTGTATACTATCTACGTCAGGCCGAAAGTCAAGACCTAGTGCTTTCTAAAATCCTTAAGTGTGGCTGCAGTGCTATAGAAACGCAGTCTCTAGATTTTCCACACAATAGAGGGAGTTAGGCATTGATTGTTGTATTGAGTGTGGCGCCCCAGGAACGATGTGGGGGACATTCTGCAGTCCACTAATTTTGGCTGTTATAGTAGATCAAATTGTTGGGCGCCAGGAGCGGTCGGAGGAGGTGCCGACCGATTCCAAGTTATTCGTTCGGATTTCCCGCCCAGACCAACCAAGCCTTCCATCCCTCCAAGGCTGGTGAATTGGTAACAGACTTGTCTGGGAAAAACAAAACACACCTTGTCAGTCAGCTGGCTACCACATGTGACATGTCATGTCTGTATAGGTCAAATATGCATCATCCAACTGGCCTCCACGATATCCGGTGGAAATGGAGTGCGTGGCGCATCTCAAAAGGGATTGAATAAGGCCGTGCTTTATCTTTTATCCTTTGCATAGATTTATGGGAGTGGACGAGCAGTTAGAGGAGGCGTCGGCTGAGTGAACAGAATTCAAGGTGTTTGGTTGGGACGGTTCGGATGAGGAAGATCCCGCTCGGACCAACCGTCTTTCATATCGCGGAGTTGGACCCATCCAGACTTGTCCTCGAAGGATGAAACACTGTGTTCTCGATCGACTGATCCTAAGTCATTATGTGTGCTGAATAAGGATAAAGGATAAAGGATAAAGGACGGCGTTACTCAATCCCTTCTGGGATGCGCCAGCGCATTCTACTTTTACGGAATGTCGTGGAGGCGAAGTGAATGCGTATTTGGCCATACAATGACTTGCGGTGGCCAGCCAAGTCAGCGCTTTATCCTTCCTAGACAAGTCTGGTAGCAATTCATCGACTCCGGAGGGATGGAAGGCTTGGTTGGCCTGGGCGGTAAATCCGAACCAGGAACCTGGGATCGGGAGCACGCGACAGTCGCGCCTCCTCCGACTGCGCTACACGCGCCCTGTGTGCTGAATACGCATTCAAATTGCCTCCACATCCCGCACAAGTAGAATGTGCGGTGAATGACTCAAAGAATCCACTAACGCCAACCTTTATCCCTATTTTATACAGTGAATTGAGATGACTATAGAAGAACGGTGAAGCCGAATAAGTGGACACGGCGTCCTCAGTATGGGATCTCATAGAGCAAAAAGGAGCACGTGTCCATCTTGCGGTTGGTGGACAAACATGATGACTATCGAAACAAAATGCAGTACAAGTCGTGCCCTTTCAGAGAAGAAACCAGTCCGGGCGATCTTGAAACGCCGTAGTCGCTATGAAATCGATTAATCATCACGCTATATCCAGTTATTCAGACCCAATCAAAGCTTCTCAAGCAGCACAGCAACGAGGTCAACAATATGAACAGTTTTAAACGGCAAACGTCAAGAGCAACACAGTTAAAGGAATGAATACCGATCCATTAATTACATACATGTGCACAACGAACACTAGTGCACAACTACTCTCCCGTGTCAACAGTGTCACTGGATTTCTCCCGATGAGACCGTTGCTCATCCTTCTCGTCGTCCTTTCGCTCACCTGGTTCAGCAGCCGGTTCGTTGGACAACTCGTTGTCTTCATCTGGAAACGAAAACAACTACAAAGTCACCTCCAAACTTGATAACGTCAAGAAAATAAATACGTCCAAAAGGAGCATACCTGCGAGCAACTTCTGAAAGTTGGCGAGAATTATGTTTAGGGCATGAAGATGATTCCTTCGCTCCGACAACTGCAAAGAGATGAGTGGTATTTTCAAGACCACACTTTTCAAATAGAGGTGGGCGCTTTTAAGAATAAATACAAAACATCTTTCAGATTAGGGAAGACACTCTCACAAGTTCAACATAAATCTTTGCTTTAGGAAAATGTTCTGCTAGCTTACTTGGAAGTTTATAGTTCAACTGCCAAAAAAAAACACAGTGACTGAAACTTCATAATTTTTTATTTACTATCACGATGTTATATTATTTCGACTTTTTGAAAAATAATGGATCAAAGCTTATTTCAAAGTGAAGAGAGGCAGAAATTTTGAATAGATTAAAATAAGAGATTGTACTATGCACAGTAATAATACACTTCGAGGAGTAACACAAAAAGTGCTTAATCGCCTTCTTGGGACAGGCGAACTACAAATTTAAAAAAAAAAGTTGTGCAAAATTTTCCTATAGCTCCTTTATTTTTACCTTCTCAGGGATTGACTGCTTTAATCTGCAAGACGCTTCTTTTGATCTGGAAAAATTTCCACTTGAATTCAGAAGTGTCCAGAATGTTTTGAAAGGAGTTCAGCTTGCTTTGAAATATTCAATCCCTTCAGAAGTCAACTTTGAAAAGAGTCCCAATTTAGCTTCAAGACGGTAGAGATCAGGAACCAGGATCAAGACGGTATAGATCTTTATATTTTCGACTCAAATCCAAATATTGCAGAAGAAAAAATGCCATTTCATTTCATAGCTCCTTGTGAGATAACAACGTGTTGAGCACACCAGCCTTATCTCCAAGAGAAAGAGAAAAGCTCGTTCGATTCAAGGAAATACTTAAAATAAAAAATTATCTAGCGCTCACAAGAACGAGTTATGACAAGCCTTCTCATAAAGCTTCTATATCCGTTTGTATGCCAATACTTGACCAACCCATAGCAGTTATAGGAAGTCTCTGTTTTTCAGAGCTGCTAAACATTACAGAACAAGAATGAGGAATCGGCCTTTGCAACCTACTGCAACATCTCCAAAATCCTTCCTTCCAATTCCAACTTTCCAATCTCGATTGGGTTAGAGAGATAGACAATGGAAAAAACGACTCACCCTAGCCTCCAACTGCTGTTGACGTTCTTGTTGCTGTGCGAGCTCTTCCTGCATGTCCTCTAATTTTCTAAAGAAATCAGAAGATTGATGATTACGCTATGATACGCTACAACGCTAAAACTGAGAAATTACTGAAGTCCAAAAACAAAGAACAACAAAAAGAACCTCATCGTTTCTGCTCGAGATGGTAGGTCGTCTATCATTCCAACCAGGAGAGCGTACTCCTTTCGGTTCTTGCGTACGAGTCGTGCAGCCGCGAGCTCCTTCTTGGCTTGGGCCATTTTTTCACGACTTAGCGCTATCTGAAACAACAACAGAACTGTGAGAGTCATTACTCAAAGCGAAATTTTACCTCAGCGAAAACTAAGAAAACAGAATGTGCCTTCGAAACCGAAAACTGTTTCAAAGACGTAAAACTCTGTAACAGACAAAAGGATCAGCGAATCTAACGGCGCAGTACACGGAAGAAGTAGTGTATAGTACTCCTCTTACCTCTTTATCTACTCGTTCTGCCATCTCCTCGTATTCCCTCGTTTGCCGTTCACTCATCTGCGCAATTTCACGCTGTTTCCTCATTGACAATTCAAGGGAGTCAATCTGAAGTCAATCATAACAGCGAGTTCAATGGAGATATTTGAGGAAAAGATTTCAAAAGTAGCTCATGAGAAAACACAGAATACATAGTCCGCATCAAAATTGCACATGCTTAAAAGGCAAGCACAGAAGACGGTTTTTGCACTGAAATAGGCAAGAAAACTCCAGGGTGGGAACGATCTGACTTAGCCGTGTTTAAGACCTCGCCGCTACGATGCTATACAAGTTTCCATAATACTAAACACACGCCCCATAGTACTAAATACACAGGTAACTACATTTCAATACCTACTGACGTCATGCATTTTCTTTTCAATCATTTCACTTCATACTTTCGGAACTTGGAATGGATCCACCTTTCGCTTCTGGGTAATACACCGACGAAGAAAAACCTCGGTAGAATTGTTGCTCCATTTCGTAGCACAACGACAAGCTGGTCCGAACTTTAAAACGAACCCACCCTCCGCTACGTACTTCAAGAGAGATCATAATTTTCCGACCAAATATTAAATCTAACGCGAAGAAAAGCATCTAGCGCAGTCGGAGGAAATGCCTGCGGTGGTTCGCACTCGATACCGTGTTCCTTGTTCGGATATGCTGCCCAGGCCAATTAAGCCTTCCATCCCTCCGGGGCCGGTGAATTGGTTACCTGACTTGTCTGGGAAGGATAAAGCGCTGATGTGTCCATCAGCTGCCACCGAAAGTCAATGTATAAACCGATTACGTATTCAAATCGCCTCCACATCCCATATAAGTAGAATGCGTGGAGCATCATAAAAGGGATTGAATAACGCCGTCCTTCATCCTATCCTTTTAATGCGGTGCGGTGTTTTAATGTGCATAAATGTTTTTGTTGTGAGGCCAGTAAACATTAGAATCTAATCCAAATATGGGATCCAAGTTTAATTTCCTGAAACTTGACTGTTATGAGAGCGACAAATTTAAGATGGAGGTCGTAAGGGTAGTTACACTATTTCTAACACAAAAACGATATTTAAGGAAAACAAAGATGTGACAAAGGAGTTTTGAAATCTAAACATCCGGATGTCTCCATTTGTGCCTTCAAGACCTATGTGCGCGCTTTTGTGGAAGCAGGTACAATCGTTATTATCTTGACTATGGAAAGAGATACCGACCTTCTAGAAGGTGTCCAAAACAGCTTAACCAGGAACCTATGATGATCTCCAATGTATTATCGTACAATCCCGCGCGAGCCTCAAAGGGCTCTAAACTTTTCTCTGTCTCTCTCTCTTCTCCGGAACACAGAAGAAAGATCGCGTACTTCACTGTGTTGTACACAATTCCTACTAACTAACCATCCCTCGACCCAACGAATTCCTTAATGAAGTACTGACAAAATCCATAAAAGAGATCAAGTTCCAGGTCTCGGTTGCCAAAATCGCCAATAAGATGTGACTCCCTAATCTACGGGTTTCCGAATCTTAACGTGCTACATGGAAAGCATAAGATCTGGTGAGGTTCTCGGTGTAAGACTGGAAGTTGTTTATAACGAGTTAGACAAATGGAGATGTGATTCAATGATGTTAACGCTCGTTCATGATTCAGTGTCATGCCGCACTGCATTAACGTTACTACAAGCTAGACTGTTCTCTGCTATAAATAAAGGGTGTTAGGTGATACAAGTTACACCCCTGTTTGACCATTAGAAGCGGAAGAATGCAGTTGTCCAGGAAGCTTTATAATGTGAACGACCTGAAGCAAAGGGAAGAAAGCTGGAAGGCTGCGTGAAAATTAGCAGTTTTATCAGAAGCGTGGTGAAGCCGACTAAAGGCTGGAAACGACGAGGTACTCCGTTCAAATCTTCAGATCATTCTTCTCTGTGGGCGCTAATGAATACAATAGAAATGAGCTACAAAAAAGCAAACAGCTTTGGGAGTAAAATTGCAAGCGAAGAAATACGGACTGATTATTCATATCCACGAAGCAAAAACGATCTCGCTGTATCTCCTGAGACTCTTCGCGACTAATGTGGTGACGCATCTGTGCGATGAAACCTAACAGCATGGGAGGGCTTCAAGAAATGGATCCCTTGTACCTTACACTAAAAGAGTGCTCAGGACCGCCTTCCTGTGAACAACTTGAAGGGAACGAGGGAAGAGAACGACTGCTGAGGCACAATTGCGAATCTTGAAGCGTCTACAAGTTCGGGTTTCTGAAGACGACATGTCCGTAGGCTTCGGCGTGAACCAACTCTTCCACTCTGAGATGCTTAAAGGGAGAACAGTTTTCACGCCGCATTGTAGGAACAGCCCATGTCCGAAGGGAGTTTTCCCACCTTATGGAAGTTACAGGGGACAATGCTCACTTAGCGTCACATTTCTAGAGTAACAAGAAATTCAGTACCTTTTCAATCTACAGTGAGAGACAAGAGTCTCCCCTTCACAGACTAAAAGCCGAAAGAACTGGAAACTCACTAGACGGAGAGCTTTCACCGCCTCCACTTTACTAACAGTGCTAGGATTCCGCAGCAAGCGAAGGCAACCGTTGAGTAGCTGGAATCGTCTCTCCTCGCCCGTACCTTCACCATCCGCTAGCAATTTACGCAGTAACACTTCTTCCCGCATAGCTTCTGAAGTGATTGACAGACGTCGACGAACTTATGGGGTAAGGACCCACAGATGGAACACTACGATTCCCATTGTGTAGAACGCCTTTGATGTAACGATGTCGGATGTGACCAAACGCTGTGAAACAAGGTAACAAGCAAACATTTATAACAGCAACATCAACAATTAGGCCGACGAGTCGATCTTCACGTGTCGTTTGTTGTGCTTCTTAGCGAAACGCAAATTCTTGAGGAACTTCGGGTCGACTCCTTGCATTGACATGAATCTCTGCTTCTTCGGCTTCTTGATACCATTTCGGTGAGCCTTTCTGTCTGAAACACCATGAATAAGAAGCAACAAACTACATACCCGCCGTTGTTGATAAACACAGGTTCCAATTAGTCAGACCTCAAATAGGTTAATCAAGGGCCAGAAAAAAATCACAGAAACGATAATTTCATAAATTATTAACATTCGCGCAGATATTTTTGCCTCTAGACCTGCTCTTAATCGCTGACAGTGGCGATGAGTGCCGCGGATTTGCGGGCCATATCAACGTGTGTGAGATAGAATGCAAATACGGGGAAGTACTGAAATTTTAAGGGTTTCATAAGGTAACAGTTTTAGGTCAACGAAGAATATCAAAAGCCTAATCGATACCACCTCAAAGAATTCATTCGAAACTGTGCCCCACAATTCCTAAACAACACAAGAAAAATGTTTTTTCTTTTAAATCCGGAGTGCTAAAAACTTACAAAACAGTATTGTTAATGGTTAGTTAATGGACAGGCTCTTTCAAAAGCAGTACGTCGACTCATTCTACCGCTCGTGTGTGCACTGCGGCTTAGGTTCTTGAAACGCATAAATTAGAACTCCACCAACGACGATATTTCAAGGGGAACTCTAAGCCGAGAAACTTATGTCCTGGTGCACGAATAACACAACTCCAATCCAATGTTTAGCTGTAACTTGAAACGTCAGCATTGTTGAACCATCTTCTAAAGAGCCCTAGGTAACCAAAAACACTAAATTAGACCCGATAAACGAAATGGAAAAATGAAGCGCTAAAAGATGAAAAGGATAAAGGACGGCGTTGTTCGATCCATTTTGGGATGCGCCACGCATTCTATTTGTACGGGATGTCGTGTAGGCGATTTGACTGCGCATTTGGCCATACAACGATGCGATGCCTCAGCCGTTTACCCCACTGTTCATGCTGACGCGAACTACTGAACGACCGCACGGCGCAACCTCTTCTACAGAGTGCTGGAGGAGTTCACTTCCAAACGTTACTAGATAAGCTCAGAAATCCTTCTGTCGCTTTAAAAAGCTCACGTATATGTCCATCTAAGTACACATTCTGTATAAGTTTAGATTTTGTACCAAACTCTAGAGACAGATGCAATACCTGCATTTCGGTAATGGACAACACCAATTAGTCAATAGCTTAAAGTAAAGCTGTTGCAATGCTTTTGCACTAAGAGCTCCCCATTGCGATACAAAACACGTGGATTCAATAAGATCTCTGGAGTGGTACGGTTCCACTCCAGAACTAGTCATTCCTGCTCACTCCAATTTCTCACTCTCGATAAATCTGCCTTCGAAATTGCACTGCAGTTGGCGTTAAAAAATTCAGAAGGACCTGGTGGCTTTTAAAAAACGTATTTGAAACGCAGTCGAATTGAGCAGCCGTTCATTGGGTTGTCCTCTCTCGTGCAGCATCGGTCTAAACCAACCGAGCCTTCCGTCCATCTCCGAAATCGACAAAATGTTATTGCCCTTTTCCAGGAAGGATAAAACACCGGATTGTTCATGGACCAGCCACCACAAGTTATTTTGAGGACCAGATGCGTATTCGAAGCGCCTCCAACATATCTCGTAGAAACACAATGCTTGGTGACACGGACACCCTTTTATTGTAAACTGAAGTGTCAGCTATCACACTAAAACCCGCCTAGAGTGCAAGCAAATTTCTAGAATTCCCAAAAAAGATGATATGTAGCTAAAGTCTTCGAATTTCAACAATTCCCAGGTTTTATTACTCACACATAATGACTGATATGAAGTAATACGGCTAAGCGTACGCGTCTTCACTGTATCGCTTGCAGTAGGTTATTATTAAATTAACGCGGTCTATTTATGTAGCGATGGTCCACCTCAAACCGGGCCGGAACAATAAAATAAAAAACGAGAAAAAGGCAACTTTCAAGGAGTCAACTCCTGAGCGACTTTACTTCATAAATCTTAACTGTCTTCGATTCG
This sequence comes from Heligmosomoides polygyrus bakeri, assembly GCA_947359475.1. Lineage (NCBI taxonomy): Eukaryota > Metazoa > Nematoda > Chromadorea > Rhabditida > Heligmosomidae > Heligmosomoides > Heligmosomoides polygyrus. Next base: position 87,552,124 of record OX375865.1, on the reverse strand, counting down.
AAGTCGCCAATAATGCAACATAAATTCATAAATAGGTTTCAAATTCAACGACCCGCTTCCCAGGGAATCCTATACATGAATAAACGGCAAGCATTCAAATTAGATTCCCAAAATTCCGCTGCTGACACGCTGAGATCGGTCAAGTTATTACCACCTCGTATACTTTAAGGCAAAAGAAAAACTAACAAGATAGCCTTCTCAGCGGCTCCATCTGAGAACCCAGCGCTCTTGTAGGGCATGAACCCAGTGAACCAATTCCATATCAACGCAGAAGTACTTTCATTCATCGACAAGATAGCCATTATATATTCCTTCCCCAAAAAATCGTTTCAGAAGATTCTGTTTACTTTCCACTTTTTTCTTTTTTTCAAACACAAAAACCGTTCGTCATGGTACGCCGCTACTCCAAGCCATAATTACCGCCATACGTGAGCTATGCCGTCCCAATAAGTACCAGGAACTATTTCATCGAGTTCCTTGGGATTCCTGGACGCTTACAATAAAGGGTGACTTTCGCTAGCCAGCACGTAGACTAATCAGAAGCGAAGTATTGCTCTCCCCTAGGCACGAGTGGTCCCAATTTAATAAACCCGAGGATAGCTTCAGCGACCCGTCACTCGGTCCGTGGTGAGACCACGCGAAACCAGCGCTCTGAGGGAGAGAAGGGCCAGAGTTGGCTCCGGAATCTGACCAAAGACATGAAGTCAGGTGCGTCCCAGGTGGAGTGCAGTGCGGAATGAGAAATAAGACTGAATGGTGGTCTACCCGAGAGGTTAACCTAATTTGCTTCTTCGAAAATCCTCTCTTCTTTTCTATCCATTACTACTATTACCGTATTCAATCGCCAAACTTTCCGCCCTTTGGAAACGAGGAGTTGGGGAGTGTACCCTGCACCTCGGTGCGTAATGAGAAAAAAACCGCAATCTATTTGTAGATTAGAACAATCTTGTTTTCTGTTCACCTCGATTTTTTGTTGTGGAAGAAAAAACACTCGAAAAGCCCCTCACAATCAAAGGAAGGCCGTCTCTCGCGTGAACTTCAAATCACTCACTGTAAGGTTCCAGCACAAGCAACCGAACTTTCCATCGCTGCGTGGAATGGTAGCGCAGTTGCTTGGGAATCACAAGAGGGAATGACAAGACACTGCACGTCCATCGGCTGGGCAGCGCTCATAATGTTTAGGTGAAGCCCCTTTTAAATTGCTTCCCAATATTTCGTAGAAGAAAAATGAGTGGAGCATTCCATACATGAGTCCAAACCCTTACTTGCAACAATGGAAACAATTGTTCACTTCCTCGAATAGGTCATACAATTCCCTCTCCAAATAACCATTTTATCTGATTAAGTGAACCGGAGGGGTCTCAAACTGCTAAACAGAGGAAACAGAAGTCTATGCAGTTACAAGAGCAGTAGACGCTATGACTGTAACCACACACACTATGTAGTGGTCGCGCTTGTCTCAGTAGTCACGTCAGTTCGGCAAGATGAAAAATGTGCTATCAAGCTAGGAGACTTGAGACTACGCTTGCTTAAATATTGGGCACTATAGTACTTTTGGGCGAAGGTAGCGCAGTTCACGGAGGTGCCACCTGTCGCGTGCACCCAACACAATGTTCTTGGTTCGGATTTCCCGCCCAGGCCAATCGTCTTTTATCCCTCGAGGTCGGTGAATATAGCAGACATGTCTGGGAAGGTTAAAGGCTGACTTGTTCATCGGGTGGCCACTGCAAGTCTTGTATAGCCTAATACGCATTCATATCGTGATGATCACGATTGTGCACTCCGTTTTCTAGTATACGGTGGAGTATGGTAGGCTACGGCAGGTGCAGGAGACAAAGGTCATGATTGCCGATTTCGCCTAAACGTTTACAGCGAGGTGCTGGTCTCCTTGCAGCGTAGTGTATACGCGTCTATAAGTAAGGTTGCAGTCACGAAGATGTTATAAGATGTCAGATTCGTGACAAGCACGCCAGATAACCCCATATACGAAGTTCGGGTGAAATCGCAGATCGTGACCTCGACAGCCTTACAAAGAGAGCCTCCAAACTAGTAGTTTTGAGATGCAATTTCTACAGGATGTAGTGTGCCCTGTGGGGAGTCAAAAACCATAGTTAGTTTGTTTTCAGAATGCCCTTCTGTGATCGAAAAAGGCGTGTGAAAACGTGAGCGAATTTCATCACGCCCTGCTGCCACCCCGCCGAATGTGGTCGGTTGGCGCAGTAGGTAGTGTTCTCGCTTCATAGAGCTGGTCGTGGATTCGATTCGCTACCAAATTAGGGGGCGCGAAAATAGCGGAAATTATCCAGGCGTGCCGGTACGGTCCGAAACTTCAGCCCTATAGGTAATCGAGGTCGCTGAACGCGAGTTCGTTTTTGAAGTGTCGATCGCCATAGATCGATCATGGTCAAATTATCGATTTCTTGCATTTTGCGATTTATCGTCAGTGGCACCCTTTATCCCCATTCCCAACACATTTTTGAACAAACACTTGGCAACAAATGTCGTTTACGTTCGTCGTGCTCTTTTAAAGTGAAAAGGCGAGAATTTTTGACTTCTAGGTTAAGCACGTCAAAAACTGATGCCAGAATCGTGATGAGCATTCCAAATAACCCCACGCACAAGGTTTGGGCGAAATAGGTGCTTCTGACCTCACCATCCTCACTCTAGCCTGACCTAGAGCGGGCTTTGCACCTCGGTCATCATTGTCAAACAAGGGCGGTTATTGAAGTGCGAAGCCATTCGAGGTGGAAACCAATTGAATACGTTAAGCGATGAGGGCTACGGAGAAAGTAAGATATCGGTCTACGTCGTTTCTTTCAACGGATGGTGGAGAGAAGCGTAGATGTTCAGATTTTGAGCAGTATATTTCGCTTACATGTCTCTTCGCATTCTTCAACTATTGTTGAAGAAGGCTGGTGCAAAAACAGGTCTCCTTGCCAGTTGGTTAGTACGTTTTTGTCCCCGTAAAGGTAGAATTTGTTATTTACAACACCTTTTCATTTTGAAACAGCTTGACAGTTCGGAAATCAAAATGGGCCATGCAGGGTACAAGCGAGTTCGAAAAAAGTTATTCATACTTCGGCTACGAGTGTTATTTGGAGGGCTGATCACGAATATGACAACGCTTTCTGGATTTGCGGTTTCTAATGGCAGCTTAGGGTAGGTGTGAGTGTGGGTGGTGAGGTCAGAAGCACCAATTTCGTCCAGACCTTGTGCGTGGGGGTTATTTGGGGTGCTGATCACGAATCTGGCATCCGTTTTTGACTCGCTTAACCTGGAAGTCAAAAATTCTCATCTTTCCCCTTTCAAAAAGCCCGATGAACATAAACGACATTTCTTGCCACACGTTTTTGTTCAAAAATGTGTTGGAAATGGGGATAAAGAGTCTCACTGACGATAAATCGCAAAATGCAAAAAATCGATAATTTGACCATGATCGATCTATGGCGATCGACACTTCAAAAACGAACTCGCGTTCAGCGACCTCGATTACCTATAGGGCTGAAGTTTCGGACCGTACCGGCACGCCTGGATAATTTCCGCTATTTTCGCGCCCCCTAATTTGGTAGCGAATCGAATCCACGACCAGCTCTATGAAGCGAGAACACTACCCACTGCGCCAACCGACCACATTCGGTGAGGTGGCAGCAGGGCGTGGTGAACTTCGCTCACGCTTTCACACGCATTTTTTTCGAGCACAGAAGACCGAAATAAAAACTAACTATGTTTTTGGGCTCACCACAAGGGACCCTACGTCCTATAAAAATTACAGCGCAAAAGTTCACCGCAAGTTTGGAGGCTCTACTTGTTAGTACCCGCACCTATAGCACTCCAAAGTACAGTAGTGTCAAATATTGTAACCCAGACACCATCATTGAACAACTTTTTGAAAGTAATAAGTGGTTTTACCTTATGTAGAAGGTATCCTTATGTAGAAAGCAGACAGACGTTTCCGCTCTCGCGTTAGCTGAGGCACGGTAGAACAAAAAATGTAATAATTGCAAATTACTCTATGGATACACTTTGTGCAAATCTTAAACACGGTTTCGAACTGATTTTGTACGGCTACATAGCTAGGCGAAGCGACAAGTGTTTAGAAACCAAATCCTATGCGATAACACAACGTTGAATATTTAACTGAAGCATTAAAAACAACGAAAAATGCATTATGGAAACAAATAATAATGCGCGAAAATATACTCACTCTGATTGTGATTGGTGTGGTTCTTCGACTTGGCCATGTTGTTGGACTATTACCTGGAATCCAACTGTCTGTTACTGATCAAACACAGATGACTGAACACTGTCACGGAATGTACACTGGTACAGACGGAATTCTCGCGGTAGATGGAAGGCAGAGTGGAGAAACAGAAAATAACCAGCATTTATATGTCATTGGGAAAAAGAATGCTGAAGGTAATGCAGGCGAAATTGTAATAAAACGCTTACAACTCACTTCACCTGGTTAGGCATTTAAGCGTCGGTTTAATAAATTCGGCGCAGTATGCATTAGGAGAGTCGCTCAGTAGCGGATTCGAGGCGCCGGGGGTCACATGCATCCCGAATCAACTCATGATTCGGTGGTTTCTGCCCAAACCAACCAGGCATCCCATCCCTTCGGGGTGAGCGAGTTGGTAACAAATTGTTTGCGAAGGATAAAGCTCCAACTAGACCGTCGGCCGGTCACCGTAACTATAGATATAGGCGAAATGCGCACTCAGATTGCTTGCAGATTCCAGGGAAGCAAAAAGCGTGGCACTTCCAGGAAGGAACTGATTAACGCAGTCCTTTATCCTTTTATGCGTAAAGAAGAAAGAAGGGCTTTTATGATGCTTTAACACATTTGCTTAAGCCTGGAGAGGCTGGTAGAGAGGCTATATGCTGTTACAGGATGTTTTGTTGCGATCAAAACTCTTGCGCCAGGCGGGACTCGAACCCGCATGCCCGGAAAGCAGAAGATGCGGGTTCGAGTCCCGCCTGGCGCAAGAGTTTTGATCGCAACAAAACATCCTGTAACAGCTTTTATGATGATTACTTTTGTTCTTTTTCAATCCAGAGTTCACTACTCCAAGGGAATATTAGTACGCGAAGACACTAGCATTGCGTTGGAGTAGTGGACTCTGGCTTGAAAAAGAGCGTAAAAGTTATGGTCATAAGAATTCCCACTCCGTTACAAGAAATCATCCCTAAATGGCGGTCTCTTCCAGGAAGAGACGGCGGGAAACTTTTTCGCCCAGCCTGTCTAGAGGTTATCGGCGTAGTGGTGACGAGCCGACTATGATCGAGAATAAAAGCCTGAAATCTGATAGCCCGCTATGTCACAATAATAAAGAAAGGGGATAACAAAGTTCATCAATGGGAAACTATTGAGCCGTAAGGAAGGTTCTGTCAGTATTCGATGCTTATATTTAAAAAGCCCAGCTCAGAAAGAATCTTGATGCCCGATAAAAAGTCTCGATGTCTCGATTAAGGGTAGGTTTGATGAATACATTTTATGCGATGACTCTTAATCTAGGATTTGCTCGACTTTTATATAACGATATAATCCTTGAAACGAGTGCAGACGGTTCGTATTGCAGAAAGAACTGAATCACTGCCATCCCTAGAATTTAGACTTAAGAACTTCACTTTAGTATACGTTTCCTTGGAGGTTTAACTGATAGTGGATTGAGGTGATTTAAAACGAAACAAAAGACCAATCCGGCTCCAGACCGCCTCGGATAACTTTCAGATGCGCGAAGCAGGCCTCAAAAAGATCCCCTATACGCTCGTAGATACGTAGGTACCAAGCAGAACGATTAGGCCTGATCCAATATGTTCTTTCTCTGTGCAAAACTGCAAATTAAAGGAGAACCTCCACATGATTCGATCTGAGAAATACACCTTCACCGTTCTCATGTGTCGACTGCTGTGCGTGGGTGAGGCAATGTGGCAGGCAACAAACCCGCATTTTGCTCAGCTTCAAGTCACATGGAATGACCATCAACGCCGATATGTTAAAATTCTACATCTTTAGCCACATAAATGACTGTTCTTTGTTGCTCACGTCTGCTTCCTTCTAACAGTTATTCTCAACAAATCTGAATGTCAGGTGCTTAATTGTTTTCTAGCCACCCTTATTCTCAAAAAACCGCTGGAATCTAGCAGTAAGAAGTTTTTTCCTTCTCATCGACACTCACTCTTTCAGTTGCCACAGTTGCATTTCCCACTCTCGATTTTCGACCAATTTATAAGTCATAAAGTTTGGTTGTGCGAAGAACCGTAGCACGTATGCTTCGAAATAGACGTGTAGTGGTCCAAAGGTGCTAGCGATTCTTCGGAAACACACGCAGTTGAAAAGACCAAGTGTTCTACTTTCTAAAGAGTGCTCAACATTGAGTGCGTGACTAGCGATTGAAATTTAGTACGTATTGATATCAAGATGTGCGAAAACTACAGAACTTTCCCTATAACCTGATAACACCGAATGGGAGCGAGGAGGAAATGTTTGCTTGCCCAGAACTTCAGGAGACAAGGGGTGCTCCCCCTCCCCTCGTTTCTTCCAAATCCGGCTGCTTTATCCCACAAAGAACGGGCTTAGGTTTCCTACTGCAGTACTCATCTGAGCTTAACGTCAAAATGTCACAGGTTTCTGTATATACAATACAATACAATATTTATTGAGCCAAAAGTATTACAAAATCCGTTTATCACAAAAGAACACAGCAAAAATTGGCTCTCAAAAGACCAGCAAAAGTGGAGGAAAATTATTGTTTCGAAAGTGATGTGAAAACAGTTGAGCACTAAAAAATTGCAAGGAAGGTTGCTTTTTGGAGATCTGCGAAAAATGGTTTCTTCGATGAATTGAATCGAGACGCGAAAAGTGCTTTTATTCAAGCTGTTCACTCACTGAAAAAGGTACTTGTACTCTATCAAAATATTGAGTTTTTTGAGTGTCTTATTGAATTTGGTAGTGGCAACTATTTTTACAAGTATTGATATCCAATAGCCGAAACGAGCACAATAGTTTATCAAAAAAAGTTAAGCGCAGTCTCATGTAAGTAAAAAGTTATTTTTAAGGGAAATCTTCATTCTACCGGTCTATCTCCAAGATATCGAGACTGATTTGCTATCTGAGATTTAGGGAAAAGAAACATCAGAAAAATCCGCTTTGTGCTTGAGGTGTGCTTCAAGTTTGTGATTGAAGTTAGCTGGGGTTGACGAAGAAACTATTGCGTTAGGCAAGCTATTCCATGTTCTTACAGTTCGTACTAGAAAAGATCCAAAGAACTGTTGGGAGCGAACTCGACCTATGAATATGCGAAACGGATGACCTCTAGTTCTATCAGTAAAATCTAAGAAATTAAATATTTCTCTTTTATCAATATCTAAACAGCCAGAGAAAATCTTGAATACGAGATTTTGATCATACAAAATTCTTCGTAGCTTAAGTGAGTTTTCACCAAGCGTTGCAAGTCTTTCTTTATAGCTTACATGATACAAACCGTTTCTTGAGAAAATTGCGCTCGTGAATCTTTTCTGCACTTTTTCGATTTTTTCTTTGTGGACGATCTTAACAGGTGACCACAGTGGTGTGAGTATTCCAAAAGCGGCCTTACATACGTGGAAAAAAGTTTGAATAGGGTAGACATACTGTGAGTTTGAAATGCTCGCAAAATGAAGTTAGATCTTCTGTATGCCGTTGTTATTGTTTCATCAATATAGTCTTCGAAACACAGCGAATCGGAGTATTTGATGCCCAGGTCTCTCACAAATTTTGTGTTCCTCAAAGTTTCATTTCCTAAGGAAAACGAAAGATCTCTTGGGTGAGAGTTCCCGATGCACCATGATGTATAAAAACCCCAGACTTCGTGGAGAAAAAGCAGGGTGGACTTTGGCTTGCAATCAGCTTTCACCTAGCAATGGGCAAGTGGAAGGAAAATCCGCCAGCCTTTCAACTGGAAATTCTAACTCATCTATGCATCTAATGCGGCTACCAATCCTAGAGTAGAGAAATAGTGCACTGTTAGTATGGCCCCACAGCCTAAAATTCCATCGAAAGAAAGAAAACCAATAAAGACATTAAGGAAAAAGTTGAAAATCCTAAAATTTGGAGAAGAGCGGCTACCGAGACGGAGGAGAACTCGTACGCGGCGGCCTCGCAGTCTGCGTCCTCTCCTAGCAGCACGGTAAAAAGGCGTCTTTCTGCACACGCGACGTCGCGCATCAAATTCGCGCTGCTAACGATGCTTGAATCGGAGGCCGCTTCGGGACCCCACTGCATGGGCAGCCATAAGTCCTTTGTGTATGCAATTTGAGCACTGTGGTTGACGAAGAGCCACGAAGTGGGAGGCGCTTAAGAACGAGTTGTTTCCCTTTATATTCCTGCTAGAGGGGTACATGCTGCAGGGAGGGAGAGAAGATACGCGCTATAAAGCACGTCAGTTTCGCGGTCAGGCCGTTCACGGTTTTATCCTGTACAAACCATAGTCCTTGAGTCAGTTGGTCAGTCCTAAGGCGTGTTCATCATCATTTTCAGAAGTGTTTGTCCCGCTTGGTGGCGGGACAAACGGTCTGGTGACGCCACTTCTCCCGATCAAACGCTTGGTCGGGATGAACACCAGCTAACTTCAAGTCCATATGCAACGTGTCTAACCAACGTTGTTTCGGGCGTCCTCGGGCCGTTTTCCAGGGACTTCAAGATTCAGGCCAATCTTACACACGGTGTCGTCATAGCGCGAAGGACGTGGCCATACCATCGTAGACAAGCTTCGCGCAACTTGTCGGCTATCGAGGCGACACCGCACCTCTGTCGTATGGTGTCATTGCGAACGTGGTCCAATCGCGTTACTCCAGCCGTCCATCTTAACATCTTCGTCTCCATTACACTGAGGCAGCTTTCAGTTTCCCTCGTCACGGGCCAGCACTCAGCACCGTACGTCGCTACTGGGCGGACGACTGTTCTTATCATGGTTGTAGCTAATTTTAGAAAATAGTGCGCTCTCACGTAGAACTACCAACTATCTTCTTCCTCGCGTTGAAGCGATCACATTCCAAAGTTGCTAAATTTCTGAACATTGTGGCTGAACGTTCAATGTTATGTGAAAACCATGTAGGGCACTTCAGGATGTTCTCCTTAGTGAACATCTGATAAGTTTATTTATGTATACGTGGAAATCCAAGCGAAAAAAAACACAATACGAAAGAAACTAATCAGAACACTGAGAATATTAAGGACCGGTGCTAGCATGAAGTTAGTGAAACAATGTGATCAAGGAGGATAAAGTACTAAGGAACTTCTTGCAGACACCTGTCAGTAATCGTTTCATATTGCCTTGAAGAGTTTGGAAGCACAAATTTCTTTGTTAATTTCAGGAATTCAGTGCCCACTCTGTTTGTAAAGAAAGTAGATCTGATATTACTGTTAGTTCTAGGAATTTGGATTTTCCATGGACCACCTCTAGTGTTGGAATGAGATATTGAATAAAAGTCATTCACAGAAAGACCCACAATAGCATTTATCATCTTACGAATTGTGACTAATCGTAAGTCATGTTTTTCCTGCGACAGGCGTAAATTAAAGAGTTTACTCCTTCCAGATGCCGAAGGGATGCTGTTGTAGTTATATCCGTGTACTCTAACCCAGAGCTTTCTTGCAAAACTGTTCTGTACCGATTCCAGTCCGGGGATTTCTCGCTTGGCACTAGCACTAAACACAGCAGTATCATACTCTAGCATAGGCCTCACATAGGTCTTGTGTGCGCGTAATAAGTGTACTACTGACATCCTGTAACAACATATAGCCTCTCTACCAGCCGCTTCAGGCTTAAGCAAATGTGTTCCAGCATTGTTACTAGTAAGGTCTTCAGCTTAACCGGTTCCATGCTGATATCAGCGGCCGGCCCATTCCGTATCACGGTGGGTGCTGAGAGACCTCGAGGATATCGCGGATGTTACGTGCGGTCAAACAGCGCCGGTGGTGTAAGACGAACATCCCTGCCCGGAAAGCAGAAGATGCGGGTTCGAGTCCCGCCTGGCGCAAGAGTTTTGATCGCAACAAAACATCCTGTAACAACATATAGCCTCTCTACCAGCCGCTTCAGGCTTAAGCAAATGTGTTCCAGCAGTGTACTACTGAGTTCGTCCTTAGAGATTTAATGAAATTGTGCTGTTGAGTTGTACTCTACCAACACTATAAGCATTTCTGTTGCTGTCCTAGAAGAAGAACATTGGTTTTTCCCTTGATAACGGAAGGTCCCACATTGTTGACCAATCCGCGACTGCGTTAATTGCAATTTAAGAGAGCAACGTGATCGTCCAATGTTCCTGTATATTTTTATGTCATCTACGAACATTTTGCAAGTGCAAGTATTCATCAAACGAGAGTGAATTTCGACAGCGTAGATAACAAAAAGGACTGGTGAGAGTACGCCTCCTTGAGCGTAACCAGTAACTGGGAAGGAGCCGGAAAACGACTCATCGACCTTAAACTGAAAAGATCTGTCAGTTACAAAGTTTTTTATCCATTAGTTCTTCTGGGATGAACACCGATTTTCATCATTTGGAATATTATTAGGTTGTAACGAAATAAATGGCACTGGCTCGCGCCATTTTTTGGCGCGTCTTTACGCGTTTGATCAAGAACAAACCGTAACATGTGGCATATCATTTAGAAGCGCAAACTTTGCTCTACCGGTGAGTGCCAAATTTTCTATGTAAAAGTGGGAAAACTTTAGAGTTTTATTGACTTTTTTGCAGATGGACAAAAGGGTAATCCGAGGAATTTACTTGTATGAATTCAAGCTGGGCACTACAGCTAAGGAGGCGGACGAGAAGATCAACGCCGCATTCGGTCAAGGATGTTCCACAATTCGGACGGCGTATCGTTGGTATCAGAAGTTCCGTAATGGAGATGAGAGCTTGGAAGAACATGAAGGTCGTGGGAGGCGTAGTTGATGAGAACAAGCTGAGAAATGTGGTAGAGGAGGACCCACACAAAGGTACCAGGGAGATAGTGAAGGTTTTTGGCGTCAGTCACAACACAGCTGCCCGGCATCTGAAGGTAATTGGAAAAACCAAAAAGCTGGAAAGATGGGTGCCTCACGAGCTGTCTGAGGAGCAAAGAAACCGACGATATGAGATCTCGTCCGCACTGCTTCTACGGAACGAAACGGACCCATTCCTTGATCGCATCGTAACCTGTGACGAGAAATGGATAACGTACGACAACAGGCGACGATCGGCACAGTGGGTGGACAGCGATGAGAGCCCCAAGGTTTTTGCGAAGCCGGAATTGCACCAAAAGAAAGTAATGGTGACAGTATGGTGGTGTTCGCTGGGAATTATTCACCACAGCTTCCTCCCTCCCGGTGAATCCATCACGGCAGAGAAGTACTGCATTGAAATTGAAGGAATGATGAAAAAGTTGAAGGATATCCGGCCGGCCTTGGTAAACCGAAGGCGAGTTCTCCTTCTGCACGACAATGCTCTCCCCCATGTAGCACGAATGACGTTGCAGAAATTGAATGAGCTGAGCATTGAAACTCTACCACATCCTCCGTTTTCTCCCGACCTCTCCCCAACAGACTACCATTTCTTCAAGCATCTTGGCGACTTCTTGGTAGAGAAAATATTCAAATACCAACAGGATGCCGAAAGTGCCTTCGAAGATTTCGTCAATTCCAGAACTTCTGATTTTTATGCTACTGGGATAAAAAAGCTTGTGTCACGTTGGCAAAGATGTGTAGAATCAGAAGGTTTTTATTTCGATTAATAAACTTGCCTACAAGCCGAGATATTAACTGTTTAAATTTACAGTGGTTCAGTGCCATCTATTTCGTTACAACCTAATAGCTTATTTGATGGAATCTGGTCAAAAGCAAATAACGTCTACGTCATTCCTTTCAAGAGTCCAGTCATTTAGCGGTGACAGCATTAATGTTTCAGTAGACCTTCTTGCACGAAAACCATGCTGATTAGTTGGAATTAGAGAATTTGATTCTAGACAATTTACGGGAGCAGATTTGAGTCTACCTTCGAATATTCTAGCAAAAACCGAAGTGGTACTTACGGGGCGATAATTGGTAGCAAGATTGTGAGGTGCTTTCTTGGGGATCGGAGTAACGAATGCGTGTTTCCAACGAGTAGGGACTTCCCCAAATATATAACTCGCGTTAAATATGTGCTCCAACGGGTACAATATCGCTATGGCAATTTTTTTTGCACAAAAATAAGGTGGCGCTTCATCCGGAGTAACGGTAAAGATTGCAGGTAGGGAAGACAATGCTTACAGATTTCTTCCTTGTAAAACCATATCGAACTTTCAATACTGTGAACAGGGATCGCAGCATTTAAAATATCATTATTTGGAAGGAACACCGAGAATTTTTGAAAGTGTTTAACGACCATGGAAGCTTAAACGTACCAGATACCGCTAATAGCCCAGCGAAATCCTTCAGGGATTGGATCCGTTCAGGTCACTTTAGCACAGAATTCGCCTTAGTTACAACTGAAGAACGCTACTTTGTTTGCTCGTCATACAGGTCTAGTTTTTTCTAACTAAAAGGACAGCTCTACAAGATCGCAAGGGAGTCAACGACTCAGCTAGACAGCAGAAGTAAAAATGTGTTAGCGTACATAGCCAGAGCGCGTCGCACAAACTGACTATTCAGCCACGGCGTCATTTTATGAGACATTTCTCAAAGCTGAGCGACCCCAGAATGGTCAAAATAATAGTGCGTTTAGTACTACCTCTGGGAAGCATGATGCGATTGCAAACAATGGCTGCACAATTATTGGCAATTATTCATCTTAAACGACTTTCTGAACGTGTGTCCCTACACATCCAAGGTTTTCATATGGAAAGAGTGAAGGCAATGAAAACCTTTGTCAGATGGGCACAAAATACAGCACCCTATTTTCTAGACCCCAGCGCGCTATTTGAAGGCAAAATGCACAGAAGTTATAGGTTATAAGTTTATTACATTTGCAAAAGGCAAACATAAAAGAAAAACAATATCTCAAACACAACAACACTAATTAAAGCATAACATAATATCGTATTATGAACACAACAAGCAAACAGCAGTAATCGGTATTACTCTACGGTTCACCTGGAAGCATCATACTGAGGTAATTTTTGCTGACTAACCTCTTAAACTGGTTTAGGGATAGCCCATTTGGCAGACTCTTCGTAACCTTAAGGTATGCAGTTCCTGCTCTACACGTAAAGGACTTAGCGTATAGTGTGGATTCCTGTAGAGTGGCGATTCTAACAACAAGAAGGAAATGACGTAGAAGGGTTCCCCATCAACCTGTTCAACTTTGGACCAACAAAAGACTAGTTACGAAATTCGGCCATCTTTTGATCTTTAATCTTTATTTATTTACCGCCTCAGAGGAGAAGTTCTGCTCTACATAGCATATAAAAAATAGAGTCCAATATGTTCCTTGAAACAAATGAGAAATAAAATCCTGTAAAAGGTGCTGCGACGAAGCCTTTAGAGCAACCCATTAAACCTGAAGGTGACCCTTTATAAATAACGCTGCTTCACCAAAATCTATAATGCATGTCCAAATAAATTTTATACTGTACCTAATTTGGTCTATTGTTGCCGTTTTTGTACGAACGAGTTTTGGTTGCATCACTTATGGGACACCCTGTAGTTAACCGAGATCTACAATAGTTACAAGATTTTTTTTCTAGAATATTTTGACCGTGGCCCTGATTGCTGTATTACTGAAGGGGTTCTATATTCCTCTATTTTTTTACAGAAATTTGTGGGTTAATACCGCCTGTTCTCAGCAGAAAAATGTCTGATTGTCTTGTTTAAAAAAATAAGCAGGTAACACGCCATTCAAAAATTAAACTGTATTTCAAATTGCACTCTATTCAAGATGTAGTAAGCGTACTTGAGGTCAAAGTGCACTTGTAACAAACGCAAACTAGTCCATTGTTCTAGAGAAATTTGTGTTAAAAAGTCATCTATAGGGGGCAAGATGTCTTAGGAAAAAACTACTACACCGATTGACTGAGCAGAGTAGACTGAGCTGCGCTATTGTTCAAAGCAGTACTTTTTTAAATGATCAAATGCAACATTGTCTACTGTGCCATGAGAGGAGACTGCGCTGCGCACTCGCCCGAGAAATTGTACTGCTTAATTGATTGATGGTATGTATAAATCGTTTGAATAGAATTACGCGTGGAGGATAATGGTTCCTTCCTCGAATTAGACTGTTCTGCTGTTTCTGCACTTTTTACGCATTTCTACCATCCTATAGGTATAGAGATGCACTTGATGTGTGCACGACGTAATCTCTTTACAGTACACACTAGCGAAATGTTTGCTTCTCAGCATCTTCGAATAAGTTTGGAAATTTTGTTTAGCCGAGGATAAAAATTTTGCGTTCATTCCAACAGGGGAGCCATTTCCTATATAGATGCGCCTTTAATATGAATTTGCTTAAAACAAGGGAATATTTTGACTTTTTTAAAGGTATGTATTTGGGCTTTAAATAAGGCTAGTTTGCTGTGAGAGTTGGCTAGCTCTCTGGCTAAAAGGAAGGTGCTAATTCAAAGCGAAAATGGTATATAAATAGTAGCAACGAAGGCATATATAACAAATAAACAATTTTATGAACAACTGAAGGAGATAGGCGTCTCTTAAACACAGCTTGTGGTGTGAGGCTCCTATCTGTGGTAGAGAAACCCATCGTCTCCTTATTGCACATGAATGGAATACGGGAGCCGTTAATTTGTCTTTCTAAAAGAATTACTGTAACTTCCATGATGAGCTGTCTGGTGGCCATCCTGAGAAGCCGCCCTCAAGGTACTTCCCTCCCCAGTGGACGGAGCCGACTGTGAGTTTTTCGAGGCCACGTAAACTGGAGCGGCGCCATGCGAATATACCTCGTTAGGCGAGTGCAACAGCCGTGAAATCGCCACCGGCTCGTTGTTTCTTGCGGAAACGAAAAAGCACCGCTTCACGTGGTCATCTTTAGGCTCCACGTTATTTCTAAGGTCGTCTGAGCCTTCGGTGAGCTCTTGAAGTCAGTTTTTTGCCAATAGTTCTTCGAACGGCCATAGACTGTAATAGAATGCCTTGACGAGAGGAACCCGTCAAGAGTTTCCTTCGCTATGAGTACGGTGGAGCGGCAGAGCACGATGAAGGTGGTTTAAGTGTATAGAGTATACGCCGATTCTCGTTCACGAGACAGACGGTGAAATATAGGGAAAGCCCAAACTCTGGGAAGAAAGACTTCCGAGAATTGAGCGACACGATATTGCCGAAGACCGAACTGATCTCTGCGCAGAACCAAGCAGGTTGGCCGTTGTCTTAAGACAGTTAAGCTTCCGTAACGAAAAGAAAACAATAAGGGGTGCGGGTGAAGTTATGACTAAGGGGGTTCGCCACGCATTCTTCATCTGTACATGGTTTCCCGTAGGTACTGCAGCAAAAACTTAGAACTATAAAAACAGGAAGGAACGTTTTGATGCGATTTGAAGTACCATTTAGTATTGACCCAGAAATCAGCATTATTCATATAGTTCACTTCCGGCTCAATGAGGCGCATAGTAGCGCAGACGGAAGAACCGCCGATGTCCCGAACCAAGTTCTTGGCTAGGATTTCCCGCTCAGGCCAACAAGCACACCACCCCTCCTGGGCCGGTGAATAGGTACCAGACTTGTCTGTGGCTCATCTGGCAGGAATAAACACTGACTTGTCCATTGCCTGGGCACCGAAAATCACTATTTGAGCCAAATATACATTCATACCACTTCCACAGCATCCTATACAAACAGCATGCTTGGCACATAGAAGTGGATTGACTATCGCCGTCCTTTCTCCCTTATTGTTCCCTCACTCTCAAAATCTGCTGGCCACCACAAGTCATAGTGTGGGTTAAATGTGCATTCAATTTCTTCTTCGTCATCATCTTCTCCCTTTCTCTTCCTCTTCAACGCTTGTCCTACTTCGGCAATGGATCCACTCTTCTAGAGCCGTGGCTCCACCTTTCTCGATACAGCGCTAGATCACGGTGGACACCAGCTGCTTTGTAAACTACGCGTAACGTCTCACCAGGATACTATCTCAACGGTAGGTCGGAACGGCGCAAGTGTTGTATATGGGCAGAACCGCCTCTCCCTGGGAAGTAACAAACTGCAGGTATCTCGACCGCAATGCAACTCTGCGCAGAGGTAGGGGCGACGGAAGTCGCGTGTTGGCGCCCTGTTGATTCACGTGCTCCACAGCTGACGGGCGCGCGCGGCATGAGGGCTGGTATCGAGGATCGGCACAGTGCACAGGTGGCGTAGTAGGGAAGAGCTCGGGCTCGTGAGCGAGGGGTTGGGGGTTTGGATCCCGCAGACGGTGTTTCTTTTGCACTTTTGCAAAATCCGTGTTTATCATATAGGTAATCCACCTAGGGGTATTATAATGTGTTATAGAGCATGTTTACATATAACATACCACCTATACCGTTAACAATGGTGGTCCAGGAAGGGTCACCGATTTCGATGAAACTTCGTTTAGGGGGGGGGGGTATTTGGGGAGTTGATCACGAATCTGATATCCGTTCTTCACGATTCCGTCGGAGGCCACCCATACCGTTAATGAGACCCATACCGTTAATGAGGGTGGTCCAGGCACGGTTACCGATTTCGCTGAAACTTCGTCTAGGGAGGTTATTTGGGGTGCTGGTCACGAATCTGATATCCGTTCTTCACAATTCCGTCGGAGGCCACCCGTACCGTTAACAATGGTAGTCCAGGCAGGGTCACCGATTTCGCTGAAACTTCGTATAGGGAGGTTATTTGGGGTGCTGATCACGAATCTGATATCCGTTCTTCACGATTCCGTCGGAGGCCACCCGTACCGTTAACAATGGTGGTCCAGGCAGGGTTACCGATTTCGCTGAAACTTCGTCTAGGAAGGTTATTTGGGGTGCTGATCACGAATCTGATATCCGTTCTTCACGATTCCGTCGGAGGCCACCCATACCGTTAACAATGGTGGTCCAGGCAGGGTTACCGATTTCGCTGAAACTTCGTCTAGGAAGGTTATTTGGGGTGCTGATCACGAATCTGATATCCGTTCTTCACGATTCCGTCGGAGGCCACCCGTACCGTTAACAATGGTAGTCCAGGCAGGGTCACCGATTTCGCTGAAACTTCGTCTAGGGAGATTATTTGGGGTGCTGATCACGAATCTGATATCCGTTCTTCACGATTCCGTCGGAGGCCACCCATACCGTTAACAATGGTGGTCCAGGCAGGGTTACCGATTTCGCTGAAACTTCGTCTAGGAAGGTTATTTGGGGTGCTGATCACGAATCTGATATCCGTTCTTCACGATTCCGTCGGAGGCCACCCGTACCGTTAACAATGGTGGTCCAGGCAGGGTTACCGATTTCGCTGAAACTTCGTCTAGGAAGGTTATTTGGGGTGCTGATCGCGAATCTGATATCCATTCTTCACGATTCGGCTGGATAATATAAATACAGGAAGGCACAGGACTACATTACTAAAGTTTCTGCCGGTGACGGCAGGTAGAGACAGAATCGTGAAAAACGGATGTCAGATTCGTGATCAGCACCCCAAATAACCCCCCTAAACGAAGTTTCAGCAAAAAAAAATTTGACCAAAGTCTTGTTGGTGGAGTCGGAACTTTTAACTAGTTCCACAAGATATCTATCGTTACATAACTACGGCTTCACACAAAATAGGCTTAAAATAAGTGACACACAGAAGTGAACATTTTAGCTAATCTGTAGTTTGAAGCACATGTTATATGTAAACATGCTATAACACACTATAGTACCCCTAGGTGGATTACCTATATGATAAACATGGATTTTGCAAAAGTGCAATAGAAACACAGTCTGCTGGATCCAAACCCCCGACCCCTCGCTCACGAACCCGAGCTCTTCCCCACTACGCCACCTGTGCACTGCGCTGATCCTCGATACCAGCTCTCATCCCGCGCGCGCCCGTCAGCTGTGGAGCAAGTGAATCAACAGGGCGCCAACAGGCGAATTCCGTCGCCCCTGACTTTGCGCAGAGTTGTATTGGGGTCGAGATACGTTTGTTACTTCCCAGGGAGACGCGGTTCTGCACATATACAACACTTGCGCCGTTCCGACCTACCGTTGAGATAGTATCCTGGTCAGACCAGCACTGTTTCGGGCGTTGTCTAGGCCCCTTTCCAATTACCTCGAAGTCTTCTTCTCCACGCAGAACGTGGCCGTACCATCGAAGCGAGCTTCGCGCATCTTGTCAGCTATCGGCGCGACACCGAACTTCTGCCGAATGACATCGTTTCGGATGCGGTCCTTGTGCGTGACTCCAGCCGTCCAGCGCAGCATCTTCGTCTCCATGACGCTGGGGCGCCTTTCAGCTTCATTGGTCGCAGACCAACAGTCAACGCCGTACATCGCTTCTGTAGATCTTTGACTTCGGGCGCTCTGTCTACTTCCCGTACTTCAGTCAATGGGCGCCACATGGACCACGCGGCGCTCACGCGTGTAGGCACACATTCCAATTGTTCCTGCGATATTGCGCCGAAGTAGAATGCGTGCTGTTTCATCCGGCAAATGAACCGATAAACGCCAACCTTTACCTTTTGTCCTCCATTTCTGCGAGCTATGAATCCTATAATTGTTGATACAGATGTCACACACTAAACAATTTTTATCACAATCTTTGCAGCTCTGGAATCACATCGCAAGCTTCGAGATGTTTGTATCGTCTACAAATTGCTGAATGGAAGCATTAAAAGTAGTATGTCGAAATCCTTTTCTGTGTTTCCATCCGTAACTCGTGGTGGCACAATAAGATATCCTATGCGAGGCCCAGGTCTAACCTTCGGGCTCTGTTCTTCGCGTGTAGAGCGCTAGCAGCCTTTTGTAAGCTTAAGATCGGAGTACCAGCCTCTTCGCAGTCATTTGTTGCGTTCAGGAGTATGGCAAAACGTATTCTGCAGAAGTACTAGTTTTAGCTAAGGTGTGTTAGAGTTGCTTGTTGTTATGCATGTTGGTTTCTTTATAAGTTCTCTTTGTGTTTGTTCGTATATTCTCTGACGTGTGTCTTATATGCACGTAGAAATAAATAAATGAAATAAAAATATTCTTGTCAAATATCCTAAATACATATAGCCTTTATTTGTTACGACCTCTCCTTGTTATAGATGTTTGCCTTTTCTTCGTAACGTTAAGGACTCTTGGCACTCTCCTTCCACAGTCGTTAAACCTCTGAAGAATGGTTCACTAACAGACCGTGTTCTGATAGCATGTTGAAGGCCAGACTGCTACGAAGGGCAGATAACTTTTCGTTTTTAGTTTAGTTTTTGCTAGGTTTAGTTGCTTATTTGATACGAGTAAGAATGTCACTCCCGACCGTGAAACTGCTATTGCTATGCAGTTCTTTTATTCGTTTTCCTTTCTATGCATGGCTTTACTCTCACTTTCATTTTTTCATGTCGTAGAGCACGTGTTCTTGGACGTATGAGTAAATAAATAAATAAATACGGGCGGGCCTAGCATTCACAATATATCGTCGCATATATTCGCTATACTCCTAGACTATCTAATGCGGAGCGGGCAAGAACTGATGTGTTCAAGCGCGGCGCAAACATTGTCTCTCACATGTCCCCTTCAAAAACAGCAACTTTATACTTACAGTGACACCAAAAACAATTCCGAGCGCTGCTATTCAGATCGGTGCATTCGTCTAAGGTGTTTCTTCAGGTCGAAATTTCGGCAGAATCCCTTGTCGCAGGTCGGACATCGGAACGGCTTCTCGTTTGTGTGCGTATGCATATGGAAAGCCAGATTATACGACTGATTGAAGCCCTGAAAGTACGCAAAAATTGATCATGTTCGGAGTAGGTACATAATTCCAACGGAGATCATGTCTTTCTTTGCGCAGCGGTAAAGAAGATACACTTCGGTTGAGGAGAAAATTGAAAATACGTGAAAACTAGCTACTGGAGTGCTTCAAGAGTGAACGGTGGTGACAATGATTCTGTTGTTGTTAGCGCTTTGTACGAATGGGTGGTTGACATAAGACTAAAGCTAACTGAGGAAGCTAATGTGATGCAGTCTCAGTGCACGAGAAGCCTGACAGATTTACGCTTTGAAATCGGAAATGATCACAAACGTGCCTTTTGACATACGGGACACTGAAATCGCTTCTGATCGTCATGAGTCAGCCGATGATTTCGGTAGTTTCCATTCTGATGGAACGCCTTTCCACAGATGTCACAGACGTACGGTTTTCTTCCTGAAGTTGGGCAGCGATAAACCGAGTAGAGTCGACGTCAAAGATGCTTCATACTGTACTTACCCAGGTGAATTCGAATGTGTGTGTTCAAAGTGGACGATCGGTTGAAGCTTTTTCCGCATGTCATGCACTTAAATAGAAACTTTAGTAGGTTATTTTTGTTGTTTTTGTTATTTTTGTTCAGCTCTTTCATAACTACATAAAAATTAAGAAGAAACAGAGGGCTAACATTATACTTACTTCTGCGTTAAAAGGAAAAGCAGGGATAAAAGGAAGCAGGGAGAAATGACGAGAAAGATCGAGAGCATGCTCAATCAGAAAAACTTTCGCGGCAAGCATGGCTCGATTTCTTCGGAATCGTACTTGACGTTTCAACAAGGAATTGCTTTTTTTTCGGGAATAAAAAAGAAAAAATATGAATAAAAAATAACAGAATAGGAAAAAACAGGAAAATAAAAAGAAAAGAATAAAGAATGAGAGTAAAAATAATAGAAGAATAAACATTTCACTAGATTTCTCCTTTCTGATTCAGTTTTCAGCAGGAGAATTATGGAATTTTTGAGGAGACTCATACTTCATTTTTTAAATCCTAGTCCAATTTAGAAAATGTTCCTATTGATTTGGATCGTGTTCAGTTCTATGCCAAAGTTTGCTTTGAAAAGCGTCCAGTTTGACGTGAAAATGATACATAGAACATTTTTCCCAAAATTTTCATTTGAAACAGCTGTACACAGGTATACGAGTTTTTTAACGAAATTTAATGATTAGCGGAAAATCATCGAAAGATCTCGTTAAAAATTTAACCTCCAGAATTCAATGTCCACTCCTGATGCGAATTGTATCGATGAAATAGGTCTAGTGTTGAGAGAGAAGCAGACGCCTTACGATGTTACGAAAATGGGGACTTGAACGGTAGTAACATTGTGAGGCATAACCATGTGTGACGTATCGCGATGTTGAGAACCTGTTAAGGACTAGTGTGTGCCCAAGTTACCCTGCTGAGAGGTCATAAGCCGACACCTCCTCGTAGTTGTTAATCCCAGCAGATAATTATAAAGTGAACTGTTCTGTGTGGGTTTTCTACGGTAATAAAGAAGGAGAAAGGAATTCGAGCCAACTTAACGCTGGGCCAACTCTTTGCGCATAGTCGAAGAGATAGGAGTAAGACAAGTAGGAAAAAGGTAGATGGCTACTACAAATAAATTCTTCATGTATACTTGTAAAATCATGGAATAAATACACCCAAGCAAGGACAGTATAACAAGCAACAAAACTGCATGAGTTTCTTGAGTCGCTCGACAGGCAGATCACCGAGTATTGAGTTCCAATATAGGGACACCTTGTAAAGAAGCGGCGTTCTATGTCAGAGCTGTAAGAAAGAACAGGGCTTAGTGATGCGCGAGTTTTCCCTCTCTCCGCCGTCCAAGACAGTCTGGCTCATGTCCCTTCCGCCTTCCCATTGACAGCGATTGTCCTTGAGTCCAATAGTATTTATACTAAGCGGCTACGGTGACAGACAGATCGCGACCGCTGAAGTGACCGGCGGGCAACGCAGGTACGGTGGTCGGCGATTAGCGCCGCACTCGAGCAAATCCGACTATTCATAGCGGGGGGTGGGGACGGTGACGACGGCGCGACGGTAGGCGCCGCTTCAAACAGGATCAGAATATTCGAGTGGACATTTCACGGTGACAGAAGACGACGCTGCAAGGTGAACTAGCATGAGAGGCATGAATAAATCCCAGTTTGTTAGCCGGGTTCAGGAAACGAAGCGATTTAGTGGCACTATGAGCTGCAGCTTAGGAGAGTCGTTCGAAATACGATAGCTCTAAGGATATGTGTAGCGCAGTCGGAGGAGGTACCAGCTGTTGCGTACACCTAGTACAGGTTCCTGGTTCGGATTTCCCGCCCAGGCCAACCAAGCCCTCCATTCCTCCATGGTCGGTGAATTGGCAGCAGACTTGTCTGGGAAGGATAAAGCGCTTACTTGTTCTCATTAGATGGCGAAACGCGGATTTAAATCGCTTCCACGACATCCCGTAAAAGTAGAATGTGTAGCACATCCCAAAAACGATTAAGTAACACCGTCCTTTATCCTTACATTTTTATTTATCTATTTATTACACTACAAGGAATGCGTCATAAAGTTTAGAAATACAGGGGAAGAGAAGTGGGAAAATACGAATAAAACGTACGAATAAAACGTAACTAAAAATATAGTAATGAATAATAACTTTATTCTTATAGCTCTTAGGAGATGTGCCTCTAACTCCTGCCATGTATAAGTTGTCTCAAAAAAGTGTATATACTGTTCGGCGGCTCACGAAATTCTTACCCATTTAGGAAGAACAAAATTCTGAGCCTTTGAAGTAACGACAAAGAAAAATCTCCCATTGCATTACATGATGGGATTGCGCCATGCCTCAGCCAGCATTTCTCCACACTTTCCGATTGAAAGTGTACCGTTTCTACTAAGAGATCTTCTATGAATCATTAATGAGTGTTTGGACACCGCTTGCCAGATATAATAGATGAGCTCGTGAGCCTAGATTGCCTTTCTTTGCTTCATTCTTGAATGATGCAGCGCCAATATTTCGTAACAATAAGAAACCAATTCCGATTCCCTATGTCTACCACCATTGGTATCTTCGATCCCACAATGAGCGGTTGAGGAACCATCAGCAGCAGCGTAATGACTCTTTATAAATTCAGCGCTAGTCCTCGTAAAGAAAAACAATGGAAGACAGCAATAACCAACCCGTTTTGCGATGCGCCGCGCATTCTGCTTCTACGATATGTCGTGAAGGCAATTTGAATACGTATTTGACCTGCACATTGATTCGTAGTGGCCAGTCAATAGAGAGTGCCAGACAAATTTGGTACCCATTCTCCGATTTTGAAATAATGAAAGCCTTGGTCGGCTTGGGCGGAAGATCCGAACCAAGAACCTTGATTCGAAGTGCTCGCGGCAGCTGGCGCCTCTACCGACTACGATACATCGCGCACTAGCATTCCTCGAAAACAGAAAAAGAACTTCGAAAAATTCATACGCAGTATTGCCAATTCGTTCAAATATAATGGCAATGAACTGAACGAGCGCTTACATTAAAAAAAAATCCTTCACATTTCGCATTTTCTTATCTCAGCGTGAAGCTTTTTAATAGGCAGATGGATAATCTTTCTGAATACTTACTGTATGCGGTCTGAGTTCCGTGTGAATGATCTTGTGTCGGCAAAGTGTGGACGCTTGCCGAAATGACTTGCCGCATATCTACAGAAACTTCGTTATAAATAGACTTTAAGAAGCACATATCTTTACCAGCCTTGGATTATCCGGAAAATTATTCTAAAATTGATGAGCACCCGTATTCACATTTTTTGCCTAACTTATGGAAATTCCTCCAATGGAGTTGAGTTTTCGTAAACAAAAACGCTGAAGCTCCTAAGAAGTTGGAGCAAATTTTCCTTTCCTATTTGTTCCTAATCAGTGAAGTTAATTGAAGCAATAATTAAAGATTCAGTAATGAACACATGTCGACGTTGACCCCTCTCATCCTTTTAGACAGGTTTATTGTCGAAGTCTAACAAAGGAAATTGTCTGTCGACGTGTCATGCGAAAGAAATGGGCTCGCTGAGGCACTTTTGCACGTAACAGGGAGAAATGGAGACGTTGTTGAAGCCAGCTCAAGCAAAACGATGGTCGATAAAGCGAATGCTACTAATGAAGCGCACGAATGCCTGCAGCCATATTAGCAGCCACAAGGAACTCTAACACTTTTGAACTTTTTCTAGCAACAGTAAATATTTTTCAGGAACTGCTTTTCAACCATACCTTGCAGAGAAATGGTCGCACTCCGGTATGAATGGGCATGTGCCGGTTCAGATTGTACTGTGCGGTGAAAGCTCGACCACACTCCTTGCAGAAGATTTTGTTTGTCTCTGAAATAAAAACAAATTATATAGAAGACACTGACACTGAGTCGTTCACAATAGAACTGCATGCTGCTGGGCTGGTCTCAACGAATCAGAAACTGAAATTATTGTACTTAATAACAACGATGTACTACGTAAGTAGCATGCTCTAAAGAGGGAGTAGGGGAGCATATTCGGGAAATTTTAAAAGCTTTTCGCTGTCGTTTGTTGCCGTTTGTTGAAGGATAAAGCGCAAAATGCACAACGTTTATCAGTTCCCTTACACATATGTAGGATTGCGCCAAGCACTCTGGGCATAGGGGATGGAAGCAACTAGTAGTCGAGGAATTCTTTGAATTTAAAACCGAAGGAAATGGGACCTAGCAATTAATAAGCAGGTACCAAGCAGAAGCACCGCCTTTTCCACAAGCGACGTCGACGTTTATTGGTGCTTAGTTAAAGTAAAAAGTTGAAGATTAAGCAGGATCGGTGAAGATTGAATGTTTTACGATTCGGTGTCTCCTAGCCCATCTGTACTACCCCTAGCGCCGAAAACGGTAAAATGACGTTTTTTCACGAATTTTTCGTTTCAGTACGCAGATGTCACATCTCCCGCCGGGATTCCCCTGTTTCGTACTCCATCACATCCTTCAGCCCATACTCCGACCTTAATGAAAACCTTTCAGCAAAATTAGGGCACACTCACCGTCTTCGGTCGCGGCCTCAGCATTCGTGAATGTCAATGGAAACAGGCCCTGGAAGCAGCTGGTGACCGTAGGCAGTCCATGGCAGCGATTCGATGTGCTGCCGCTCAAGGGCTGGCGAATGGAGTCTGAGAGGAGGTTCGAAATCGAGAACCGGAGATCGGGGGCCATTTGGCTGACGAGTGCACAGCCCCCGACTGTCTCTTTCGACGCTCGGCGACACCCGCCTACTACCGTCGCCGAAGCGGTTACGGTGCGATGGAATGTGCCTGAGTCGGACATTTCACGGTCAGCACTGTGTGGGTCAGGACCGGGATTCAAGCTGATCCCTCTAAAGACCTTTACATATTCTGTGAGATCTATGCACACCGCTGGACTGTTCCTGTTTATTCATTCACTCAAGGCATAGGTAAATGCCTAGCAAAAAGGGTGTACGAGAACATAAGCAGAAAGGACATAAGGCGAGGTGAAGTAACCGTCAGCAATGTAGACAGCAACTAACACCTTTATAACAGTTCCTGATATTTAACATTTGATAAATCCTATACAGGTCTGAGCAGAGGTCTTCTCTAGTTCTTCATATTTGTCCGGTATCAGCTTGAATTCATTGCGAGTTTGATAGGCTATTAAATCATATCCTATTCACGGCTTATCAACTGAGACTCGATGTTTCAACTTCCCTCTCACGAACCTTTCAGACTCCCATAAAAGTCGATCCTTGGTTGGGTGGACGAAAACCTTCTTCGCAAGCCTTTTGTACACCAAAATGAAACCAGAGATCTTCCTGTCATGTTTCATTGAAACGCTGTCTGTTATGTACCAGTTGGAATTGAACTAAGAGAATAGAACTCCACTGAAAAGCATCTCATCATGAGTTTCCCAGCGAAGCTATTTTGAATGTTTTCTAGGTCTTATTTTTCTGCCCCGTTGGATTGAACACTGAATATTGTCATACCTTCGACTATAATTGCTCATATGTTTTTCAATCACGCATATGAAGCTCAGGAATATCGGATTTCAAAGCCATGATGCGATAATTGGCCATTGTTACTCACTGACAGCAATGTTCGATGGGACACATTGCTGACATCCTCATGTACCCGATGGGATTTCTTTTGTAGATGTTTTCCAAGAAATGGGATAGGATTAAAGCTGCAAAGCTATCAGGTTGGCAACTAAATTCGTGGACTCTCAAGCACCTTCACCACTTTTGTTTTGTGTTTCTTGAGGTATAACAAATAGTCATTTTCATCATGTTAGGATCTGGGCGGGACTGCTTCCTTTTATCAGCTAGCTGGTCCATCCCACAGCTGTAGAACTCTTCTGCTTTTAAGGCCAAGAACCCTTGGAGGTGCATTTTGACCTGGCCCACAGGTCAAAATTAACCGTCAAAATGGTCCATAAACCGTCTTCCAACTAAGATGTGCTGCAGAGTGCTAAAAAGGTGGTAATCACTCGGTGTACAGCCTGAGCTGTAAGGTGGAGGAGTTAGACGATCCCAGGCTTCGGTTCTTTGAAGCGTCCGATTCGCGACCTCTGATCTGGCGTTATCTTGCTGAAAGATAATTCTGCTCCTGAAAAGCTGACTGAACACATTACGGCGGAATTTAGCCTACGCGCAGCCATGCTGAGAAGAGTAGATTTCAGCGTCAATGCTGGAACAGCTCTTGATGATCTCCCAGTAGTTGACGCCTTCTTGACATCATCAAACGGAGAGCGCTTCGCGAACCGGTTTCTTGAAAAAATCGAAGACCTTGTCTGGGAGCATCTAACTCATCCACCTTACAGCTTAGACTGTGCGCCGACTGACTACCACCTTTTTAGTTAGGATCTTCTTAGTTGGAAGACGATTTATTAATGTAGACCAGGTCAAAATGCATCTCCATGGACTCCTGGCCTTAAAAGCACAAAAATTCTACAGCCGTGGGACAGGCCAGCTACCTGAAAAGCGGGAAGCACTTCTGCGTTTCAAGGGATCTTATTTTGATCAAGGATTGTCATCTGTTATTTGTTTATGAATACTTTTGTTGAAGATTCTTGAGAGCCCACGAACTTAGTTGCCAACATAATACTTCTGCACAGATCTGATTTTAGCTTAGATTCCAGCAGCAGGTAGAACATTAGTGTGCACCTCCTACAGTTTCTCCTCTACAGATGAATTTGAGCAAATTTTATTTAGCGCTGCGTTTTATCTGGATAGGACATCATTGTTTACTGGATCGTAGCATACATGGAAGAGTTTATCACAATTTGCCTTCAGGTTCTTGTTAGAGCCCTCTACCCTAACATGCTAGCTTGCTTCCTGGATTGTTTTATGAAATACTCCAACAAGAGATCACAAAACACCAAACACGTTGCTCTAAGGGTGATCTAGAAATGTCACGGTAGTTAAAGGAGGCTAGTTTTCACTATGAGTCACATATTGTGCATACGCTTCTCTCCACTGTCAAGTTCTACGCCTCTAGTTGAGATTTCTCAATTCAGTTCCTTAAAATCCATTGTTTAGACTGTTTTTTTTCCAGCGTTGTTCCTAAGCGTTGATTCAACTCTGACATTGCGGTTCCGAGGTCCAAGCCATAAATTACTGTCTTGAAGATCCAGCTTTGCAGCTGTCACGGTAATCTGGTCATGCTCACAGAATTTTTTAAGGTATCTTATACATTTTATGTTTAAAACTACGTTTTTCTCTTCCCAATGAGACCGAAATCGGTCAAGAACTGAGATATTGGGTTGGTCAGAAGATCTTGAGTAGTTTGGCATTTTTTCTTCTACTTTTCCAGCACGCGATGGCATATGCTCAACAATATGATCACCAGCGTCAGTCTCTCACCTGGGCCAGCGATTCTCTTTTCACTGAACTGGGCGACGGCGAGTCAAATAAGTAACTGACCACGCTTTCAACATCTTCAACTTTGATACATTTTTCTACGCTAGTAATGCCTTAGGGGACGAGACAATGGACAGTCGGATGGGCAACGACATGAAAACATGATGGGTGGAAGGGAACCGCGTGGCAGCCTAACTCCTCCAATCCGTTGTGGGCCTCTTCGCGATGTCTGCCCAGTGGTCTTAATAAGCTTCTACTTCGCTTGCCAGCTAGGCTCTCTGACGCGAACACCTAGCGCTCTACCTGATTCCCCGATATACAGCTCATTGCAGGTTAGACACTGATTTTGGTATATCACTCCCCTTGGAGCGCAGTATCCGTTTCTTCCGTAGGGGCAGATCGTTGTATCGACAGTAGATTATGGGACCTCAAGCACCTGTCATTCAATTCTGCTTATAAAGCAGATCACTAAGGCGCTAGGCGCTGTCCCACTACAAGTCCTCTACATTGTGAGAGATAGAAAATTCCAGACCACTTGAATACGTTGCGATACAGGCATTCTTCTGCTAGAGTCATTATATGCGACTTGCTCAAACCAAATGCAACAATGCCTCCCTCATGTTCATCAAGCATTTCCGAAAGCACTTGCAGAGCTGCGTTGTTGTCTACATTGGCATATACAGGGTGCGCCAAACGGTATGTACAGGATGCGCTATGGCGACAAGGCATTCTAATCGTTTTTAATTCGAAAATGCAGCACTTTCGAGAAACCAACGATGCCGTAGTGATTATTAGCCTATTATTAACTATACACAACATTGAGATTCGAATATATCTCCATCGGCGCCGATATGAGCTTTGAGACGCTTCGAGAAGGCATCGATGGCGGCACGCAAGTATGGCGCGTCGAGCTCATCCCACGATTTCTGGAGAGCTTCTTTCGAAGAATCCACGGGGCGGTGAGGTTTCCTGCAGACTTTGGCTTCCAGAACTAACGAGACGATGTAATCCATCAAATTCAAATCCTGAGAATTGGCTGGGCACTCGTGGAAGCCGAGAAGTCCGGGAAGTTGCCTTTGCACCAGTAGTGCACCATTTTTGCTCTGTGAGCTGGAGCTTCATTCTATTCGAAGGTCAAGAAACGGTTTTAGGCCTTAAGACGTAGCTTACGGAAGATTCTTCTCGATGACGTCTCTTTGATGTCCATTTCTCGCGATATCTGGCGGACCGAGCGCGCTGGGCTCCTGCGAATTCGTACGCGTAACTTCCTGATGTTGTCCGTAGTTCTCACAGATATTGATATTGATATTGATATTGATATTTAGATAGGTGTCTTCCTCGTCCGCATCTATCATTCTAAGTTCCCAGGCGTTCTTAGCATCTGATGGATGTATTAGGTTGTCACATAAGTTCTGTCCGATTTTCGACGGCAACTTTGCGGTGTAATATCTCAGCAGAAAATAAAGTTTATTAATCAAAGTAAGAACCGTTACAATCAATGCACTTCTGGCAACGATATACAGGAGCACTAATTCCATCTCGGAAGAAATCTGAATTTCTAGAAGCAAAGAAACACTCGAAGGCAATTTTGATATCTGCTACATTAGTAAAGTATTTATCTTTAAGGAAACCATCGAGATGTTTAAAAAGATGAACATCCGTTGGGGCTAGGTCCGGTGAATAAGCGGGATGCGGGGGAACTTCATATCTCAACTGATTTAATTTTTGGATGGTCAGATGCAAGGCATGTGGACGGGCGTTGTCGTGAAGAAGGATCGGTCCTCTTCGATTCACCAGTGCAGGACGCATTTCAAGCAACTTTTGGTGAACCACGTCTAATTCGCGACAGTACCTCTCTGCCGCGATGGTTTCACCAGGCTTCAAGAATTCGTAGTGGATAATACCAGTTGCAACCCACCAGACAGTGAGCATGACCTTCATCGGATGGAGGCTAGGTTTGGGAAAGTGTTTCGGCGGTTCTTCCTTATCCAGCAATTGCGCTGATCTTCTTGGATTGTCGTACACGATCCATTTTTCGTCACAGGTAATTATCCGGTCATGAAACGGACCGTTTTCGTTCCTTATAGTAAGGGAAGAACAGATCTCCAGACGACACCTCTGCTGCTCCTCTGTGAGTTCGTGGGGCACCCACTTATCCAGCTTTTTCACCTTTCCTATCGCCTCTAGGTGCCTCGAAATGGTTGTGAGACTGACCTGAAGTTCTCTCCCTATCTCACGCACAGTTCCTCGTGAATCGGCTTCCACTCGTTCTTTCAAACGTCCGTCATCACCTTTGGCTGGTCGTCCTGAGCGGTCCTTGTCTTCGAGGTCCACGTCTCCAACACGGATCTTCTGGTCCCATCTGCGCACGGTGCGTCAGCGGAGTCATCTCTCCATGCCATCTTGATGTTTTGAGTTGCCTCGCTAACACTGTAGCGAAGCTTGAACTCATGAAGCATTATTACCCGCAAGTGCGCTTTTTCCATGGTTTCGTCCAGCACCTAAAACGAAGCAATGCTCACGACTTTTTAAAAGCAACACACCAAGTTTTATAGAGCGAAACAAGCGCTACAAAATGCTATACAACATATATACATTTACTTTCTCTATATATGAAAAAACAATCACAAAGTAACGCCTATCGGGATCGGACAGAACTTATGTGACAACCTAATACATATGACATTTCGATGAACCCCAAGGCGAGGGTGAATATCGCGTGCCGAGAAGCATTCACAGTAAAGCTCAATGAGTGAAGCACGATAGCACAACGCTTCACCATGTTGAAGAACAATTTATTTTTATGCTTGATTGAGATATGTATAAACAAATTTACGTAATAAAAAGAATACATGAACAGAAAAAAGCAGACGCTGTGAGTAGGAGGTCAAATTGTTCGCGCATGTGCTGTCGCCACAATTTTAGTGCACTCTGTAGAACTGTCACATCAAACGACCACTATCACGCCATTGCGTTCGAGGCTGCTCGATCGTAAGCGATCCAGAAACTGTCCTGTATTTGTCGGATGAGAAGGAATACGGCTGAGAAGTTGGCCGACAATTTTGTTTAGGAACCATGAGATTCGGTCGGTCGGTCCATCAACGCAGCTGATTAGAGGCAGTACCTTGTATGCGGCTGCAGCTCTTGTATCTTGTATGTTTGTAGCTCTTGTATGTTTGTCTTCTTAAGATAACTTGTACGTTTTAACCAAGTAATAGAATACAGGGCACGTATACAGGTCCAACTACGGCCTTTTGACCATTGTTTTCTCAGTATCAGCTGACCTAGCTATGGGCATCCAAACAGCGTTTAACCTATGGTATTGCAAGCGAAATTGTCTCTCTGATGATTCTTGGTAAGTTTTTGGTCAACAAGGTGATTTTTCGCGATTTCTCTGTCCAAAACCCGTGGGCATATCTCTTTACCACTTTTATCACTCAAAGAGAGTCTTATTTCGTTGCGAGCTATTAAATCCCGTAATTCCGTGAAACCTTCCCATTGGTCCTTTGTCAAGTCGTTGCTGTTTCGCGGCTGTGTTGACGAAACGCACGAAAAACCTCTGATGACAGAAGTCTGAACCTGATCTCGACCTCAGGAATTGGTTCCATTCTTCATAGAAGAAGCGCGGAAAGAGGATAGGTGACAGCGTTGTTCGCAGTGACTCTTCGTCTCTACGTCTCAGTGCTGATGAAGCTGCGGTGAGTTGCGTTCGTACTGAAGTAATTTTTTCGTGACACTCTTGGGATTCCATTAGTGCTTCAGGGTTGGGAAGGCTAGGGCAATTGACGGGATGAGTACTGGTAGAGCAACCGTATGGACATGAACGATTTGACTGAACTTCTTCGTCAAATTCCATGAATGAAAGATGACTGCATGACGATCTTCAGTGTCGAGCTCCTCTGGGGTGACTTTGGTACAAGACCGGAACATGGAATGGACGTTACTTACGCCCTTCGAAAGAGCAGCGGGACGACAGATGATATGATACAGAATTTGATTAGTGAGGGAGGTCAAGATGAATAATTTATTCTATCAATACGAAAGTGATCAACAGTACAAACATTTCAATATAAATAATTTCTCCAATCCAATAACCGCTTTCCTGACAAGGTTTTTACCATGCTAAACCCATAAACCTAGAAGAAAAACCAGAGCGCTCGTAAGCCTTACTGAAGACACTTTGACTAAGAAGTCCGTTCTCTAAGCGATCGGCGCAAATCGTATCACATTTCGTCTTGCGTGCAGTTCCCGTGAAAAACCTACATAAAAATTTCGTAGAATTCTACAGAAGGAATCAACTCTGAAATGATCGACCATCAGCATCTAGAGGATAGATGAAAAATGGAAAGATCCAGGATCAGAACCCAGAGATAGCTGAAGAGACTAAAGCAAACCCAATACCAGCCAACGAAAGGCATATTCGAATTGAGCCGTCCGTGGATGAGCACAGAGAAGTGAGTGGAGTGGCACTCCGGAGAACCACTACAACCTAGAGCTGCAGTTCAACTTGCACCCCTCTGTGCGGTAATCCGCAAACCGGCAGACAAGCACGCAACCCAGGTCGACCCCCAGCTAGGAAAAGCTCAGAAACCTATAAAACCTGGCTTGCGGGTTTCTCTTCAGCGCTGTCCTCGCCGGAAGGAGGCCTAACGAAGCGACTATTACGGCGAAAAGAAACGATGGCAATGCGACAGACAGATCAAAACGCGGAGAAACAGAATAACGCAGATCATTACGCTGTGTGGGGCGGAGTGGGCGTCTTCGGCTCATACCCGTACATGAACGTTGACAAGATGACAATGGTCGCTCCAGCAGCGAACATTCTGAAACGGAAACTGTCGTGCACTGACATATTAGGGCTGACACTAACACTGAACCGTAAATAAAAGAGCAGGGAAAGGAGTGTTTAGCATCCGACGCCGATTCCCATTATTCGGATTCGCCTTTTTTTCAAACCCCATATATAGCATTTTCACGTCGAATTGGACACTCTTCAAGGCTAGTCTTAATATAATACTTTTGAAGTCAAAGCGAACTTTTCCAAATCAAACGACCTTCAGGCATGTTAAACTGCAGACTTAATATGATGGTTAAAATAATGTTTTTGTTCAAGGAAAACTTACCAGTGAAGGGTCTCAGGCGTTGGTCTGAGCGGGGTAAATGGATAGTACTGTTAGAATCTCCACCCTTCATATAGTAAAAAACGTGTTTCGTTTCTGCTGAGTCCTTGAACCAAAAAGACCGTCAGGGCCTGTTCATACTTCGTGACAAGAGCGATTCATTGCCCGCGCAAAACATCATATCGTAAAACAGAGCGCGCGCCGCCGAAAAGTGCTCATACTTGAGGTCCGGCGCTGTCGCTCCAGTCGCTCTTGTCGCTTGTTCATACTTGTCGGTTCTGCGCACGCTGCGCTCTCGTCGTTCTCGTCGCTCTTGTGGCTGCTGTCGTGAAATATGAACTGGCCCTCAGCCCGTGCCCACGTGCATACGTGCTCGCGCTGATGTAGGGGACGTGGCGAAAGGCTTTGCGTCAAACCAAACCGGTAGCTCAGCAGGGTGCGACGCTGCTTCACAGGTGCTAGGCCGGATATTCAACTCCCGCGCTGTGCACTATTTTTGCATTTTTCATAACCATTGCCTCCTTTGCCAATTTGCTTCCTACACATCTTCTACACTTTTATTTCACACTAGAATGTCAAATAAGGGTCAGGTTTGTGATTGACACCCCCTATAGACAAAGTTTACGTGAAAACGGTGACTATGACTTTACCATCATTACTCACCCCAATCTACTGTAACTTACCGCACTGGCAGCGTAGTACGAAAAACGGATGTCAGATTCGTTATTAGCACCCCAAATAACCCTCCTGGGCGGTGCTGATTACTCTGGAATCTGACCCTTATTTCAAAACTTGGAGTAAAATAAATGTGTAGGAAGCAAATTCGTAATGGAGGCAGCGATCATGAAAAATGCAAAAATAGTGCATCGCACGGGAGTCGAACATCTAGCCTAGCCCCTGTAAAGCAACGTTCCACTCTGCTGAGCCACCGATTCGCTTGCCGCAAGTTGATTACAGGATTGCTCCGTCAGCGCGCGCATGTAAGCACGTAAGCGCGTAGCTCTTTTGGCTCAAGGACTCAGCAAAAACGGAGCACGTTTTTCTACTATATGAAGGATTGGGATTCTCTCAGTACTATCCATTTCCCCCGTTCAAACCTACGCCTGAGACCATTTCCTGGTTATTATAACTTCTAATTTTTTTAGTTAGCCTTCCCAATAAGTGAAATAATTTTACAAAATTTTTATTTTTAGAGGGAAAAATAAGAAATCAAAATGTGCGTTAAAGTACAACAAATAAACAAGCATATAGCGCATTAAATGGTCGGATCGCGCCATACACTCATAGAACTCGCCGCAACTTTCATTTGATTGATACTGTTAATGCCACCTGAATGATTCATTAAAGTGGGGATCTGTGTATTCTTTACTATTGTTTTTGTTCCATTGTTTTCAGGTGCGAAACTCCACGCAAACAGAAATTCTGCTATCAATCGAATAAAAACCACGACGTATTGGCGCTAAAAAACGCCGCCTTCATTAAAACATTATTTTTCTTCAAAAAATAAAAATTTATAAAACTCCAAACAACGTGTTCACTTATTGTGTGGGCGAATTAAATCTTCAAAAGAGTTAAACTAAAATTTTCCTTGAACAACATTATTCTAACCTTTTAAAGTCTCTTGTTTAATGAAGAAACTCATTCCGATTTGGAAGAGTGTTTTGATTTCAATGTCTTAAGCCAGCTTCGAGACGTGTTCAATTCGACGTGAAAATGGTAAACAAATTAATCAATATAATAATGGTAATTTTAAAAAGCCCGGGTTTTAGGATGATTCGGATGATTCGGATAAGGGTGATCTTCACTGGGTTTTGGGATAATTCATATAACTGATGGTGAGATTATCCAGAAATCCGATGTATCCGAAGCGAGGATCACATACACGATCCGAAAAATTAATTTTCTGAATCATCCGAGAATCAGCTCTAGTGAAAAGCATCCTTACTTGAATCATCCAAGGATCCGGGCTTCACAAAAATGTCTTTTTCTGAATGATCCATTTATACGAGGTTTGTAAAAAAGTGACGGATTCGAATCAGTATGTGCTTCGATGTATGGCCTGGGAGGGAGGGGGCCTGAGCTATCGTATCAGCCTCCAGGCCATTGTTCCAACGATGCGCGACGTCGCGATACCCCGTGTCGTGTTTGTCTGCCTGTCGTAGCAGCTGGAAGTGGGAGGGGCACAAGTTCTTCGCCGAAGTTCTGCGTCAGCCGAACAGATAATTGAACGGCGTCTTCTACCGTTATGGTTGCGTTTTGTGCTCGCCATGCAGACGCGGAGGGTGTGAAAGCAGAGAGCTAGGCACGCGAAAGAACAACGAGATGTACTCCATATAACCTACTAAATAGCTTCAAAGTTATCAACACGATGAGGTCCCCTCCCTTGCCCATTCTATTCTCCCTCCCGCATCTAAAGCCTATGTTATACTTCGGCGACGCTGTTGTCGGCGACGTCGACGACAGTGTTGTGCTACACAGTGCATAGCAGCCCACGCAATACAGAGTCGCCGACGCGTCGCCGAAGTATAACATAGGCCTAAAGGCCGCCACAGACTTCTGCGGCGCCGCTCGGCGGCGCCGGTCAGCGGCGCCGCTGGAGGCGAGCTCTGCGTCTCTGCCCTATGGTTAAGCATAGGGCAGCGGCGCCGCAGGTGCCGCCGGCCGGCCAGCGGCGCCGGTCAGCGGCGCCGCTGG
Organism: Heligmosomoides polygyrus bakeri; assembly: GCA_947359475.1. Classification (NCBI taxonomy): domain Eukaryota; kingdom Metazoa; phylum Nematoda; class Chromadorea; order Rhabditida; family Heligmosomidae; genus Heligmosomoides; species Heligmosomoides polygyrus. Next base: position 87,516,609 of record OX375865.1, on the reverse strand, counting down.
AGGCGAGCTCTGCGTCTCTGCCCTATGGTTAAGCATAGGGCAGCGGCGCCGCCGAGCGGCACCGCAGAAGTCTGTGGCGGCCTTAAGAAGGTGAGCGAAGATCTCAACCTTAACAGCAGAAATCGCTGACCACTGAACCAGATCTCTGATGTAGAATTTCGGCTGAGAACTCATTCCTTCCCAAACCAGCAGGTGATAGGTTATTCGATAACTCGAGGGCCTTGTTCGTGCGCATTTTCTCCGACCGGGGAGGGTATCTAGAGGGTGCTTTGATTGGCTGGAACTTTCTTCCACATTCACCACTAAGGTGGCCTAGGTAATATCCGTCATTCAAACAAAACAAAAAATCTTGCCTGGGAAGCATACTTGATTAGAGTACGAGTAGCAATTTAATCTGAGAACAAAAAATGTAAGAGTCTAGCTCCATATCAGAACGCTGCCTACAGGGTGCCACAAAAAGGTGCATTGCTCGAGTAGCTTTTCATCCAGTTCTTTGCAATAACGTCTCAGAGCTTACACTGAAGAACAAGAAAGGTAACAACTTCTGATGTGGTAAATGCTGAGACTGCTACCACGCCTATATAGTGCAGACCACGGCAGCGTCCTCTGATTTGTATAACCAGTGCAGTATTTTAAACGTGACCTGCATTTCGATTTACCCAAAACTACTTACAAACTCAGCTAAAAAGCGCATTTAAAAGCGAACTACAAAAACGGGCAATTTCTCACTCAACGAGAAAGATTTCAGTTAAAACAGCGTCCAATGTTGTACCAGCATGTAGTCAGGACTAAGTTAGAGATGGCCACATATCCGCATATCCAATTTCAATCGCCATATGGATTTAATGTCAACATTGCAGATACAAATGATGGTGGACGTGCGAATGGTTGAAGGAACTGTAGCGTAGTTCATGCTTACAAGCGCCTGAAAGCTGCTTCAAAAAGAAAACTTCTTTCCCGAAAAAGAAATAACACGGCTTCAGCCTTTCACATTTAAGCGCACCTTAAAGTGCAAGTTTCTGCAAATAAACTTGAGCAATCAAAACTGCAGATCAGAGCGAAAAATTAACAAAGCTCATAGCAAATTTCCATACAGCCTTTCAAACGGAAACTCCAGCGTTTACGGTGTCGTCACGATAAACGGAACAGCCGTGTGGCGCAAAGTTGACATGCAGCATGCCAAAATATTTCCCCTTCTCAGCTCTTTAAAGCAAAGTAGGAATCTTTACTGAAACAGAAGTCTATGGTTTTATGACCACTCAAGCAGCGTATGCTTTTTCTGAGATACCCTTAATTACTTCAGACATCTAACGAAACCTACATATGAAAGTGGTAGCACGCTACAGCCGAAAAGCATCAAAAAGCATGCTTCAGGCGGGACCCGATCTTAACAAGAGGAATACCCCCCAACAATGGAAGAGACGTTTCAGACCAAATTTATGTTAGAAGCCTTTAATACGACCTCTCTATTCAGCGCATATTGACGTTAGATTTGCTAATCCTTTAGATTTCCTGTCCCTTCTCCGTGCAATAAGAAATCCAATGAAGAACTCACAGTGAAGGTGTGAAGTCATCCATGAAGAACCAAGACACGAACGATGACAAAATGATTGACAGAGATACGGCAAAGCCTTTCAGAATGTTGTCCGCGTACTTTACAACCAGAGCGATGACTAGTCCACCGTAAGCCTGAAACACAATTAAATACTGTATTTGCTTTATAAATTTTCCACCTTTGAAAACCTTTCACAAACTACCGATTTCGATTTCGGATAAGTCAAACTCAAGTTCGAAACACTCCATAGAAAATTCTCGGAAACATGATAAAGCACTACTAAGTGAACGCGCGTTCTAAATCTATTTATCAGGCAAATTGGCACTTTGAATGTAGACTCGAAGTAAAACACGTGAAATACAAGGCTTTCTCCCTATCAGTCAAATTTGCCACCAATAAAAACGATTAGGAACGCAGAGATGCCGCAAATAGGGGCTGATAGCTTTTCAAGCTATCCTTATCCCCCTAACACTTCCTAAATACTTAACGCGACTACTTCCCAATTTCCCTTATATGTAGGACAATAGGCCATCGCGGTGAGCTGTGTAGCTCGATGGATTGTCAGTTCGAAAGATTTACGGAATGAAGGGGAGGAATACTGATTACCTGAAGCAAGACCACCATCCAGATAACGTTGTTATACCCTTGCAAGAAGCCGTCTTTTTCAATCGCCTTCCAGTCGTACATCCAGCACATCAGAAAACCACCGAAGATCGAGAAGAACGCTGAAATAAAGAGTAACAACACCGTCAACATCGTATGATATAATAAGAGAATGTTCCGCAATAAATGAAATGTGCTTGAATTTACCTAGCTGAAGGTTACGCATCCATAGCGAGACGCTCGTTGTTTTGAGAATCTTCTCGAAATACACTCCAGCAAATCCACTGGACACACATGCGGCTAAGACCGCAAACAAACCAACAATTCTATCAGAGGTGTTGCCTTCAGCGGCTGTGTTCGACGCATTACCGGAAGGCATCTAAACGGAGTAAAGGTATTTGGCTAACGCGAAGAGCCGTAAACCAGAAGAAGCGAAAACGGGACCTGAACAAGCGCAACTCCAGCAGTGAGCAGAATAAGAGCCAGCCACTTGAGACTGTTCAGAGATCGGCCGAGCATCGTGACGGAGAAGAACGCCGTTGTAAGAATTTTTAGTTGGTAAGTCACCTGTAAGAGCACGAATAAGCATTAGCTCTCGATCAGACAAAATATTGTCATAGCGTATAAAAGTGACGCCTAAAAGACATCGGCAAGGTTCAAAATTGCAATAATCGTTGGTTTTCTCTACGTAGCCCAATAACATTTCTGCAAAGCGGCAGATGGCTGTCACGTCCAATACACCATTCTTAAACCAAGCAGAATCATTTTCGAACCACATTGGACACTTTCTCATCAAACCAGACATTGTTCTAAGCAGGTCTGATGTCTTTCAAATGAAACTGAACATCTTCCAAGTTGAAACGAGCGTTTTCGGATTAAACTGAAGACGTTCTCAGAAGATCAGAATTTCCGCTCGAGGAAAATTTAGCGACTTCTTTCGAAACTTTTTAATTCACCTGCCCCATTAAGTGAACACATTGTTAGGAATTTCAAAAAAAATTGTATATTTAAAGAAAAAATAAGTTCAAAACTCGTTTTGAAGGAGACCAATTTTTTTCGTGCTAAAAAGAGATCGCGCCAGGAACTCGTTCAGGAAGCTGCGATTTTTAGTTGATTGGTAGGAAAAGTTCTGCCTGCGTTGTGTTTCGCACTTGTTAAGCAGCATTTACACTCTCAATCAATTAAAAATCGCAACCAGCTAGATGAAAGCATTCTTCAAGTGAAGTAAAAAGAGTACTGTGCCACGACGCTACCATATATCTGGAGTGGAGAATTACCGATAGGGGAAGGGCTACCGTAAATCGTTTAAAAAGCCGCAGTATGGTATATCGGAGTGTAACATCATGTTCAGGTAAAAAACAACAATAGTAGCATTGCAAGTGCGATACACATATAACGAGTTTCTCGCACTTTACTGGAACCCTACGCCCCGCGCTTTAAGGTTGATCCCGTCCACTTCCCATATGTTCCTACACGGTAGATCTGAACGGCCAATGCGCTCTGAATAGAAATAATGATCGAATTCTTTTCCCAAAAATGATACTATGCAAAGATCGACCCCATCCCCGCACAGAATGAATCCCCATCCCTTTAAGGTGGAGAGAATCCGGAGTTTAAAGCTCCGCGGCTACATTTTTTGCCTCATAAAGGTAGCCGACGGTGACATGATGGCTTGCGCACCTTTGAATGATACGTTATCCCACCTGGTAAGTTGCAGCATCGAGCTTCGAAAGAGCCAGGAACAGGAGATTGTTCTGAATGACGTACAGAACGGCTGGAACAGCAACCTAAAATGTAGATAAGAATAGTAGACAGTCTGATGAAGCGTTTTTTTGCCATCCCTGTTAAGCAACAAAAGGACAGATTTCGTTGAACTAAAACCCAAAAGATCATGCAATAGAGATAAGCAGTTGATTTCAGCATTTTGAAAACAAACAAAAAAACATATTTTCAGCTAGTAAACCTTCAATGTTTCGGACCGCTTTTGAATCACTTCAGCCACAATCTCGCTTTGAAACGCACCCCAGCGCCATCCTGAAATGAATATAAGCTTTGTTCGTTGAAAATGAAAAAATGCATTGTAGAAACTCAGCTAATAGAAGACAGCACCAAAGCACTCACCATGGTTATTGAAGAGCACAACAATGCAGGTCACCATTTTAACGATCTCAGCCATGACGACAGCTGTCGATGAGAGGTAGCGTGGCCCTTCATGTTTCTGAATAAATTCGCATAAAGGACTCGCCGTTGCCAGCTAAAAGTTGTATTGGTCTTAATTGGCTTGGATGGCGATGTACTAAGCAGGAGTTATCAGCGTCTACTCCAAAGTGCAAATGAGATTATTATACAACACGAATGCCGACTTTTCTATTCCTTCTCTACTCCAGATTCAAAACGCTGTCAAGTTGAAGGCAGTATACAGCCTCAGAAGACTACAAAACGGACACAGGGCCTTCCTGAACAATCTTTCTTGACGACGTGACCAGGAGAGTGAAGAGAAACGAGAACAGCCACTGATTGGGGCCGGATAGCACCCACTACCTCCGACAGAAGACTGTTTCAATGGCCTTTTGTGGGAGGCAGTGGCCCAAGCGGTTCATCTTGAGAGGAGTGTCTCTGCCTCAAAAATATGAAAATGCACGGATCTCGATCCGAGTCGGGCACAGAGCACAGTTTCGGTCGATAACAGGTGGAGTACAGTAGCCAGCACTCCATCCTTGGCTTCACTTTCTGGATGGGATCGCGCACCCATAGGCATGAGGTCGAGGTCGAGGGCTTGAACTCGCTCATCACTCTGTTCTGCACGATCATTGATCTCAACGTAGATAGGTGTATCGACAACATTGCTGGATTTTGGTTAGCGTGAAGGACTGGTAGACTGGTTGCAGCCCGTTTCGTCAATGAATCGAGGTGCTGGAGGATGCAACATTGTTAAAGAAAACATGAAAAGTCATATACAGATATTAAGAAACGTTAAAACAACGCTCTGAGCACACAAAATATATGCAGAGTTGACGCAAGACCTTCCAAACATAAATGGCATTGAATTGAAGACGCGAATGGCTACGTTTAACCTGTGGGATGCGACAGCTACTAATCGTAAGGTTAGCATTTACTGGTTTCCGCTACATCTCTGAACTCTTCGTTATTTTTAGTTTTTAGATAATCTTTGGTTACGACATGGTTTATCTAATTATTGTGAGAGCAAATAAAATAAAATAGCAAACAAAATTATCACTAGATAATAACCGCTAAGCTCTGAGTCATACTATCGATCGGCGCCGCCGCAAAAATCATATTGTTAGTCATGAAATGAGGGGAAATCTGGGGGAAAACGGGCCGGGGGGGGGGGGGGAATTACGGCAAGAAAATAGCGAAAAATACCCTGACGTCTTCTCCCTGCCTGGGAACTTCAGCACTGGGGCAATCGAGGTCCCTGAACACGAAACTGAAGTTCGTTTTTGTAGTATCGATCACCGTCAATCGATACTGATCAAATTACGGGGGAGGGCGAAAATAGCGGAAAACACCCAGACGTCTACGGGGAGCGGATCGAACTTACGAATGGTCATCGCGACTGCGGCAGCCACCGCCGCGCCGTACCCCTGCTGCGGCGCCAGTGACCACCGTCGCATGTGCGGAAGCCGCTGCCGCTAGCACGTCGACTACTTCTTGGGACTTTGCTTGAATCTCACAGAGATTCTTGCCCAGCTGTCTAGCCAATTGAATTTCTTTTTCGTCAGAAAGGCCACTGGCTACCTTCTGAGTCGTAAAGAGGACGGGTAGGCTAACTGATCATAGCTGGCAAGGAAAGAGGAGAGGACGCTAAAGACGGTTTCGAACGAATACTATGGACCAGTGTGTCGGACTTGAAATTATTTTTGGAAAATAAATGCAAACTAATGAGGGAAACCTAACGAGAAAAATTTGGTCAAACTGTGGTAAGCAGGCGTGAGGACGGCTGAAAATAATCCTGAGGAAGGTAAATAAAGGAAGTAGAACGTGTAGAAGTAAATCAGAAGGACTACAAGGAGACCTAATGAGAGTTCTTTTAGATCTTAAAGATTCACAGGCCCTTGAAATGTAGAAATCCATCCTGGTTCTTCTTCACCTCTCGTCTGCCCCATAGACCTGAATGTCGTCGCGGCTGCGATGGAGGATGTCGCGCTGGCGGCGGTTCAATGCGGCGAGTCGGCAGACGTAGCCGCGGAGTTACCGCGTTTCGCCATAGGTGGTCGCAATTAGCAATGACATTCGTAAGTTCAGCCCCTCTCCCGTCTTCTACGTGCCAGGGGATTCAGAAGACGTGCGGAATACGTCGCATGACATGCTTGGGACTCAGAAGACGTGTCAAAGAAGTCGCTCAACGTGTTTGGGGATTCAGATAGACGCGCCGAATACGTCGTCCAATGTGCCTGGGGACTCCGAAGCCGTGCCGAAGGCGTCGTCCGCTAAGTGGGATCACTGAGGGGGCCAGTACCAGTAACGGGAGACCGTTTTACTAAAGGAGGACCAGTAGCGAGGAACCAATAGATCGTCCTATCATACTATACACTGTACGTGCTGCGAGCCTTTTGTACTCGTAGGTAGGGAAAAAAACTGTACAAGTAGAGCAGCTAGCTTGATGTGATTGTCCCTAGCTCAGTGATACTGCAACATCGCTCGAAGCGAGCAAGTGCGAGGCATGCCGATAAGCGTGACGGAGCACTTGTAAACGATAAAGGAATGAGTCTATTAACCCCTTTTTGGGATGCGCGAAGCATTCTACTTACATTGGGTATTGGGAACTAGTTTGTAAAAATGCGTATTTCGCCTATACAATGACTTGTGGTGGTCTACCGATGGACAAGTCAGTGTTTTCTGCTTTCCAGACAAATCTGGTACCAATTGACCGACCCCGAGCGATGAAGGACCTCGTTGTCCTGGGAGGGAGACCTGAACGAAGAACCTCGTTCCACGGTGGATGCGAGAGCAGGCGCCTCCTCTAGCTACCATGCGTCTATCGGCAAGTAATACAGAAAACTGGAAATGATTGCAATGTAAGCCTCAAATGGAAGCTATCCCTTTTGCTTCGTGCTTGCAGTATAAGCCAGCCTTAGTGGAGAAGACTATTACAATGGTAAGATGAATCGGTCGTCAACCTAGCCGACCCCATAAATGTGAAGATGCTGTGGAAATAGTCAGCGTAAATCGTTGACCGATAGAGCAGCGCAGCCGGAGGAGGCTCTGGCTGTAGTGCTCACCCGATACCAGGTTCCTGGTTCTGATTTCCCTCCAGGACAACCAAGCCTTCCACCTCTCCGGGGTTGCTGAATTAGTACCGGACTTGTCTGGGACGGACAAGCGCTGATTTGTTCATCGACTGGTCACCGCAAGTCATTGTATAGCCAAATACGCATCCAAATCGCCTCCACCACATCCCATAGAAGTAGAATGTGTGGCGCATCCCAAAACGGATTGTGCGTAAGTGTTCCCACCTTGAATGTATTAAACCCACTAAGGTCAATGACGTCACCGGCCACGACAATACGCCACATTTGTGTATTTGTGCTGCCAGCTGCACTTGTGGTTTGTTCTATCCGATTCCTAGCGTTTCTATTGACTCAGCGTTCCTGCTACTTGCCAATGCGTAGTGCTCGTTTCCAACAATTCCGTCCAATTAGGAGGCCTAAGCGATTACGTGAAACCATTATAAATCACATGCAAGCGGAACAGAGCGGTGTACGAAGGCGCCACTTCACTAACATCGAGTCAGTCATAATGCTTCTGACGAGAGAAAATGACAGCCGCACGTGTCAAGTCGAAGCAAGCGGTTCAATCCTGGTTCTAGGCGTAGAAGAACACCAACCTGAGTCCGTGAGTACCGCAATATTAGGACGAGCGCCGTGGTCTGGGCGATGAGGACGACCAGGGAGACGTATTTCAGGTTTTTGTTCGTGATGACCGTCGTCATGCCTGCAACTGGAGCACTTTCGATCGATGCTCGACTGCAAAGCAAAGCCGACAACTCAAGGCTGTCGGGTGGATTCCACAAAAACTCCATGACGTGCCATCACGTTGCCGGAGAACTGGTCCGCTTGGCATAGTGCCGAGGCGGCGCGCGGTTTTTCGTCGTGTCGTCTCATGCACTCCACGCCTCCCTGTTCGCCACACCCCGGAGTCCCTTCCCTAGCCCAATCTGGAGACTCACTCTGCTTGTCTGACTCTCGCCGCTCGCGCGTGACGGAATTTTTCGGGGACCAGTTCACATGTAATCGTGCCATCATTGGGCGAGGTCTGCAATTTTGCGGCGGGACGAACAAATGCACAAGCATAGGAACGGTTGGCAAAACTTGTTCTTCCGCCTCTAGTCGGACTCTTTCACATATGTTTCTTTGCTAAACGCGTTTAGTTTTGCGTTAGAAGGCACACTCGGTCCTTGAGATTTTTGGAAACTTTTTCTGTTCGACCTATGGGAGTGAAGGTTTTGAACTCTTCGTATTTTCAGCTGGGCTAAAAGGAAAATTCAATCCCTCTTTCGTTATTATATTCAGGCGGGAACTTACTTCACTTTGCATGCAATTATATGTTGTTCTTTCCTAGTTACTTTGCACCGCACTCTGTTGGTCTGACATTGATGTCAAAATGTTGTATACGACGATACGGCGAAGGACGAATTATACGCCCGAATAATGTGGTGGTTCAGTGGATATGATGGCGAGTACAAGGGATGAGACAGAGTTTATTGAGAGAGCAACTGGTCTATGTACAGGTGGAGCGAGAACTGCCGTGCCTCCGCTGTATGGTGGCGTCACGCCTCTTGACCTTCCAGGGCTTGAGCATCATCGCAGGCGATGATATTCCCGGCGAGGCCAAAACGAAATAGTTGAAATGTAATTCAAGCATGACATGATATACATGAAAAGTATGGCATCATGATGTCGGCGGCGTTCGGCTTGATCGATGGGCTTGCAGGCCATGAGGACCGGATATGTAGAAGACCCGAGTGACTGTTACGGTTTGAGGTTGACGGCTGTAGACTGCTTGTTGAAAGTTGAAGACAGCAGCAGCTAGTTGAGAGATGTAGACGGCGACGACGGTATGGAAGAAAAGGAAACATGACAGAACTTGAACTTCAATGAGTACAGTACGCATTTTCGAGGAATCGTGATTCACTCACTAAACATGTGTAATTCCGGCGAGAGTTTCCCTGTTGATCTTCGCCAATGTAGGTCCAAGAATTCCGCGAGCATAACCCATCACTTCTTTTTTTCAATACTGATTTTTGCAGTACGGTTTGTTGGGCAATTGAGAGCATATTCTTGGTGACCTGGCCGACCCAGCTAATAAAGTAGTGAACTGGCCCAGGTTCGCGCGAAAGGGCACGCCACATGGGAGGAGCGGTTGCTTGATAGACGCAATGTCCTTCTCACGTTTTGATGTGGGTGGTCTTTGCTTCAGTGACTGGTTCCGCACTTTGTTAGCTATTGTTCGCTTGAACCCGCTTTTCTTTGCAACAGTTAATTTGTTGGTTGGTGAGAAGTGATTAAAAGTTTGAGGTTCAGCGGGAACTGCGCTAAGATTTGTAAAATTCATGGTACAATAGCGCTGATTTTCGGCATGATTATTATTAGTTGCTGTGCGGTAATGGCAGATTTGAAGGTCCCGTCGCAATGAATGTCTGGGCTCCTTAGAGTCCTTTTTGAAGCACACTGATGCGTGGTGCATTTTCCCACATCCGGTGCAGTTGGGCCTTTGGCAATTAAAGCTGTCGTGCCGTGAGGAGCAGCATTTCCAGCATCTGTTTTGCTCCTTCAAAATTCTTCTACGGGTTGATTTATCAGTAACAGTTTTGCATGACAAAGACGCATGCTTACCAGTGCTGCAAAAGACACATCCCCCATTTGGTTGAGGTCGCGGGTCGTCATATCTACGTGGCGTTGAGATGACCTCGCCGTGGATTGTATTGCCCAGTCTGCTCTCAATGTAGACCCCAATGGCAATTTCCTTCCTTAGGTCACTCATAAGTTCATCGATTGATTGATTGTGCACTGCTCTGCTAGCTATGAGCACAGGTTTTACGATATCACGAGGAAACTTAGGTAATATGATTTCGGTCCAAATTGGTTCACACGTAGACCTAACGTCATATCCTGCGGATACCATCTGGTTAATTAAAACCTGAATTTTTCCGAGGACTAAGGAACAGCTGTTGGCAAAATTTTTAGCTGGCATTAAATTTAGCAGCTTTCGGACGATTTGTGACCTATTTATTGAATAGTCACAGTATTTGTCCTTCAGTGTTTCCACCATCCATTCATAGTTATGTGGCAATGACTGGATGCCTTGTATGGCTAATTTTGCCCTACCCTTTAAGCTTTCCTTCAAAAGAATGATCTTTTCGATGACGTGAAGTTCGATATTTTTATGAACCAGCGTCTCAAAAACTGCCCAATACTCCGAAAACTCTTCTGGATTTCCAAAAAATTTTGGGAGGGACACATCCGGAGCCCTTATGGAGCGATGTACTCTTTGATCAGATTGATTTTGTGCCAGATCCTCCGCGACGGGATTGTCGTTAGCTTCATGCTGATCGCAATTCGAATGGCAACCTCGAAACTCTGAAAGGACTGCGGTACCGACTCTAGTGTTATTGTGAGAGCAGTACCCAAGCTGGACTCCTTTCCTTTCTTCATTACACCTTAATCGGTCAGAACGCGTCCTTAGCGTAAACATAAGGTCGATAGCTTCTGCACTAGCTTTGTGCAGTTGAGATTCCCGCTCAATTTCCTCTAATTCAACCATTAATTCTTTTTTCTCTGCTTTATCTTTGCAGTTCATGTACTCATCCCTTAACTCGATAAAAAGTTTTTGAAGGCTTTGTTCACCCTTTTTTAATTCTCTTATGTACTCTTCCAGACGATCTATGGTAGACTTGCATTTCTCACAGTTAGAGTCACTTTGAATTGCGCAGTTTAGGCTAACTGTATGCTCTTTGTAGCGCGTTACTAAATCACGAAGCGTGGTTGAGCTCAATATGATTGCTAATTTCCTTGAATGGAATGTCATTTTTTAAAAATTCTCCTTTAGTGTTGTTAGCTACGGAGAGAAGAGGCTGCTCCAGGTACTTTTAGCGTACGGGAGACTTAACTTTCTTATTTAGAAAGTGCGATCGTGAATAGAATCGACTTTGTGCTCCAGGTATTTAACGGGAGACTTATTCTCTTGGATTCAGAGAATGCGATCTTATATTCGACCGACTTTATGCTCCAGGTCCCAAAGCTGTTACACTTTGACACGGGAGACTTAGGCTTGTTAGGCCGATGCACCAAATGTATACGACGATACGGCGAAGGACGAATTATACGCCCGAATAATGTGGTGGTTCAGTGGATATGATGGCGAGTACAAGGGATGAGACAGAGTTTATTGAGAGAGCAACTGGTCTATGTACAGGTGGAGCGAGAACTGCCGTGCCTCCGCTGTATGGTGGCGTCACGCCTCTTGACCTTCCAGGGCTTGAGCATCATCGCAGGCGATGATAGTAGACATACAAATACACTAAATTGTACTCGCTGATACATTTACAACCGGAAGAAAACCGTTTGAGTTGTCCGGTGCACAACGCCCGCAGCCGCGCGATTCAAACCTGTTTTTTAGTAGTTATTGAGCGCCCTTACTACGGGCTCTATACGTTGGAACCAGCGATGATGGACATTAACGACGCTCTATGGGATTTGCTGCCCATCAGAAGCTCCAACCCCTCTCCGACCCTATTTGCGCCGGAAAACTAAACAAGCACGCAGATATCACTAGCTGCAGCGACTGATTAGCAGAGGGGTAGGCAAATGCGCGGTCGCATAACGATTTCCCTGAATTTCACTCCGAAACTGCGGTGGACAACTCAGACGGGTTTTTCCGGTTGTAAATTTATCAAACACTCTAAATTGACCTACAAGTTATTCCGTTATGGATTTTTTTGCGTCTAGGTAATGAATACGAGACGACTTATTCTCTTGGATTCAGAGAATGCGATCTTACATTCTATCGACTTTATGCTCCAGATCCCAAAGCTATCACACCTTGGCACTGGAGACTTAGGCTTGTTAGGCCGATGCACCAAAATATAGTGGGTGGTAGAGGCGGTTAGGACATGGTGTCCAAGAAAAGGTGGTTCAGTGGCTTTTATGAAGGCGAGGATGAAGACGGGAAGATAGAACAGCTGGTAAAGTAGTTTAGACAAGATAGCCTTGTCGCGGCTGTGGTGAGGAGGAAGGGGGAAGGAGTAGAGGAGAGGAGAAAGGAGTCGAGAGTTGGGGTTCTCGTGAGCAGACGAGGAGCACTCCATCAACAGTGAGGTCGCCTCCGCAACCTGTAACGGGCGAAGCGATAAGAGGTACACGTAAGGATCGTCGGCGACGACGATAGAGTGGACACTGTTTTTCAACCTCTCAAAAGAGTTTACATCTAGGCGAAACTGGCTTGGATGAACCTCAACACCTAAGATGTTCATATGTTCAAAGCTGACGTCTTCAGTTGAAGGGTTTTTAAGTTAATTCCTATTATACTATAGAGGAAAATAAGGAACTCCCTTTCTAAATTTGCCCCCTTATCCGGCCGCCATATTCGTTTATCCCATCAAATGGTCAACGTAAGGTAGAGTCATGTAATGCCGGACGAGCTGTGAAGCACTTGCCCCAAGTATTATTTCTGACAGGGTGTTCTTATGGAGGAACAAAGCAACAAGTAGACGTGTTAGCTGTTTGTTTCTTGTTATGTAAAGCAGGATAGACTTTAAACCCCTGAAAATTGTAGCTAAAGGTATCCCAACTATGGAAAACAATTTCAAGCTAAAGCTAATCCAACCTGAAGGAACTTATGCTGGTGCACCTCCTCTGTAGCTGGGCTGAAACGGGACAGAAACGTGCTGATGACAATACTTTTGTCGTTGCTTGATGGGAATCTTCGAAATGTTCCCACGTATTAAACTGTGCGGCTGCTTCATGAGGCTGCTCTCTGTAAGATGCCACGTACGCGTTAGTGGCTTGTTTACTGAACCGTCATTTCCCAAGCGACCTTCTTTCCAGTTATGGCGTATTTTCGAAGTTTCTTCGGTGGCGGCGGAGTGGAGGCGGAAGAGGAAGATGGTGCTGAAATCGTCGAGAAAATGGTCGAGCGAGCGGAGACTTGTACGGCACTCGAGGATCGACGCGATGCACTCCGCGCTCTTCGAGGCATGGCAAAGGTGAGGATCAGAGACAATCAAACGCTCTTCGAAGCAATATGTAGACAGGGTTTGCTAATGGGATCAGTGAATACTGTGGTGATTAGCTCCGTGATGGATAGGTTGTCGTTGGTTTTGAATCTCATTGATTTCTTGTAGAGCCCAAATGATGTGTCAGTACTCCTATGAGGGAGAGCAAGCACAAGCACAGATGTTATCTGAGTTTTGTGACCTCTTCAAGCGTGCTTGCAAGTGGTTACCCATTGCTATCGCTAGCAATTCGTCTGCATTCAGAAACTGAGGTTGGCGGTCGGAACAATGGGTCTCAACGTCTACATGGAAGTGCTTGAGAAAGAACGATCAAACCAGGAGCTTGTTGCTATCACTCTGGAAATTCTTGTCGCAGTTCTGAGCAGCGACGACGAGAACACCGATGACGACGAGTTGGGAGAACGACTGGCGGAGGTACTTATCAGTTTCTTCAGAATAGTGTCATGTCATTAGTTTCCTCAGTGGAACGCATTTTAGGTGATGCTCAAAAAGCCGGTGTTTATCCCTTCACTGTTGGCCGCTGTTGACGACTACGACATAACTGTTAGACGGTGAGTCTCCGGAATGTCACTGTCAATGGGAATGGCAATGGTTCTCTCGACCAATCTTGACTCGTTCACCTACTTCTTGAGAGTTCGATAGTTTTGTAAGGAATTTATCTGAATTCTATTCACTACCCAAACAGTTGTCACGTTCCAAGATTGGGCTGGAGAAATCTCATGGAAAACCTTCATGTGTTTTGCATAGAAAATCTACTACCATCGATTGTATGACTTCAACTTAATGAGAAAATGTTGCCTCAATCATTATTTATAACCTTTTTGTTTCAACGGTAGGCATGCTTCTTAAGCAATGTGTATTGTACCATGCGAGGTTTTCAAGTCGATCTTTATTAATTAGGGCAGGGCCGGAAGTTTCGGCATCTCGCCGTCTTCAGAGGCTTAAATGTAATGCGTATGTTTAGTTGCGCTCTACTCTACCAAATCAAAACTGCTAGCGCAGGTAAGGAGCTTGGTGGAGTATAAGTAAGCGGTGCATAAGCAAGGTAAGCTTATGCACCACGTTCAGTTCCCTGAACACGACGAGAACTCGAAACATTAGGCCCTGTTTAATAAGGATCCACCTGAAAACGTCCGGCATAATACATACTGATTTACCACTAACAGAGCCGAGGTGCAGAAGAGAGAGAAGATGGAGGCTAGGCATCAGTGTTGCGATCTTTACTCTGAAACCCATTAAGTGATCAAAACTGCGAGTTTGAAAAAAATTAATAGCACTCGATGCTTATGTAAAACTGGGAGGAAGGACCTCATCTAAAACTGTTCTTGTGTTCTTCCTTGTAGGTACTTTTATTCTACATATATTATTATTATGTTAAACTAAACTCACCTATCTTTATTATTATTATTATTCAAAATTTATCATAATCATTAAAAAAGATAAGGATAGAGAACAGCGTTATTCAACCCGTTTTGGGATGCACCACGCTTTTTACTTCTGCGAGATGTCGTGGAGGCGGTCTGAATGCGTATTTGGCCATACAATGGCCTTGCGGTGGCCAGCCGATGAACATGCAACCGCTCTATCCTTACCAGACATTTCCGGTACCAATTCACCGATCTCGGAAAGATGGAAGACTTGGTTCACCTGGACGGAAAATCCGAACCAGGATCCTGGTATTAGGTGTACGCGACAGCCGGCACCTCCAACTGCGCTACAGGCGCCCAAAAATGAATAGATGCTGCTTTGGTGGGGTATGATCTTCTGAACCCGTCGGTGTAGTCGGAACGTAAGGCCGAAATAAAGCTTCCACCTAATAACCTCGTAGTTTGCACTGGCAGAGTTCTAATGAACAGACAAACTTACTATGCCAAAACCCAAGAAGAAACAATCTGCAGATATATCTGCGTAAATTTCGTAAGCAGAGACATCTCTGACAAGGAAAGGTTCCCAACTCAATGTGAGCTTTGTGTGAGCGGAGTCCAGAATTACAGTTAGTTTTTGCTGAACGCTTTTTTAAAGACAGGAAAAGAGGTGTAGAACATGTGTGGGCAACGCTCATCTACCACTGTGACACCCCACGAGACGTACCTCGGTGGCGTAGTCGGTAGGACTGCCGCCTCATAGAGGCACAGCGCCGGGATTTTGAGCTCGTGTCCGCGTATTGCCAGTGATTTTGCACATTCTTGTTTGTTTTGATTACGCTTTCTCATGATCATAGGAGTCAATTTTAGACTATTAGTGCTTACAACAAACCATGACTGTCTATTTGCGCCTTTGTATGTACTAGTTTTTCTGCACTTTAAGTCGAAGATCTACAGAGCAGTCGTCCGGCCGGTAGCAATTTACGGCGCTGAGTGTTGGCCAGCGACCAAGGAAGTTGAAACGCGCCTCAGCGTCATGGAGATGAAGATGCTGCGCTGGACGGCAGGAGTCACGCGCATGGACCGCATCCGAAACGATGCTATTCGGCAGAAGTTCGGTGTCGCGCCGATAACTGACAAGATGCGCGAAGCTCGCTTACGATGGTACGGCCACGTTCTGCGTGGAGGAGAAGACAGCGTCCGCAAGATAGGCCTTAACTTCGAGGTAATAGGAAAGCGGCCTAGAGGGCGCCCGAAGCAGCGCTGGGCTGATACGTTACATACGGACTTGAAAGTAGCTGGTATCCACCCCGATCTAGCGCTGGATCGGGAAAGGTGGCGTCATGACACCAGAATAGCGGACCCCGCCACGAAGCGGGACAAACGCTGAAGAAGAAGAAGTTTTTCTGCAATGCGTATCTGCACCGTATCATTTCTCTGGAAATAAAAGGTCTCATTGCTATTCCCTTTTAGTCAACGTCTATGGGACAAAACTATGGAACAAGTAAAACACGAGTGCGTGTCACAACAGCAGGATTTTACAAAAGCCATTGAGGAACAATCCTCGCCCTGGCAAGGGATGGCCACTTCTTCGTTGAACGCGTAATTCCTGGGTGTAGAGAAGGGTCCTGAGTGAACATGGACGTAGCTAACCCCTACCCACGAAAAAACTAGCACATTTGCGGGCCAAATAGACAGCCTTGGTTTGTTGTAAGCATTGATGGTCTAAAATTGACTCCTGTGATCATGAGAAAACGTAATAACAACGAACTAATATATGCAAAAACAATACGCGGACGCAAAACCCTGCTGGTGTGCTACTGTAAGGCGGCACTCCTACCCACTGCGCCACCGAGACACATTCGTGAGGCATTTTGGAGGATGATGAGTGTCATACACACGTTTTCACACCTCTTTTCAGTTCTTTAAAAAAAGCGTTCAGCAAAAACTAACTGCAACTGTGGACTCCGCTCACACGCCCCTTCATCTTACCTAAATAGCGTCGCAAAAGCTTACCTTGAGTTGAGAACCTTTCCTTGTGAATTATAACATGGTGTAATATTTCATTCAGAGCCATCACTTCTGCTCCTTGAGTTTAAAAGCCTAGCATTTTCTGCTTTGTTCTTTTCCCCTGGGATTTCTCCGAAAGGAACGAAATGTTCTGTACTCTGTTTTCAAAATTCACCTGCTTGAACTAAGCTGCACTATCTCTTGTGTTACAGTTGCTTGTTGAGAACATTGTTCTAATACAACTGGACTGCTCTAAGAGCCTAAACTGATGGTGAGTGAAGGAGGAAAACACTTTTCTCTTCCAGCGTAGGAATACAACTGCTCACTTCACTGCTTCGTCACCGCGGTCCTGAAGTGCAGTCAGCCGTGATGGCTCAGCCCACAGGTGTTCCTCACCTTGTAGATATTGTCCACGATCGAAGAGAAGTGGTGCGTAATGAGGCTGTTCTGATGCTGTGCGAGTTGAGCCGGTCCAATTCACAGGTAACGGTGAGGCGTAGCTGGTGCTAAAAGCGATCTAGAGGCCCGTTTTGCAGATTCAACAACTGTTGGCCTATGAGAATGCTTTTGTACATCTGTTGGACATCATTGACACGGAGCCCTTAGACAGTAAGTGTTCTTGCCTTGATTCCTGATTTTTATTTAAATCATCCCGTTTTAGAACAAGGAGATCGTTATTATTTACAGGTATTATTATTGAGGACTGCTTGTTCGTAATATTAAATCTCCTCAGGAAGAATGCAATGAATCAGCAGCTGTTTAGAGAGAACAAGTTAGTTCAGTGTTACCTTTACCCATGCTTTGCCTACGTAGGTCGAAGTCAGTCGAGGTGACAGGCCACTATGGCTTCTTCTAATTGCCGTTCTGATAATTGTGCACAAAAATGTTTTCAAATACAAAGCCCTCGACATAGTCTGCAATTGCAGCTTGATTACTCGACTAGGAGTCATGCTCACTACGCTCCTTTACGGTTCCGAAGAGGACGAACCGGATAGCGGTGAATGGGTGAAGCAAAGAACTGCGAATATAATATTTCTTCTACAGGTTATAAGGTAAGATGGCCTACAAATAGCACCGGTACAGTACACAGCACAGTCAATTGCAGAAGTTTGGTAAGCCCAGACAATGCAGGGAACAACACCCATGCTGCCCAGAAGGCTCTTCACCAGACAAGTGAGTTCTCTGAAGACGTTGATATATGATTTATCAAACTTGAACTATGTCGTTTGCTTTCGAAATTTTATCAGATTTATGGAACCTTTTGTTTGTTTTTTCCGCTTTTAATATGCTAGACCTGAAAAATTGCTTCGAAATCCTATAAAGGCAACAGGTGGTAGGAATTCCTAGGTGGTTACCTTTTGCTCATCTAGCCCAAATAAGCTGAATTATTCTGGTTTGTGGTCTGTCTACGCCTTTGGAGCAACCGTAAGGAAATGGGCTTGGCGCTGAAGAGCCTCAAACTCGATTTTCTTGCGATCTCTGAGTGTCTTTTTCTTCAAAGCAGCAGAAAAGCGCTGGTTTGATGCACTGCATCAGTACTTGAATAAGACCAGGCTCCTCTCCAATCATACTTCTGATCGGGAAAAGTGGCTGGCGCTAGCATTCTAGGAGAGCGGGTCCAGCTACAGGGTGCGTAAAAAGTATTGACGCAGTAAATGACGGCTGTGGAAATAGTATTGCGCAGCAGGTTTTAAAATATTCACTTGGGAAATATGGAAAATGATCTTGCAAACACGATAGAATAACTTGTAATCGACATTGGCTCCTTTACTGAGAATACAGGAACGAAAACGACGGAAAAATTCATGAGCACGCGCCGCAAGTACTCGCTTGGATTTCGTTCCGTGCTTTTAACAGGGTAGCCTTCTGCGACTGGTCACTTCTGTAGAAAGTAGCCCAGACCTCATTCTCCAAAATCGCCTAAAAAGGGCAATCCAGCGGATTCACGTTTAAGCTGTGCTCGTCTGAGAAGCTGTCCACACCTGCGCGCCTTATCCGTTTGCCGTTATCGGACAAAGATTGATAAATTTGGATTTGAACGTTATCGTGCTTGAACATATTGTAATCATCATCTGTTATGACAGAGCCGTGGCTGACGTTTGGGTTGCTGGCCTCTTTCCTCACCAACCGTTTCGAACAGCGCCTAATTCTCTTGTTAAGGAAGTAGTCAGCTGTCTGGGTAACATACAAAAAAAGGGCCACCGTAGCGATGACGATCATGTTTCTTCAGTTTTTTTTCGTGAGTGTTTTTTGAGCACAACACAGACAACAAAAATAACACACAAAAATACTTTTTACGCACCCTGTACTAAGCGGGGCAAACGCTGGAAGAGGAGAAGAAAAGATCTGAGGCTCATTTTCCAGGATGTAGAAATTCAAAGCGAAATAGCATCCTCTAATTTTATGTAGAATCCTCATATCATCTGGCTACACCATCGAAATCATTCTCCCTGGCTAACGGTGGGCTGTTTTCTAAATACCTTAGCCTCACCGCTGGGTTATGATGTCGGCCTACCTGTAATATATCGCCTCCACAAGTTATACCGATCTGCATTTCATTCAGTTTTTTTTTCTGTTTAAACAGCGACTATGCATATGGTCAACTTGGCATTCAATAACTAGGCAAGTTCCATTTGTAAACGATCTAACTACGAAGACTTAGTCACTGTTGGGGAACGTTTGTTGTAGTCCTGCAGCTCTTGCTTTTGTCTTGCTAGACTATGTTCGATAAAGCAAGATCTTATCCGTTCACGTCGCAGGTAATCAACACACTAGCTGTTATTCGATCTCTTTTGGTGAGCTCACTGACTTCGGGAGCTCCCTGACTTGTAGCCTGCTTCAGCTCGTCTTGCTGTGAAAGAGAGGCCTTCCGGACATCTGTATCACCTCTGGTTGCATAGCCAGAAAGTTTATATTCTAGGCTGCGATCGAGAAACCCTCGTCGCTACAATCTGATAGAGTGCCTATCTGTAAGCTAGGATTCACGTCTTGTTATCTTTTGGACTACCATAAAGTGTAAAAGATGAATGGCGCTAGTCAGTTCCTATTTGGGATGTGCCGCCGATTCCACCTCTGCAGAATATCCTGGGGGTAACCGAAGCTCATAGTTGGCCGATACGATGACCACGGAGGTCAGCTAATGGACAAGTCAGTGTTTCATTATTCCCAGACAAATTTAGTAGCAGTTCACCGATTTCGAGGGGTTAGTATGCTTGATTGGACTTGAGAGTTGCTGGTGTCCACCCTGATCTAGCGCTGGATCGGGAAAGGTGGCATCATGACACCAGAATAGCGGACCCCGCTACGAGGCGGTACAAACGCTGAAGAAGAGGTATGCTTGATTGTGCTTAGCGGGACTGGAACAGAGAACCTTGAATTGGGATCCCGTAACTGCGCTACCATGCAGTATGGAGTTGTCGTATCAATGATAAATTCCGTTTGTTTCTGAAGCACTCACGCCAAGCTCGGCGCATAGCGCAGAAGGTGACTGTGATATGCTTATGTAACTATCTGTTAGTTCCTTCGATCAATCTTAGGGGTGGCTTTGAGCTTTCAAAAGCTTGTAGATTGGTTTGTTCGTCGACGTCATATGAAAGATTCGCGGTCCAGCTTTTTCGGAGGCCCAGCGAGCGCTTCCGCTTTCTTGTAGTGACCAGCCATCACTTGTCTTCAAAGCTTTGCACCTTTGTATGTTCTAATCGCCACAGTACCGATGACTGGCTTCAGCGCATTCTTCTAATTCAGAAATGCTTTCTGAACTGTGCCGTGTTCTGTTGTCCGAGATGGGGTTGCCGGTGGAGGTGCTCACCGAAACCGTTATTGCGGTGGCGGAGGCTATTCGAGGAAACTACACAAATCAGGAGTACTTCGCCAGCACCACTTTGATCACCAATGATAACCTCAGCAGGTAGTGTCTGCTCTATCTGTTGGTGCTAAATTCTGGTTTAGTGTCGGTTAATATGGTCTCCTGTTTAGAAGTTCCCTTGTGGTACTGCTGATATCAATGACGGCTGAGAAGCAGCCTTTCAAAATGCGATGCGCTGTGTTTTACTGTTTCTTGTCCTATCTTCACGACAACGAATTTGGAAAAACAAAGGTATTTGCCGATTGCTTCGTCCTTCATTGGAAAACCGAAACGTTTTGGTTTTATGTGAGTTCTTCTTTAAATTTGACATTTAAGGTGATTGAGACGTTGCTGCCTACTAATCAACCGGATACCGCAATATCTACTGGCTCTCTTATCTGTCAGGTAAGTAGATCCCTTTATTTACCACACTCTTTTCTACAGGGAGACTACTTGACGTAATTGCTGTTAAGGTGTCAAAATGGTTGCTTCATAACAGCTGAAAATTGATACAATAGTGGTGGAGTGATTAACCATAGATGCCATTTTGTGAATCATCACAAGATCGGTGTCAGTGCCTCACCTTGTAGGAACTGACCAGTTTTGTTGGATATAGGTCGTGCAACTGTGTTACATTTTCGGACAATACCACCATGGGGTCCGTATAGTGTTGAAAGCGACACACTTTCTAGTCGACAGGCGGCATCGTCATCACTATGTTATGAGAGGTGCCCCAAAATAATGTAGTTTTTCGAAAGGCCATAACATTGCTAGAACAAGAAGCTGCTAGAAAGGATTGCTGCTCTTATCAAAAGCAGGAAAATATCAGTATCAGGAAAATAGAAGCTTTATGACATGGAAATCGTGCTATTTGCGCTCCGATCACTCGTCCAAAACTTGGAATAGAAAAATAAAAAAAATAAGCTTTCTAACGGTACGACCTTCATCTTGATCTATCTTGATCTTATCTTATCTTCATTCGCTCTCATGTTTCTATTGTTTTTCTTGAGTTGTTCCTGTGTTTTTCTGTTATATTGCTTTATTACTTCTTAGCTATTTGGTTGTGTTCACTTGTAATTTTTATTTCCTTCACTACTTAAGTGGTTTTTTTTACTATGGGTTGTGTACGTTCAGGAGTCTTGGGGATATGCCCTAGGTTTGATTCCTATTAATCCACTCCACCCTCTTGCGTCTCTTGATAAAGATAAAAAAACTGGCCATGTCAGAGGTTCGAAGCGAAGAAGGCGCCGGCTGTCGCAAGTGCCTGATTCAGGTTCATGGTGCGGATTCCCCATCCAAGCCAACCAAGTTTTCGATCCATCCAGGGTGGAGGTTGGTGCCAGACTTGTCTGTTAAGGATAAAAACACTGACTTTTCCATCGGCTGACCACCGCAAGGCAAAATGGCAAGATACGCATCCCAATCGCCCTCGCGACATCCCGTAGAAATAGAATGCGTGGCGCATCCTAAAAGGGATTGAGTAACGCCCTCCTTTATTCTTTGTCTCATAGGCTGGCTGTCGCATCGGAGCGGTTCTCTAGCGGAAGGGAAGTGTCAAAGAGGAGCGCTCGTTGCTTGTTGATTTGGCCGTATTCTGGTGTGAAGGACGTGATCTGCTTCCTTTCGATAACAATTATGTAATGAAACCAACGCTCAGCGGCCTAGCGGCCGCCAAACGTCTGGATGGGGCTTCGCCCCAAATACCGAGAATAGAACACCCCGTCTAAGCCTTCTTACCCGCGTTACAATGAAAAACTGGTTTTATAGGAGAGCGGGACATTAAGGCACAATCTTGAAAACTGCCTCTATGAAGCCTGTCGACCCTCTATCGCACTTACGCCGATTTATTCTCCGAAGTACACATTCTCTACGTGATGAGGAGCAGATTGTGATAATCTTGTGAGAGTTCTATACCGCTAAGTATCCGACGGCAATAATAATCCTTCGATTCCCGAAGTCATTCTCCATACCCCCTCCCCCGACAATAGTCAATACCCACTTACCCATGTGCAGCCAGAGACAGGCAGAAAAATGTAGTGAGCATCATTCAGTAGTGAGAGTGAGAGGCATGAACACGCGCACTCTCGTGCCTTTCAAAGGTAAAAAAATCCAACGCATGCTTCGCAATGTTTGATCTGTGGCACATCTTCTTGATCTAGACGACGTTGTACAACGTTTCTGTCACATACACGTTGGACGACAGTCAGAAAAAGTACTGGTCCGCCCTCACAGGTTCCTTCCACTGATCCCCTTCCTATTACTGGTCCACCTTCACTGGTCCCCCCCTCACTAGTCCCCCCTCTTTTCACAGCCCCTTCACTGGTCTCATTATTGGTCCCACCTTCACTGGTACTTCGTTACCGGTCAACCCCCCCCCCCTTCACAGTACTCTCCCACTTCACCGGTTCCCGTTCACTGACCCCTTTTTGCCCCCTCCCCCTCACCTAAGTGGTACCCTTCACTGGTCCCCATTAACGGTCCCCTTTACCGGTCCCTCCTTTAGTGCCCCCACCCCTTCACAGCTCCTCCATTACCGGTGTCACCTTCACTGATCCCCTTTACTGGTCCCCTCCCCTTCACTGGCCGCTATTACTGGTCTTACCTTCACTGGTCCCCTCTTCACTGATTCTCCTTTAGTAGTTCCCCCTTCAAAGGACCCTCCACCTTGCTGGTCTCCTCTTTAATTTCTCCCATTACACGTGTTCGGAATCCGGACACCCCTTGCGCGACATAGGTGACACCTCTTCTGAACCCAGACACCACTTGCATGACATCGGTGACACCTCTTCTACACACCCGGACACCCCTTGCATGAAATACGTAGTACTTTTTCTGAGCCCAGACACCCCTTGCATGACGTCGGTGACATGTCTTTTGACCCCACTACGCGACATCGTTGACACCTCTTCTGACACCCAATGCGCGACACCGGTGACATGCCTTCTGAATCCGAGCGCCTGTTGCACGACGTCGGTGACACATCTTCTAAACCCGGAGGCCTGTCGAGCAACGTCGCTGGCATGTCTTTTGAACTCGAACGCCCTTTGCGCGACATCGGTAACACTTCTTCTGACGTCTCGACACGGCGTTAGTGGCACCTCGTCTGAACACGGACGCCTGCTACTCGACTTCTAGGAAAGGCCAGACGGATGAGCAGACGGACAGACGGACGGACGGACGGACGGACAACCGCTAACTCCTTTATATATAGTAGGACAATATTTTAGTTAGTTTGCCAGAAAGTGGAAGCATACGTGAAGTTTCTGTATAATCATTCGCGTCACTAATTGAAAATCCTGGGGCACATGGCGAAATCCTTGCACAGAAACGTGAAATGGGAGTAAATTCCGTTTCCATTTTTATTTTTCTTTCATTATAGTCCGCCCCTGTTCTTGATGATAGCCTTACTGAAGAAAAAGTTGTTTTTTTTTTCGGTTAGTATAGCTTTTTTATCTACCTAATTTTGAACAAAGGAGTATCGCAGAACAGCTGTGCAGCTTGTTTGAGATAAAGTGTAACAGGTATAGCCCATTCACAATCACTGGGGTCTATAATTTGAAGCTATGGACGAATGTGTGATGGACCACTAACATGTCGCCAAATTTCCTATGATGTCGTATGTGTTTTAAATTTATCCAAGGGCTTCTCCCAAAGAAGCAAAGTTACACTGCTCCAAGCAGTGCCCTGATTTTTGGTCACACTGTATTTTTTCTTCATTAGACATAATCAAGCAAATTATTCCCTTTGTCGACGCGCTATTGAACGTTACGTGCAGCCTGACAGGTCGCAAGGCCAAGTCGACAGCCAATGCTAACTAATGAAATCCCGCGAATGGAGAGCGAATAACGTTGCGCAGCTCATAGCAGCGCTATCGGCATGCTACACATCATAGCAGTGTGCTGCCACAAATCAGATTCTAGGTTCAGTGTAGACTGGCGTTGGCTGCTGTAGTAAGCGACTGAGGTAAAGCTTGTGACTGGTACTGTTTGTAAAGGTCTTACAATCACAGATCAGGCCATACAGCTACAGTTACAATTAAGGGAATTTGATTTAAAGGGAACACCAGAAAGGTGGAAGTGTTAAGAAACGATAAGTAAGAGCGGCACATGTGATCTCACGACATCGCTGTTTTTCGAGCCAGCATTTAAATTTCCTTCACTTCAGGCTATTACATCGAGCGAATCGGTCCAGTGCTGGTTCGGATGCGTGTCGCTGTTGTATTGTTTGTTAGATGTCGAACACCTAAGGTAGTTATTTATCAGTCCTTGCTTGAGATTTTCGACAACAAAGGGATCGATCCAAGAAACACCTACGCTTTAGAGAGCAACTGCTTCGAGTTCAGCTGTCAACCACCATCGATCAGCCTCCAATATCGCTACTGAAACACGTGTCAAATCTTCTTGTAAGCGTATTCAAAAGGCTTCCACTTCCACAGCACAATTAATGTGGTTTTCTATTTCAGGTGAGTATGGGCAATCGCAGGGTTCAAATGCGCGCCGGTGTATTGATGCTGCTGTCGACTTGGCTGAAGAACTGTCCCGTGGCTGTGGCGAGTTTCATTGAAAATGAGGACAATCTCCACTACCTGACAACGCAGATCCGTATGTATAAGACGTTGTGCTCTCGATTACTGCGAGTTTTGAAGAGCCAGCACCGCATTGCAGTTGACGACTGTGGCGAAGGCACGGAAAGTGAACAGCAAGTTCTCAAAGGGCTCATGGCGTTCCTGTTACTGGTCTGCCTTGAAAGTGTCGAGGACGAGAAGTTGAGGTGTGTTAGTTGTCGGATAAGTACAGTTAAAGAGCTTGATGGCTCTTCTACCTTACCTTCACAGAGGCCACCTAGTTATGAATTGTTTCACTTTTCTAGCGGTCCTTTCCCCGGCTATTTGTAAAATAGATCCATGCAATGTAGTACAGAAAAATGCTAGCATCCTTTGGCCAACGCAGCGCACGTGTTGCAAGTCGCGCTTGTGATCATATCACTCTGACACTCCACCTCTCCGGGTTCGGTCTGGGGTCAATATTTGGAACTGCAGGATGGCGCTAGACAACACCATTTATTGGCTTTAAATCTAAAACGGCTTAAGGAGGACTCTCTAATGCAGTTTTTCCTAGTTTTCCTTTCATGTGCCTTTTGTTTACTTATTTTTTGTTGTGTTATTGATGCGCCCCAATGTATTTAAAAACTAGTAATCAAGTTGACGCGTGAAGGGTAGGTATCGGCGTTAATCAATCCTTTTGTGGGATGTGCCACGCACTCTAGTTCTTCGGGATTTCGTGACTGCAGTTTGAAAGCGTATTTGGGCCACACACTGACTAGTCGTAGCCAGCTGATGGCAAAGTCCAAATTCAGTGTTTTATCCTTAGTTTACAATTCTTTCACCAATTCATCAATCCGTGAGAGGTGGAGGGTTTGGTTGGCACGGGTGGGACCCGAACCACGAATCTCGTCTCAACTTCCACTCGACAGCCGGCGCGTTATTAGACCGCGCCGGCTGCCGCTCTACGAATGAATAAAATAGCCTAGGTGTCTCACCTATCTTATAAGATGTTGCCTGGGCTATGTACCGGTTTGAAAAAGTTCTTGAAATACAGTGGCCGCCCTGGAATGGCTCGGTCAGTTGCATTAGGTTGTGAAAAAAGTGTCTGCATATTCTAAATTATAACACTTCACAAAGAATAAGGCCGAGCCATAGCCGTTCTCTGGCGAATGATATTTTTTATCACTGTTGTTGCACCTTAAATTTCCTTCCTATAAAGGTTGTATAACAAGTCGTTTTTTAAACACTGTATTTGAGAAATCATAGCACTTTAACCCTGGCAACAGCAAAGCTCTGTGACTTACTTTGATGATGTGGATCTTGTTGGGTTGGGATTGACATTGGACCATTCGCTGATGCATTGCGTCACGTTCCCAATAGATTGGTAATACAACTACCGTTTCCGAGAATCCTTCTAATTAAAGAACACACTTTTTTACGCCTGATGCCTTCCAAACCTTTATTTTAATTAAAAAATTTCCTTATCAGAGGCTATTAAAAACATTCATCCAGGAATAGCACAATCAGAGTTGCTGATTGCTATAGCCACGGTATGTTTCAAGCTGCATTAGAGAATCGCGACGCTCTCCGCGATCAGGGAATTCAGGGCGATAGGGGCATGCATTCTGTGTCAATCACCCTCCGTTATCGTTTCTTCGATGGCGAAGTACGATTTGTAGTAGATGTGCTGTTTTTGGCCGATCGTGGCGTATTCCAGGAAACCCTCCCACCAGAAGATTTGCATAAGATAAAGACCTTTTGTGGAAATAACGGGGCTTCCAATTTTTGAAGCATCATCTTACCACTGGTTCCGCTGCAATGTTTTTTTTCTGCGTTGGTTTGTATAGCACAAATTTCGATCAATGTGAGGAGTTAGCAAAAATCGGCTCAGCAACTCTTACATTTTCAACTGCAGAAGTTCACGTAACTGGCATCTACACCGCCAGTCAAATCAGCATAAGGACATGTTCCACAGGTGCATAGCGCGTTCTGTACATGTAAGCAGTCGTGGGTTTTTCGCGTCTGTGCTCTTCACAATAATTCGTATAGCTGTACTGTGGCTAAAGGAATAATGATTCAATAAACATTCAAAGAGTGGCGTAATTTTTGCGGGCATAGGGAAGAGCCAGTTGTATTTTTACTGTTCTTAAGCTGTAAACTTTGCCATTGTTGCACAGTATAAACATAAAAACTCTGGTAATAGTCGTTATGGGCCTGTTCATACTTCGCGACGCGCAGCGACAAGAGCAGCAATAACATGCGGGAACTAGGAATGGTGACAGGAGCGACGAGATCGACAGCCGAAAAATCGATAGTCATGCCGACCATCACGCCGCCCCGCGGCGCGGCGTGATGGTCGGCATGACTATCGATTTTTCGCGTCGCGAGGCGGCGCCGCATCGCTTTTAAGGCCGCCACAGACTTCTGCGGCGCCGCTCGGCGGCGCCGCTGCCCTATGCTTAACCATAGGGCAGAGACGCAGAGCTCGCCTCCAGCGGCGCCGCTGAGCGGCGTCGCTGGCCGGCCGGCGGCACCGGCGGCGTCGCTGGCGGAAATGACTTGAATCATTCCACCCGGCGGCGCCGCTCCAGCGTCTGTCTGTCTGCGCTCTGCGCTCTGCCCTTTCGCGGCGGGATCCAGAGCGAAGACGGTCGATGCGGGCGCACGATCGTCATCGGGGCGCGTTATTGTTAAGCACCAGTCGGTCCCCACTAGAAACAGTACAGTACCTCGCCGTCACCGCTCCCACTGATGATGAGTCAAGCCGCTGAGCGGCGCCGCAGAAGTCTGTGGCGGCCTTTATACTCCGCCGCCGCAAAACACCACACTTGACGGAATTTTGGGTTACGGTATTCGGCGGGATCGCGCCGCTGAGGGGAAGGGCGCGGCGCGGCGCGATCAGCCGCGGCAGGCTCGGTGTAGGGTGGGAGATTTCACAGTTTCGACCAAACTTCTCCAATTGGGAAGGAGAAGGGGGTATTTAGGGTGCTGATCACGAGTCTGACATCGTTTTTTGAAGTTACAGACGATTACTAGGTTTGCATGATTAGGGAGTTTGGGCGAAATCGGTGACCATGACCTTAGCCCGCACCTTCTGTAACCTAGGAAGAGAACGGAGATCTGTAGACATTCACGAAGCTTCATATACCACGCCAAAGATATGCTTAGTGCACAGTGACCCCAGAATGGCCATATGAGAAAGAATTTTGAGTGATTCTCGACGATGAGTACCTTCCAGCAGTTTTACTTTTGGACCCGCACATATCGCAAAATAAAGAGTGGTTTAAAGCCGTTTGCATTGCAGGGGATTCGACTCAATACCACACTCACCAGTTTCAACCATAGGTTGAGCGAACGACTTCGACTCCAGGCTTAAGAGAGGATTCGTCGCTCCCCATAAGAATCCCACGACAAACATTGACAAGATGCATTGCGCTGATCAGCCAGACGAATCCTTTCTGTTTTGCTCCCTCAATGACTCTTGGACCGTTTCCGGAGCACGGGCCGTAGTGCGCAAAGCTCGTGGCCGCGCGTCGCTGACGCTCCCCTTTCTAACTGCAATCGCGCAGCGGCGCGTCAAATTCGGGGCGCGGCGCGACTGGCCGCGCCGCGCCGCGGCGGGAGTATAAAAGGCGCCTTAGGTGGCACGATTGGCCATTCCGGGCTGGGACTTGATTGGTCTAACGCGTACCCGCCTATTTGTAACTTACATCAGCGGCTATTACCAAAATGGCACTTTTTCAGTACCAACGTCTGTTGAAACTATTTGGAATGATTTTTTTCCGCAGGTAGTAAAGTAATGTGGCTCTTAATTGTGGTATGAAACCAAAGGATTACGCTCCTCAATTCTAAACTTTCTTAATTTCAAATTGCCTTGAGTTCTCGTAGGAATTCCTGTTGCTACATTGCACTAGTGGTGAGGCGTATGGTGCATCTCTTCCTTGTTCCTCTCTGATTAGTCGATTATCAGCTTTCTTCATGCGGACGTGTTACTTTTGGCGTTCTTCATCCATCCTCCTAGGGATTGTGTCAAATTAGGGGTTTCTCCTCGCAAGAAAGCCTCAAACAGAACTTCTTGTTTCTCCGTGGAGAACGTGGTTAACATTCGACGAGATTTCAGGTCTTCCTTGGAGCAACTCGTAGAGCGACGTGTCGGTCGTGAGACAGTGATTGGAGCTATGGAAGGGTTATCCCGAACGGAGCAGTTTGTCCGAGCTGCTCAGAAGCCGCAGCCCCTCACAAAGACACCGAACGAACTGTTCCTGGAATACCATTTCATCAAGATGTTCAGATCGTCGGAATGTGGGTTGCTGTTTTGAACCCGCGTCTTATCCTTCTGCTTTGAATGCTGAAATTCTAGCGCATCTTCTGAAAATGCTACGACCGACAGGTGAGTACAACGGAACGGCGTCAAATGACAGCATTATACAGTCCTTCAAGGTATGCTGTTTTATTGCGGACTGCCCTTCTATCTCTGCACTGACCGCGATGTGTTTAGGACCTGATCAAACGCCAGGATGAAGAAATAGCTGTTCTCAAACAAGAAGCGAAGCGATCAGCTGCACAAATTGAGCAGTTGAAGCAGGAGGTGAGGACCTTCTGTTATGTTAGCTTTCACGGAAGTTGTCCCGGTTCAGGTATACTCAGGAATGTTTTGCAGAACGATAAGTCCGCACTGGAAAAGGAATTGGAGTCGGTGAAAAAGAGTCTGGAAGAGAGTCGTGCGCTCAACGCTCAAACGGAGTCGATGCAGGTTCAAATACAGGAAATGTATCGGTGAGCGAAAAGTTCCGCGCGCAGAACTGTTGACCGAAGCGTTTCGCTAGCCTGTCACACAAAGACTGCCATATTTCAGAGTTAATGAGCAGTGGCGCGGAGAGGCGGCGAAGTATAAACAGTGGGCCGAACAGTGGCAACAGTACCAAATGGCTCAGGTAGGATTTACCATCGTTCTCCTTGGCTTAGGATCGAGGTTCAAATGAACCATTTTCATTTCAGCTCCCCAATCCTACAGACGCCGCTGTGCAATATCTCCAACAGCAAGTGCAGCAGCTGGAACAACAGCTAGCATACGGGTACCAGGCTTTTGAAGAGCATGGCAAAGCAGTGAGTTTTCATTGTTACATTCTGCTAACCTCAATCATCACTTTTCGGTGTTACACGAGGTACGTAGATTGAAGTTCAACAAGTGCGTTCATATGAAATGTAGTGTTTGCAAGAACCTAAGACTAACACTTTGTAGCGAGGACATATAGAGTGTGATTCCGTCCTTCATCTGAGGCCAGTTGACTTCCCAAGTAGTCGCTAATGCTGAAATCCTATTTGTCTCGCGGGTTTCAGTTAATTGGGTGCGCGATTAACATGTCTGATGCTTAATATTGTTGTCCTTATACGCTGTCAAGTTGTCCGCAAACCCTTTACACCCTTTCCGCTAGCTCCATCCCTCTTGTCGCTTCCACGTTGGTTTGTGTACCCGTGTCCCGCAACTCCGACAGGCTCTTTTGCATAAGTGGCACCATGGCCAACTGGTTATTGCTAGGATAAGTATTGCTCACTTGCAATACGGCTGACGGTTTTTGCGTAGTTCCATAATGTTACTGGTTCAATGTATTAGGGATACCTAAAACAGGTGTTTCTATTCCTTTTAACCATAGCCTCATTTCTCTGTTCCTCGTTGGCCATGCCTTTCGTCTGAGCGCACTCTTTGGGGAGTGTATGAAATGAATAAGTAAATAGATATGTCTGACTTATGGTTAGACGGCTGGCAGTGCAGCCGGAGAAGGCGCCGGCTGTTGCGTACACCCGACTCCAGGCTCTTGGTTCGTGTTATCCTCCCTGGCCAGTAAAACCTTCCATCCTTCCGAGGTCGACGAATTGGTACTAGACTATTCTGGAAAGGATAATGGTCTGAAATACCCATCGACTGGCCGGCGGACGTTATTGTATAGGCCATGTGCGCGTTTATGTAGATTCCATGATAATCCTTTGAAGTATATGTGACTTGAGGGGGTAGC
Organism: Heligmosomoides polygyrus bakeri; assembly: GCA_947359475.1. NCBI lineage: Eukaryota > Metazoa > Nematoda > Chromadorea > Rhabditida > Heligmosomidae > Heligmosomoides > Heligmosomoides polygyrus. Next base: position 87,485,422 of record OX375865.1, on the reverse strand, counting down.
GCTATGGAACTACTGTTAAGTTCCACAGACAGCGACGCCCTGCTACAGACAACGGCATACTGCTACGACTGTCACGTCTACGTCGCCCACACCGGAGCGCCGTCCGATATCTTCAGGTGCCTTTGATAGAGTAAGCCTGCCCTCTCACCCACCTCCCCGTCCCTTTTTATCACTCCTTACAGTATGCTATCATGCAATAAATATACATACTGAGTACTGGACACTAGAACATAGGAACAGGCTGCGAAGGCTTCATCAGGTGAGGAATGATCACCATGAACTTCATAGGCTTGATGTCGACGAAGCCACAGCCGCCCGTTCAGCCAAGTAACTAAGTGTTATGGCTTCGCCGTAGAAGCAGACTGCCGGCGCTTTCGTAACAAATTTCTTCAATTCGAAGGCAGGGCTCCTCGTCAGACAATTATTGTTGGTCTTTTCTACCGACAAGAATCGATATTCCTCAATTACATACCTCACTCGCGAAATACACTAGAAACATTCCCACTAGAAAACAATGTAAAGATTTTGAAACAGAACAGAGAATTGAAAGAGAACAGCTGTCAGAATTTGGCCAGTTAAAACTCATGAATTGCCTGAACTTCTTTTTGACATCCTCTCATACACGTGACGTATCTGCTTCGGGAGCATTCTAAAAAATTATCGGAAATTCGAAACAAATTATTATTGACAAACTTTGTAGAGATTACCCAGATTCAGCTACAACCTTAAAATTGCAATTTCGACAGTTTTTTTTACGGAATGCGGACTCCTCCGCAGCCTGTTCCTATGTTCTAGTGTCCAGTACTCAGTATGTATATTTATTACATGATAGCATACTGTAAGGGGTGATAAAAAGGGACGAGGAGGTGAGAGGGCTGGCTTGCCCTCTCAAAGGCACCTGAAGATACCGGACGGCCCTCCGGTGTGGGCGAGGTAGACGTGACCGTCGTAGCAGTATGCCGTTGTCTGTAGCAGGGCGTCGCTATCTGTGGCGGGGCGTCGGCGTCGAGGGTGCGGATTGGGTACAACTCGACGTCTCTATTCCTCCGGCAAGTTCGACTCGAGCTTGATAACATCATCATCGTCTTGTCAGTCGATGATCATCCCAGCGGAGGTACGATGGGAAATACAGTAGTGAATATAGGAACGAAGTTACGCTACAATTCAAAATTGTATAGAGTTATCGATCAAAAGGCTGAGCTTGTGGTAATTTGAGTGGTTGATTTACCAGGAGAGCATGATTCGATGGTGTGTGCTCGATGAGGGTCAATCAATGGCTAGTTGATTGTTTTTAGTGATGCTCATCAGGCAGTAATCACATTTTCCCACCTCAGATAGTCAAGTGAAAGGGAGAATCGATAATATTGATCGAATAACATTTCGGTAACGTTAAGTTAATGTTGTGATGGCTTTTTAGCGGCCGCTAATTTTGCGCGGGGACATGCAAAAGTACGTGCGGACAAATGGACAGACGAAGGGGATAACCTCTTTATACATAGTGGTATATAGTATACAGGGTGCGCCAAGATAATGGCGACGAGGTATTCAAATCCCCGAAAGCGAAAATGCTGCCTTTTCGAGAAACCAACGATGCGATAACGTTTATTAGTCTATTTTAAACTATGCACAACATTGAGATTCGAAGATATTTCCATCGGCGCCAATACAGGCTTTGAAGCGTTTCGTGAAGGCATCGACGGCGGCACGCAGGTATGACGCGTCGAGCTCATCCCACACCTTTTGTGGAGCTTCCTTCAAAGAATCCACGGAAGGTTTCCCGCAGGTTTTGGCTTCCAGATCTGACCGGACAGTGCTATCCATCAGATTCAAATCCGGAGAGTTGGCTGGCTACTCGTGGAAACTCGTGAAGCTCGGAAGATGCTTTTGCACCCGTCCTGCACCATTCTTTCCTTGTGAGCTGGAGGTCCGTCCTATTGGAAGGTCCAGGAGCGGTTTCCAAAGTGAGCACTAGCCCAGGCTAACAGTTAGCCCTTTAAAAGGGTCAACTAGTCTCCTTGATGTTCACTTCTCGCGACATACGACGAACCGAGCACGCCGGGTTGCTGCGAAGTCATACATGTACCTTCCTCATGTTGTCTGTAGTTGTCACAGTTACGTGTCTTCCTCGTCCTGATCTATCATCCTCGGTTCCCAGGTTTTTGTAGCGTCTGATGGATCTATATATAAGACTCCGGTGAACTCCAATACGGTGGTGAATATCGCGTGCTGAGAAGCCCCAACGGTGAAGCTCAATGATTGAGCACGGTGGCGCGGACGTTTCACCATCTAGAAGAACAAATTGTTCTTGTGCTTGATTGAGATAGACATGAACAAATTGACGCAATAAAAACAATGGAAGCACAGAAAAAAGCTGACGCTCCGAATAGGAGGTCAAATTGTTCGCGCATGTGCAGTCGACATAATTTTGGCGCACCCTGTAGTATGGCCAGTAATGGGTATGTATTCAAAAAGTTCTTCTTTCGTGGTAACTTAGTTGACTCTTTTTCTGTGACGGACCTTGTTTCAGACAGCGAAATACGCCAGCGATTGCGCAGAATGGAAGCGAAGAGCAGAAGCTGCGGAGGCCGAATTAGCTAAAGAAAAGGAAGCGAAGAAGCAGCAGAACTCCGTGCAGAACGGCGAAAATGGACAATCTGTGAGTGTCACTTGCTGCTGTGTAGTGAAGAACATGTTCTCTTTTCTCGCATCTCGCACGCGAACTGTAAACAGGAGGATAGGCGAGCTTTGCACCTCAATTGTTGCTCCCTGCGGCACCATAAAAGCTGTCAACATCGATTTCGTCGCATGGGCGGTCGTTATCGCTAGCGCTTTTGTTGCCGCATACCGAGTCTGTTAACGTACAAACTGCACTTTGGACAATTCTTTCCACCGATTGCTCAAGCGGGATCTCTTCTTTTAACAAGCCAGAAATACGACCTTTCTGATTTTTTAAGATAAGTTTTAAACCGCTGTTATTATTTTTTATGAACTACCAAACATCATTTCAGTTATAAGGTCAGGTGAGAGCTGAAGATTTTTAATGAAACGCATGCTAAATTTTCCTTCAACAAATTTTTTCAACAATAAAAGTTTTTTTTGGAGTGTCTCTAGTTTAATGTGGATGGAGCTGGTTTTGAATTGGAAGGTGTTCGGCTTGATTTCGAAAGCGTCACGGTTGCTAGGATGAGCGACCGGTTTAATTTGAAAAGGGTCCAGTTTGGTTTAAATCTGAAAGGGTCCAGCTTCGTTTGAAAATTGTCAACTTTGATTTTAAAGATTCGTTTTGATTTGAAAAGTACCCACTTTGACGTAAAAATGGTATTTTTGCAGGAACTGGCTCAACTGAAGGCCGAGCAAGAGGACCTGCTTGTGCTGCTGGCCGATCAGCACAACAAAATCACGCAGTACCGAAATCGGCTGAAGGAGCTGAAGCAGGCCGTGACGGACGATGAGGACGACTGAGTCGCCGGTGTTGTTTTGTCGTTGTTGTTGTTCTTGTTTCGTGCGACATTGTACATCTCTGGAAAAGCTCACGTGTGCGCCATTACCAGTCTTCCGCTCCTTTCCTCTTCTCGCTGTCTCCTGGACAGCGTCTTGATGTAGAAATGGGCTTCGTTCTCATAGTATTTGGCTACAAGATTGAGCTTGGTGAAGACTGTCTAGAATTAGGTTGTGGTTATTGCAATTGCTCCCTTGACTTGAATGATCTACACGCTACAGAGTAGTTTGATAATAAACAGCTTAGGACTGCGATTAAATGTAGCGCACTGACTTCCATCTCATCAACGGAGCACTTGTGATAGCACTTTCAAATGATATGTGTAAATGTGATACGGTATAACTGAAATCTACTTGTGCAACTGTTAGACTTATCGGATACTATTTATGTGACCAGTACCGTGCATGCTGGATCTTTTGTCTGTGATGGTGTGGGTTCCCTAGAAGTTGATGTTTCTTCTTTGTGGGTGCGTAGAGATTTTAAGATATATTTATTTATTTCTATCAAAATTCGTTGTCTAGTAGCGTTAGTTAGTTGCCTTTGAAAAACTCGAGATATATGTTGGACCATATCCCATGAATCAATAAAGATTTGAGAGTACTGTAATCGGTTAACTCTCTTTTGCGTTCTTGTACGCGGTCAATGCAGATGTATCTGTGGCAGCCATAACTTCTGGTGATAAGCGTTGGTTGGAATTCCTAACGGCCAGCGCGAATCCGTCAAAATTGTGTTGATGTTCGGTTGACTTTTTTCGTGGCGCAGTATACTCTCCATGAGCCGACTTATTCCTATCACCTTCGTCGAAGGTGATAGGTCTCTATACCGTTTGAGACACAAAACTGGCTCCTAGAAAATTGATCCCCAGCAGACGGTAGAACTGTCCGGGTTGCTTCCTCTTTCTCTCGTTTCTTTTTGTTTCGACAATCAGCGATCCGCATGCATCATGGTCTGTAAGAATCACCTTCGGTATTGCATAGTTTACATCGAATGAAGTCAGCGTTTGAACGCGAAGAGTCTCTAGAGTAGCTCGCCCAGGCCATATTCATAAGCATTTCTTTCTGCTTGTAGTTTATCTTGTGACCGTCAATTCTAACAGAGCAAGGTCTTTCTTAAGGTGATCCCTTTCGTGGAATCTCTGTGTAGGCCGAATTATTTCCTCTTTTCTTCAGTTCCGAGTTCCAGTCTTTCTTCATATAAAATGATCCGCTTAACCCTGATGATATCTCACTTAAACGTCGGGCTAGATCACTGATTTTCGAGTCTTGAGTATGCGTCCATGATAGCACTGTGTCCCAGTGGCCTGCGCGTACTTGTTGTCGCTCAGAAGGTTGGAGGATTGTTGGAGAAATCATGCCGATCTTCCGATTAAAAATCACTCGTATCTACTTGGAAATCGTCACCAGGTGAACCAGGTGCATGGACATTAATCGATTCTAAGCTCACTCGGCAATACAAGGCCTATGGGGGATGTGAAAGCATGCAAATCTCTGTTAACAGGCTCTTGTACGTCTCTCCTTCCCAGTGATTGTCACCTCCTGAAGATCGCATAGTAAGAGCCCTACGGCATCCGTAGAGAGACACAGAAACGACATCGTTGATCGCGTCCGGCGGAAGGTGTTGAGATTGTTGCTGGACATCGAGAAAGTTCGGTGGCCTGTCCATCGGCAACATTTCGTTTCGGTCGCTTGTTGGTGAAAACGCAACAATTTGCTTGATCTTGTTAGAAAACCACTTCTGGTTGTCAGCCGAAATGTCCAATTGATGTCGTCGATACACGGCATTTCTGCAGCTGGTAGGCAGTATAAGACGGAAGAAGTTTGCAAACAGCTTAGCGTCATTGATGTTAGAGAGATGAACCAACCAAAGACTATCTGAGGTGTTTTGTCGCCTTGCAACGATGTTCCTGTGAAGGAGAAGAATGGACGGATTACGCTCCGCTGTGGATCTATTAGGCGAACGAGACGCTGCGGGAAATTCACAAAACGCGAATACTTGGCAATCTTTTCAGCGTTGCTGTAACAATTCCAGGTAGATGATGCGGACCCTTTAGCAGAGCTGCCAACAACAAAGAATTTTTCAGTTTCTTTCATTGCGAGCCGTTTGTAATTGTTAAGGTCCACAAATGTGATATTTTTGAAGTGGTCTGGCTTGCGCGCCTAAAAAGTAAAGTGCGCTAAAAGCAAATCAGACTCAAAGAAAAATACTTGCACTAGGAGTTTTGGTATTGAGCACACCTGTATCACCTGTCGTCCCGTTGATCATCGACTTGCTCGAGCGGGCGCCAGCAGCGTCTCCATTCGTTCCTGTCATGTGCCAGAGTGCTCCAATGGATCCTTCTCGCTCGAGGGACACGAAGAGCGTCAAAGCGGTCGTTCAGGGCTTTCACGAAGAAGTCCGACCAACGCGTCGGTGGGCGTCCTGATGTTCTCTTGACATCCCGCGGAATCCAGTCGGTGACGGCTCTCGTCCAGCGGGTGTCTGCGAAGCGCATTACGTGGCCGGCCCATCTAATTTTCGACAACTTGGCCCACGCGACAGCGTCTCTGATCTTCGAACGTCGGCGAAGCTCGGAACTCCGGAGGCCTTCTCTCACTTGCGTGAGTCTTGTCACTCCCAGCATCGTCCTCTCGATTCCACGCTGCGCGACGCTGATCGCGTGTTCATCCTGCTTTCGTATAGCCCAGGGGCCGGATTCATGAACGTTCCCGGGAACGTTGCCGGCTTCCCATGGGAACCGACCGAGGCGAGAGAGCGAGGCGGGAGAGAGAGCCGAGAGATGATATCGCTTATCTCCCGCTCCCACCGCTTCATAAATACGGCCTCAGGTCTCTGAGGCGTATGTTAGGGCAGGAAGTACAGTGGAGTCGAATAGGTGGGCACGGAGTCGGACGTTCTTCGTCTTCTTCGCGACTTCTTCGACGCTCTTGAAAGTTCCCAAGCCTCGTTTCCTCCTGCTCAGCTCTGGCGCTAGGTCGTTGGCCATATTGACTTCGCGACCCAGATACACATAGCTGGGGCATTCGGAGATGTTCATTCCGTTGAGCGAGAATGGGGCATCAGAAACTTGTCCGTTCCTCATGAACATCGTCTTCGTGAGATTCAGCTGCAGTCCAACGTTCCCACATACACGATCGAAGTCGGCCAGCATTCGCTCCGCCTGGCTGATGCTCGGTGTTATGAGCACGATGTCGTCAGCGAAGCGAAGATGATGTAGTTGCCGGCCGTCGACCTTCACTCCCATATCTTCCCATTCCAGTTCGCGCATGACGTTTTCGAGGGTGGCGATGAAGAGCTTCGGGGGTATGGTATCACCCTGCCGAACCCCTCTCTTCACGTCGATGAGGACGTCGTTGTAGAATGGTGAGATCTTGGTCGTGAATCCACTGTACAGCTCTCGAAGGACTCTGATGTACTGAGTAGGAACACCTTGAGTGAGCAGGGCGTCGATGACAGCTTCAGTTTCGAGTTTCTTCAGTCGAATGCCTTCTTCAGGTCGATGAACGTAAGGCAAAGCGGCAGCTTGTACTCTCGCGACACTTCGATGAGCTTCGTAACGGTGTATGTGGTCGATCGTGCTGAATCCTCTCCGAAATCCTGCTTGCTCGCATGGCTGTCCTTCGTCCAGCGTTCTGCTGATCCTATTCAGGATTACACGAGTGAACAGCTTGTAGACTACGGACAGCAGGCCGATCGGGCGATAGTTGCCAATGTCGTGCACGCCTCCCTTCTTGTACAGCAAGGCGGTCCTGCTGGTCTTCCACTGAGATTGAAGGTAGCGCGAGAAGAGCCGCGCCAGGGTGTTGATGAGGGAGGTTCTTCAGGTGTTCGGGTCTGATCCTGTCGGGACCGGGTGCTGTTCGTTTCTTCACCGACGAGATGGCGTGTCGGATCTCGGAAGGGAGAACAGAGGGGGCGACGTATCAATTCTGCGGAAGATGGCGTGGGGGCAGGTGGACGTGGCTATCGAAGAGATCGGAGTAGAAGTCGTGGATGACCTTCTCCATGGCCCATCTGGAAGAGGTGACGGTTCCGTCAGGACGTCGGAGAGCGGTCGTCTTGGTCTTGAAGTTGGCGAAGTTCCGGCGGGCATTGCGGATGGTCAAACCTGCCTCTGCAGCTTCAGCCAACACTTCCGCCCTTCTCTCCTTAAGATCCTCCTTTATCGCCGCTCTGCATAGCTTTGCAAGCTCGGACGTCAGTTGGTAGTTGCCTTACGCTCGTGCTGCTCCACGTTGGCGTATCAGCTCGAGAGTTTCCGGAGACAAGCATCTCTTGGTGGTCTTCAAGCTCTCGGCTCCATTAGCACTATCGCGGAGATGGTGCACGAAGCGGTCGTATTCCTCGTCGATGTTGTCCACAACGGTATCTTCCCAAAGGCCGGCAAGGGAGGTGTAAAGGACCCAGTTGAAGGTCGTTCTGGGATTCCTCTTCTTGAACTTCACGGCTTTCTCTCCTTGACGCGAAAAGCGGAACCTTGCGCGAAGGTGGCGGTGGTCCGATCCCGTGTGGGGACAACGGAAACGTCGGTCAGGCAATACTTGCGATTGAAGATGATGTGGTCGATCTCGTTGTGGAACTGGCCACCGGGGGATTCCCAGGTCCATCGTAGGGCGGGAGGCTTCTGAAACTGTGAGTTTCCATGGATGGTGTTGGTCGACATGATAAACTCAGACAGCCTTTCACCTTGCTCGTTCCACTCCAAACCTTGGGTTCCGATGTGAAGTTCTTCCAGCGACCTTCGCGGTCCCATCTTGGCGTTGAAGTCGCCGACCATCACCTTGTAGAAGGTGTGATCTTCCTTATAGAACTTCTCCAGCTCCACGTAAAAGGCTTCGACATCTTCGTCGTCGTAGTCGGATGTTGGGGCATACGCGACGAATACAGTCAAAGCTGGCACGGAGCCACATCGCTTCAGTCGCAAACGTCCGATTCGGGTTGTCAGAGACTCGTACGAATCGATGTTCATGGCTAAGTGCGTGTTGACGAGGACACCAACGCCGCCTACTCCCCTGCTGTCGCATGTTCCGTGGAACAGTTCTTCTCCGGAGTCGTAGGCGGCGTGTAGGGGGTGGTGTCTTCTCGTCTCGGTCAGTCCGATGACGTCGTACTTGATCTTCCTGGCTTGCATCATCAGGCCCTCGACGGATGATTCCGATGCGAGCGTGCGGGCGTTGTAAGTGCAGATTGTCATCCTAGTCCTTCTCAATTTGTGCAGTCCGTTTTTCACGATTCGGTTAGAGACCACTCATACCGTTAACATGGGTGGTCCAGGCAGGGTCACCGATTTCGCTGAAACTTCGTCTAGGGGGGGGGGGAGTGATTTGGGGTGCTGATCACGAATCTGACATTCGTTTTTGAAATTGCGACCGATTACGGTAGGTTACGGTAGCTAAAGGTAACTAAGGCTGCCGAAGTCATAATCATCGATTTCGCTGAAACATCACATGGTTGATGACGTTACATGAGTATCGAGATAGTGCTACGGCGTCCGCGGGAGCCGACGCGCACTCGCAAAGCCCGGCGAGTGTGGAAAGTATGCGAGGGTCCCTGATGCGAGGACGGCATCGGGGGGCAACTGAGCTAGTCCGAAAGTCCCGTAACGTAAGCAAGACCCGCGTGGCAACGCTGAATGTGGGTACGTTGACGGGCCGCTCGTGCGAGTTGGTTGAAGCACTGGAGCGTAGAAGAGTTGATCTCTGTGCGGTGCAGGAGACGAGGTGGTCCTGCCGCAAGTCAAGGGACATAGGACGTGGCTTCAAGGCCGTTCCATGTGGTAGTCCCAGGACCACCAGCGGTGTCGGAATAATCGTCTCCGAACGATTTCGTGACTCGATTGTAAGCGTCGAGCGCTTTGACGATCGATTGATGAAGATCGTTGTCGCCGCTAAGGAGCGACTCTATCACTTCTTCTCAGCGTATGCTCCGCAGACTGGCTGCTCGGATCAAGCCAAGGAAGAGTTTTGGAGCCTGCTTGATGAGAAGACAGCAGAGGTACCTCCGAAAGATGTCATCATAGTCGCTGGTGACCTTAATGGGCACGTAGGTGCTACGAAGGACGGGTACAGCTGTCATGGTGGTTTCGGATACGGATCACGTAACGCCGATGGTGAGCGTATTCTTGAGTATGCGGAATCTCATAATCTCACCATCGTGAACACCGTCTTCCGAAAACGCGACTCCCACCTCATCTCATACTATAGTGGGAGCTCCAAGTCTCAGATAGACTTTGTCCTTGTGAATGATCGCGACCGGAGCATTGTCACAGACGCGAAGATCGTGCCGTATGAGACGGTCGCCCCACAGCATCGACCGCTGATCTGCACCCTAACGATCGCCCCTCCGAGGCTGAAGCAGATCGAGCGAAGCGGTGCTGCAAGAATCAAGTGGTGGCGAATGAGAGAGAAAGAAGCAGCTGTGATTTCCCGCGTACGGTTGCCGACAGTCACGACTGTCGACGAGACTTGGGAGATGGCGACCGACGCGATACGTCAAGCTGCACAGTCGGAACTCGGCATTACGAAGCCTGGACGACGCAAAGTCGACAAGCAGACATGGCTGTGGACAGACGATGTGAAAGCGAAGGTTCGAGAGAAGAAGTCGCTGTATCATGTGTTTCTCGGCGATAAAACAGCCGACAACTGGCAGAAGTATCAGAAGGCGAAGAAAGCTGCAAAGAAGGCCGTGGCTGTTGCAAAAGCCACTCATTATAGTGATGTCAACGAGAAGCTCGCGTCGCGCGATGGTGAGCGGTTTTTGTACCGACTTGCTAAAACCCGCCATCGCCAAACCGAGGACATTGAAAAGTTTGTTGGCATCAATGATGAGAGCGGCCATCTTCTGACAGACCGAAAAAAGGCGCTGAAGCGATGGCGTGATTACTTTGAGGGAATTTCCACTATGGAATTTCCTCATCCGGCCATCCCTTCTGTGGCTTCTGTACACGGTCCTGTTCACAAAATCACCGTGGAGGAAACAGAAGCGGCTCTGAAGAAGATGAAGCCCGGTAAGGCGACAGGGCCGGATGATCTGGCAGCCGATGTTTGGAAGTCGAAGCTCTGGTATCCTGCTGAGTGGTTGACTGAGTTCTTCAACCAGGTAGTAAAGGAGAGGAAAGTACCGGAGTGTTGGCATAACAGTACGACGATTCCGATTTGGAAGAAGAAGGGCAGTCCTGCAGATTGCACCAATTATCGTCCGATTCGCTTGCTTTCGCACAGCATGAAGATCTTCGAGCGAATCCTCGATAGACGAATTCGTGAAATCGTCAATCTCTCCGACAACCAGTGCGGTTTCGTGTCTGGTTGTGGGACCATTGATGCTATACACGCCGCCCGACTCCTGGTGGAGAAGAATCGCGAGAAACAGAAGCCGGTGCATATAGCCTTTCTCGACTTGGAGAAGGCCTTTGACCGCGTACCGCGTGAAGTGATATGGTACGCCCTGCGACGACATGGAGTTCCTGAAGAGCTCATAGAGTGGGTGCGAATCCTCTACTCTTGCCCAAAGAGTAGAGTTCAAGCTGCAGCCGGAACCTCGATGGAGTTCCCCATCTCTGTCGGGGTACACCAGGGTTCTGCGCTTTCCCCACTCCTTTTTATTGTCGTGATGGACGCCATTACACGAGATCTTCAGAAGCCTGTCCCCTGGACACTGCTTTATGCTGATGACGTAATGCTCGCTTGCGAAGATAAAGATGAACTGGAGCGAGAGGTGCAAGCTTGGTGTGATCGCTTGGAGCGATTTGGACTCAGATTGAACGTGAAGAAGACTGAATATCTAACGACAGACGTTACTGAGTCCAGCTCCATCAAGGTTAACGGCATCGAGCTCCCACGCACTTCGGTTTTTAAGTACTTGGGATCAGCAGTAGCATCTGATGGCAATCTGATGACTGAAGTGAACTCACGCGTGAGTGCAGCTTGGTCCAAGTGGCGCTCGTTGACTGGCGTGCTCTGCGATAGGAAGATACCAGAGCGCTTGAAGTCAAAAATATATAGAACAGTTGTCCGGCCGGTAGCGATGTACGGTGCTGAATGTTGGCCTGCGACCAGGGAGGTTGGAACGCGCCTCAGCATCATGGAGACGAAGATGCTGCGCTGGACGGCTGGAGTCACGCGCATGGACCGCATCCGAAACGAAGCTATTCGGCAGAAGTTCGGTGTCGCGCCGATAGCAGACAAGATGCGCGAAGCTCGCTTACGATGGTACGGCCACGTTCTGCGTGGAAAGGAAGATAGCGTCCGCAATATAGGCCTTAAGTTCGAGGTGGTAGGAAAGCGGCCTAGAGGGCGTCCGAAGCAGCGTTGGTCCGATACGTTACACGTGGACATGAAAGTAACTGGCGTCCACCCTGATGAAGCGCAGGATCGAGAAAGGTGGCGTCATGACACCAGAAGGGCGGACCCCGCTACGAAGCGGGACAAACGCTGAAGAAGAAGAAGAAGACGAAGTTTCAGCGAAATCGGTGACCCTGCCTGGACCACCCTTGTTAACGGTATGGGTGGTCTCCGACCGAATCGTGAAAAACGGATATCAGTTTCGTGATCAGCACCCCAAATAACCCCCTGGACAACGTTTCAGCGAAAAAAAAATTCTCGACCAAAGTCTTGTCGGCGGAGTCGGAACTTTTAACTAGTGCCCATTTTCGAGTTTACAAGCTCCGATTAGATATTCTTGTTGCTGCTCCGTCTATGTCTAAAATATCTCCTATATCTCTAGAAGGTGTGTCGCAGAAAGCATCTTCCTAGCCGAAGCGAGAGGCTGTGGCAGACATCTAACGACTGTTTACTAGCGGGCACTAATAAACTTCCATAGGAAGTGCTCTCCTTTTCAACGTTCGATTGTGCCAAGTTCAACCGTCTTCGTTTTTCCATCAAGGAGTTATGCTGACTAGTGAACAAGCACCGATAATGGTCGATTATTTCGACGTCTCCCGAGCTGATCAAAAACACGTTAGGAGTCGGGTTTGTCGTCAAAATGCGGACATGTGATGCTCGCGAAAGCAGAGCTTTCTGTTCGTCCTCCTTGGCACCTGCCCATTTCTCTGTGCCAGCGAGCAGCCATGAAACCAACCCCTCGCCCGTGTGCGTGAGTGTTCGCTTATCTGGGGCGCTCGTTCCGTCTAGCAACAGCACCCCGACACCGAAACACCGCTGCTGCTGGCCGAGCGAGCGAGCGAGCCAGCCAGCCAGCCAGCCAACGTTCGAATTTTGGCGCGCCGACAACGGCGTGGCGTGGCCTCGCCGTTGCGTCGAGCAGCGCGGGCGATGCACCTGATGCGACTCGAGACTCGGACGGACGCAGGCGAACGAACAACGCCAGCACAGCGCAACGATACACCAAGAATCAGCAGTGACTTTCGGCACAAATCAGCCCTCTGTAGCAGCGGATCCTACGCCGCACCACGGCTACCATCATCACACATCTACTCATTTCACAAAACAACAACAACAACAACAGACCAAAGATATTTTATTCACAGAACACACACAGCTCGACTTCATGATTCGTAGATGGCAATTGTGGCCCTAAAGAGGGCCGTTGGGTTAGATGTGTAGCGTGAGTCTCGTTGCGAGAGCTTCTTATCCGCCGAAACCGTACAGGGTACGTCCTTGGCGCTTCAGAGCGTAGACGACATCCATGGCGGTGACGGTCTTTCTCTTGGCGTGCTCGCAGTAGGTGACCGCATCACGGATCACGTTCTCAAGGAACACCTTGAGGACACCGCGGGTCTCCTCGTAGATGAGACCGCTGATGCGCTTCACTCCACCACGGCGGGCGAGACGACGGATGGCTGGCTTGGTGATGCCCTGGATGTTGTCACGCAGCACCTTGCGATGGCGTTTGGCGCCTCCCTTGCCGAGTCCTTTGCCTCCTTTACCACGTCCAGACATAGCGACGATACGATTGTGTAGCACTCACGAGTGAGATGTGGTCGAGGGCGCGCGCGCCGCTTATATAGGCCGTGGCGACTCGTCGCCGGGTTATCACGCGGGGACCCCTCCCCGTCAAGCTTTGAGCGACGCGGTTACGGTAGTAGATGCTGGAGAACCGACACCACGCAGAAACGGCGGATCTTCTTCATCAAACATCTGAACTGGTATCACTAGGAAACTCGTATGGAAGATATCTTGCGCTTTTGCGTAACTGAGATACGTAGACGTTTAGGGTGTTTTTGTGTGATTCGTGGTAGTGCACGGGCTTATGCTCGTATCGAGATTGCTCACTCTCCTAGCCTCCAGTCATAGAACTAGCCAATCCGTGGATGTACCTGACCGCTAGCCTAACCGCGTCACCGCGCCAACAGTAGTGTGATAGTGTTGAATTTGGCTCCAACAATTAACTACTGATGAATAGCAATGCGCGCGAACACACCACTTTAACAAGAAGACAAACCACAAGTCCCACGCATGGCGCACCCTTAGGTCTACGCTCCACTCTCTGCAAACCTGTCATCACTTATCATTACCGCCAGCAAATCATATCCACACCGTAACACGCACACAGTCCCCCACCGTATCCGCGACCAGGTTCCCTTCCACAGCGCCATCCCCATAATCATAACCACACAACACAACACAACAATTCAACTGAAGCACATAGTATCATTTATTCAGATCACCATCACCACCAAACCACTCTCGCACATCACCACCAAACCACTCTCGCACCACTCGTATGAGATGCTCTCGAGATTCGTACACGTCAGAATTGTGGCCCTAAAGAGGGCCGTTGGGTTAGATTGAAATCATCGACTTCTCGGACTTAAGCGCGTTCACCGCGGATGCGACGAGCCAGCTGGATGTCCTTCGGCATGATGGTGACACGCTTGGCGTGGATAGCGCACAAGTTGGTGTCCTCGAAGAGACCGACGAGGTAAGCCTCGCTAGCCTCCTGCAGAGCCATCACAGCCGACGATTGGAAACGCAGGTCGGTCTTGAAATCCTGAGCGATTTCTCGAACGAGGCGCTGGAACGGCAGCTTGCGGATGAGCAGCTCGGTCGACTTCTGGTAGCGACGGATCTCACGAAGAGCGACGGTTCCCGGGCGGTAACGATGGGGTTTCTTCACGCCTCCGGTGGCCGGTGCTGATTTGCGAGCGGCCTTGGTGGCCAACTGCTTACGTGGGGCCTTGCCTCCAGTCGATTTGCGAGCGGTCTGCTTGGTACGAGCCATTGCGATGTGAGATTGTCCTGAGCGAACGATAGGCGACACGGCGCCGCGTACGCTTTATATAGGGCCACGCCGGAGTGGGCGGAGTCCCCTTTGCGATCACCCCGTAGCGGCGGGTCATCGCAAAAATCGTCGGAAGCCCTCCAGAGTTGGACGTACGTGAATTCCGTCGCATTGCGATGATGGAGATGGAATTTTTATAGGACGTTCAGCTAGTGGATTAATATTAGAGTTTGGAGATTTTTCACATTTTTCGCACAAACAATCGTCGATTTCGAGGAAGAGGAAGAATTCGGCATCCCGATTCCCATGTGGATTATTAGTGCAAAATTGCATTTTCGTCGTAAAATTACACCCACCCAAAAAGAGTAAACGGCCTTGATAAACGGCGGGTGGGGGGAATTCCTGAAGTGGGGAAAACACCAGTATGTAGGACATTCATGTCATTTGAAAGAAACACAACAAATCATGCACGTAGCATAGAAAACGAAGCAGTTGACCCTAAGGGGAACGAGTCGTGCATAAGGTGCACGCAGATGCTGTTTTTCGATGAGTCAGTCGATCAAGCAAAAGCCTTCAATTGAAACCTGAGAAGCTTCAGAACCCCCAACTACTACGCCTTCGACTCAAATCAACAGACTGCCAATGGTGAAAGTAGGAAATTCGACGTGTACGCCAACTACTTCCCCAGTGATCGGCAACATCTATGCAGTGCAGGCTGCAAATTGTGCCAGCATTCGAGGATCAGCTAACCCGCATGAAATACGACGCAGCGTCTCATGGCTACAGCGGCCACGCCGACCAGAGTATCGCTTCTCGGCCTTTTGGCTAAGATCAAAGTTTAGTTTCTGTTCTTATCGAATTAACCTTCGATAGAGATTCGAATGAATCTCGTTAAGGTTATTTGATTTTTGAGACCGGACGAGGTTGTGGGCTTGCTCGCACCTCGTCACGGGTCGGCTCAGCGTTGCACTGCTGCTGGGATCGGCCCACCCCTCCGGGGGAATAAGCCGAACGACCAGGAACAAGAGGAGCTGGGGAAAGTGGGTGTACGGATAGGAGCTAAATGGAGAATCTAGTCTAGTCGACCATCACGTAGTAGAGCTGTGGCCACTTGAAGCGATGCTGCGAAGAGCACTCGATGTCAAAAGCACCGTTCCACAGTCGCTGGTTCAGCGCCGCCCTGAGCCTTGTGTTCTTCTGACCGCTCCACACAACTCCTGCAAGGCATGGCGCATATATCCAGATTGGATCCTTTTGTCACGAAGCTATCGTTTCAGCTTTACACGTTCCTTTGTCAGCTGAACAGTCCCGTTCCTCAAAACGATTAGTGCGATCATATTAGACACACTCATTGTCTCGTGACCGAGGCAACATTTCCATAGTGCCACATCCGCAACTGTTTAGGTGGTGTTGAACTCGAAACCGAGATAGTACACGCTTTATTGCCGACTAACGTTTCGGCGATGTCGCCTTCTTCAGAGTCTGTAGTTCAACACCACCTAAACAATTGGACAACGATCAATGCCGAGATTCATCGAGGGTCGAACCTGGCAGCTACATCCGCAACTCTTCAGAGGCACGCTCGCAAATCAGATATGCCGCGACAAGAGGGGTCCGTCTACAGAATGATGGCGTGGCGTCGTTCTCATCAGTTTCCAAGCGCACAGCAATCCCTACATGCTGACAAATCTTGAAGGGAAACGTATTTCTCACAGAACGTTCACACACACTCAAAAGCCACATACGAGCGGTTACAGTAAGCGTTTTATTCAATCAGTACAGACACACGAGCTAGTGCTCGTCGATTCGTATAGCGATGCAGATGTGGCCCTAAAGAGGGCCGTTGGGTTAGATGTTGGCGTACGCCGTGAGCAATTTACTTGCTTGAGGTGTACTTGGTGACGGCCTTGGTGCCCTCAGATACGGCGTGCTTGGCGAGCTCTCCGGGAAGGATGAGTCGGACGGCCGTCTGGATTTCGCGAGATGAGATCGTCGACCGCTTGTTGTAGTGGGCGAGACGCGAGGCTTCGGCAGCGATGCGCTCGAAGACGTCGTTCACGAACGAGTTCATGATCGACATGGCCTTCGATGAGACACCGGTGTCGGGGTGGACCTGCTTCAGCACACGGTAGATGTAGACGGAGTAGCTCTCCTTGCGGCGATGACGCTTCTTCTTGTCTCCAGTACGGGCGGCCTTCTGGCTCTTCGCGGCTTTCTTGGCTCCCTTGGCGGACGGCTTTGGTGGCATGATGAGGATTCACTGGCGTGTCAGTGGTGAAGGCACGCTGGCCACGGCCACCTTTTATACGGGCGACGTTCCGCAGCCCCGCCTCCCCCTCCCGCGGCCGCCGCGCCCACCGTCAGCCCAGGCGTGCTCGCGGGCAGGGGCGGGGTCTGCGCACGGCCTGCTGCATAACCGCTGCGCCGACACGCTATCGGCTACCCGTGAGTGTTCTACTCGCAGTTCTCAGTCGTCGTCGCCTACAACAATGTCTGGACGTGGAAAGGGAGGCAAGGCCAAGACCGGAGGAAAGTCGAAGTCGCGTTCGTCGCGCGCTGGACTGCAGTTCCCCGTCGGTCGTCTTCATCGTATGCTCCGCAAGGGCAACTACGCTGGACGTATCGGTGGTGGAGCTCCAGTGTACCTGGCCGCCGTCCTCGAATATCTCGCCGCTGAGGTGCTCGAACTGGCCGGTAACGCCGCTCGCGACAACAAGAAGACGAGAATCAACCCTCGTCATCTCCAGCTCGCTGTCCGCAACGACGAGGAGCTCAACAAGCTTCTCTCCGGTGTGACCATCGCTCAGGGAGGTGTTCTGCCTAACATCCAGGCCGTTCTCCTGCCCAAGAAGACCGCCGGTGACAAGGAATAAGCGCACTCTCGTGCTCTCTCATCTAACCCAACGGCCCTCTTTAGGGCCACATATGTGCACTATACGAATCGAATTTGAGAAACGATTGTTTGAATAAATCTTGTAAAGTGTATATTGTTGCAATGCGTGTAATTGACAAAATGAAGGAGATTGGTTTGGCAGCACGGGGACAAGCCGTCTGTGTCGTCGAAAATACACGGTTTCACCGACCAGCAAAAGGTTTCAGCAGTGGGATTTTGCTGGGCGGTTTTCTCGTCCTAGTCCATCACTCAATAGTTCTACAGTGGCAGCATGCCAAGAATGCCTTGGTTCATGTGAAAATGGCCCCATCACTCTGTAACGTATAGATCAGGAGTGTGCGTTAGATTTTTTCGGTAAATTTTCAACGACTATTTTCTAACGAAAATTTTTTGCGTTGAACTAGGTGAATTTGGTAAAATCGTTAAATTAAATTTCCCTTCGATGCTTCGACCGTTGGTTGGGCAAGTTTTAGTCGAATCAAATGTTACTAGTCTGAAGAGCTAATATGTAGTGGGAAGCGGCCTAGGAAATTCAAAAAGGCGAATCCACGGCAGAGAAACAGTGGGCGCGCACGCAAATAAATTGCTCAAGGAGAATAAAAAATGCCGACAGTTCTCGAATTCTACTGAAAGTAAGTATTTTATAGGGCAACTTCAGTATTTGTGTGAGACTCCCCAGTATCGCAGACGATACTGCAAACTCTCACACCAAAATCGACCAGAATGCATTTATATGAAGAAGAATGAGTAAAAATTCGAAAACAGTGTGTAAAATCTCGTTAATGCAATTTAACGGAAATTTTCGTCGTCAAGTTTCGTTAGAAGCTTTTAAGGAAGGTGTCCATTGGATCGGAATGAATCATTTTCGGATATCTCGATCCGAATCATCCAAAAATCCGGGGTCCGCGACAATAGCGTTATCCGATTCGTGCAATTATCCGAAGATTCTCGATCGGATCAAATGTATAATGTCCATAATGTGCTGGCGATGGTTTCCGAAAGCTATATTCCTGAGATCGGGTTCGATTCACTCAACATGGCTCAAGCTAAAAATGAATTCTGCAACCGATTTCAAATTTTCGCATTTGTTCCACATATGACAGCATAATGTTCGAATTTGCAGTGGGGGGCTTAGTCTGCTGGACCGTCCCCACTACGCTGTCCAGCGCTCACAAGGTGTTTCGAACTTGGCGTGGCTTGATCGTCATCTCATCTGCGTACTGTTACGTGACTACCGACCACTGGATTGTCCCATTCTCAAGCTGTCGTCCATTATTGCAATCGTCTACATCGTGATTATTGCGCTTCTGTTGCCAGCACAGTACGATGTTGCCAATGGCCTAACCGGCGGCCATTCCTATCACGCCTCATCGGACGGCGGGTGCGGTCTGTGCTTGAATTCTGGCGGCTACGCAACAGTAGACGACGCCAGCGAAAGATTGGCGTAGCGGAGAGATTTAGACACGGATACGGACTACCACCACCTACAGCCACACGCGAACGATGAAGAAACGAAGCAGAATTGAATAAAAATGTATGGAGGTCTCTCAAGAACGACAGAGTGGATTGACATTTCTTTGCTCGATTAGGGAGGCGCTTTGAACGAATGGATGGACTTGAATGAAGAAAGGTATGAGCAGTCCAGCAGAAGTGGTATTAAGAATAATGATCGCCTTACTAAGGTTGAGGGAGCACCATGTGCATGGCTCAAGTGCGAAGTCTGCTCAATACAAAATGATTGTGAAGGTCAAAAAGTAAATGAGACCGATCGTTCAGATAGGTTTTGGATGAAGAACGAGAAATAGAAACTCACCAACGATCACGTCTAGAGCGTTTCCATGAAGACAGGAAATGTTTTTTTTTTCTTCTTCAAGGGTTTGAATAATGCTTTAAAATTCTACTCAAAAGCGAGCAGATGACGAAAAAGAAGAACGCTAAGCAGAGGTGAATCATAGCAGGTTTGTTGTTCAGATTGAAGAAACCTCTCCTATTACCGTGTTTTCCTGCTTGATTGACACTGTAGCTGCGTTAATTTTACCGTACCTGCATGAGCGCGCTTGACTTATTCACCAATCAAAGAGGAGAGAGAGAGGAACGATGCAATTCCTGCGAATTGTACCAATTCTCTATTGTCGCTTCGTTCAGAGTAGGCTCACGATGTCGAACAAAACTCAACGAGAAGTTTGAATTGAACAGTGATCGCGAAGGACAGGTTGCTAAAATTTGAAGGCGAACACAGAAATGCTCAAAAGTTTCGAAACATTACCCAAGTAATCCATTGCATAGATTCTAAGCGCATGCATATGTGGGTTGGAAGTTTTGACGCACGGCAAGTTTACCACACAAAACGCGCTTCATTCAGACGTGGAAGTTGCAGCTTATTTTGCGCCCTCTAAGCATAACTTCTCATCACACAGCGATTCTCCACTAGGGTGTGCAGCACGGCAAGCAGAGCTTCCTACATGGTAAAGAAAGTGTTAAAAACCAAAATTGAACGACAACGCTATGCCGACAGCTTATCATTGCAACAAGGCCAGACTGCATCATAAGATGCACACCAAAAAGTGATTTTTGGTTCAGCCAAGGACATCTGAACAGGTAAATGCATTCTAAATAATTCTAGTGAAGCCCCCGTGTCGACTACTGCACTCTTATTCTCGACACAAAAATCAGTGCTGGAGCGAGTTTTTCCTTCTTATGTTTTATTCATCTATTTACTCAACGCACAAATGTCACTGGGCATGTAAGTGAACTTCAACGGAACCCCACCAGAGCAAAGATGCTTGGTCTTCGCAGTCTGTGCTCTAGAAGAAAAAGGCTGATCTGCTCATGTTGTTCAAAATTCTGTCTAAAACCGCTGCGGTTGACCCACTGATAGTCTTCAAGAATCCACTGTCTACAAATAGAAATGGAAAGCCTAGAATCTATGTCGAAGAACGCAGACAAGATCAGATTTTTTATCCACGTGTACTGCACGACACGCCTTTCAATAAACAACTAAATAAACAATAGAAACCCTTTTGAATTCTTCCTGCTTGTGCGCTTTTTAGGCCAGTCATTCCGCACCAAGAGAGCGATAGTCATGCTACGGTCTAATGAATAGTTGATCGCTCAGCGATGTAGAGTTTAAAGAGGTGGAAGTGGACGAGTGAACATTTTCGGGCACTAGTGAAAAGTTCCGACTCCACCGACAACACTTCGGTGGAGAAAATTTTATTCGCTGAAACTTCGTCTAGGGGGTTATTTGGGGTGCTGATCACGAATCTGATATCCATTGTTCACGATTCGGTTGGAGACCACCCATAGCGTTAACATGGGTGGTCCAGGCAGGGCCACCGATTTCGCTGAAACTTCGTCTAGGGAGCTTATTTGGGGTGCTGCTGATCACGAATCTGATATCCATTGTTCACGATTCGGTTGGAGACCACCCATAGCGTTAAGATGGGTGGTCCAGGCAGGGTCACCGATTTCGCTGAAACCTCGTCTAGGGGGCTTATTTGGGGGTGCTGATCACGAATCTGACATCCGCTTTTCACGATTCGGTCGGAGACCACCCATAGCGTTAACATGGGTGGTCCAGGCAGGGTCACCGATTTCGCTGAAGCTTCGTCTTTTTCACGATTCGGTCGGAGACCACCCATAGCGTTAACATGGGTGGTCCAGGCAGGGTCACCGATTTCGCTGAAACTTCGTCTTTTTCACGATTCGGTCGGAGACCACCCATAGCGTTAACATGGGTGGTCCAGGCAGGGTCACCGATTTCGCTGAAACTTCGTCTTTTTCACGATTCGGTCGGAGACCACCCATAGCGTTAACATGGGTGGTCCAGGCAGGGTCACCGATTTCGCTGAAACTTCGTCTTTTTCACGATTCGGTCGGAGACCACCCATAGCGTTAACATGGGTGGTCCAGGCAGGGTCACCGATTTCGCTGAAACCTCGTCTAGGGGGCTTATTTGGGGGTGCTGATCACGAATCTGACATCCGCTTTTCACGATTCGGTCGGAGACCACCCATAGCGTTAACATGGGTGGTCCAGGCAGGGTCACCGATTTCGCTGAAGCTTCGTCTTTTTCACGATTCGGTCGGAGACCACCCATAGCGTTAACATGGGTTGTCCAGACAGAGTCACCGATTTCGCTGAAACCTCGTCTAGGGGGCTTATTTGGGGGTGCTGATCACGAATCTGACATCCGCTTTTCACGATTCGGTCGGAGACCACCCATAGCGTTAACATGGGTGGTCCAGGCAGGGTCACCGATTTCGCTGAAGCTTCGTCTTTTTCACGATTCGGTCGGAGACCACCCATAGCGTTAACATGGGTTGTCCAGGCAGAGTCACCGATTTCGCTGAAACCTCGTCTAGGGGGCTTATTTGGGGGTGCTGATCACGAATCTGACATCCGTTTCTCGTTTTACGCCGGAGTTTGGACGAAATCGGTGGCCACTACCTTAGTCACCCATACCCCACGTAACCTACTGTACTCCAGAGTAAAACGGAAAACGGATGCCAGATTCGTGATCAGCACCCTAAATAACCCCCTTAGACGAAGTTTCAGCGAAATCGGTGACCCTGCCTGGACCACCCTTGTTAACGGTATGGGTGGTCTCCGACCGAATCGTGAAAAACGGATATCAGTTTCGTGATCAGCACCCCAAATAACCCCCTGGACAACGTTTCAGCGAAAAAAAAATTCTCGACCAAAGTCTTGTCGGCGGAGTCGGAACTTTTAACTAGTGCCCATTTTCGAGTTTACAAGCTCCGATTAGATATTCTTGTTGCTGCTCCGTCTATGTCTAAAATATCTCCTATATCTCTAGAAGGTGTGTCGCAGAAAGCATCTTCCTAGCCGAAGCGAGAGGCTGTGGCAGACATCTAACGACTGTTTACTAGCGGGCACTAATAAACTTCCATAGGAAGTGCTCTCCTTTTCAACGTTCGATTGTGCCAAGTTCAACCGTCTTCGTTTTTCCATCAAGGAGTTATGCTGACTAGTGAACAAGCACCGATAATGGTCGATTATTTCGACGTCTCCCGAGCTGATCAAAAACACGTTAGGAGTCGGGTTTGTCGTCAAAATGCGGACATGTGATGCTCGCGAAAGCAGAGCTTTCTGTTCGTCCTCCTTGGCACCTGCCCATTTCTCTGTGCCAGCGAGCAGCCATGAAACCAACCCCTCGCCCGTGTGCGTGAGTGTTCGCTTATCTGGGGCGCTCGTTCCGTCTAGCAACAGCACCCCGACACCGAAACACCGCTGCTGCTGGCCGAGCGAGCGAGCGAGCCAGCCAGCCAGCCAGCCAGCCAACGTTCGAATTTTGGCGCGCCGACAACGGCGTGGCGTGGCCTCGCCGTTGCGTCGAGCAGCGCGGGCGATGCACCTGATGCGACTCGAGACTCGGACGGACGCAGGCGAACGAACAACGCCAGCACAGCGCAACGATACACCAAGAATCAGCAGTGACTTTCGGCACAAATCAGCCCTCTGTAGCAGCGGATCCTACGCCGCACCACGGCCACCATCATCACACATCTACTCATTTCACAAAACAACAACAACAACAACAACAGACCAAAGATATTTTATTCACAGAACACACACAGCTCGACTTCATGATTCGTAGATGGCAATTGTGGCCCTAAAGAGGGCCGTTGGGTTAGATGTGTAGCGTGAGTCTCGTTGCGAGAGCTTCTTATCCGCCGAAACCGTACAGGGTACGTCCTTGGCGCTTCAGAGCGTAGACGACATCCATGGCGGTGACGGTCTTTCTCTTGGCGTGCTCGCAGTAGGTGACCGCATCACGGATCACGTTCTCAAGGAACACCTTGAGGACACCGCGGGTCTCCTCGTAGATGAGACCGCTGATGCGCTTCACTCCACCACGGCGGGCGAGACGACGGATGGCTGGCTTGGTGATGCCCTGGATGTTGTCACGCAGCACCTTGCGATGGCGTTTGGCGCCTCCCTTGCCGAGTCCTTTGCCTCCTTTACCACGTCCAGACATAGCGACGATACGATTGTGTAGCACTCACGAGTGAGATGTGGTCGAGGGCGCGCGCGCCGCTTATATAGGCCGTGGCGACTCGTCGCCGGGTTATCACGCGGGGACCCCTCCCCGTCAAGCTTTGAGCGACGCGGTTACGGTAGTAGATGCTGGAGAACCGACACCACGCAGAAACGGCGGATCTTCTTCATCAAACATCTGAACTGGTATCACTAGGAAACTCGTATGGAAGATATCTTGCGCTTTTGCGTAACTGAGATACGTAGACGTTTAGGGTGTTTTTGTGTGATTCGTGGTAGTGCACGGGCTTATGCTCGTATCGAGATTGCTCACTCTCCTAGCCTCCAGTCATAGAACTAGCCAATCCGTGGATGTACCTGACCGCTAGCCTAACCGCGTCACCGCGCCAACAGTAGTGTGATAGTGTTGAATTTGGCTCCAACAATTAACTACTGATGAATAGCAATGCGCGCGAACACACCACTTTAACAAGAAGACAAACCACAAGTCCCACGCATGGCGCACCCTTAGGTCTACGCTCCACTCTCTGCAAACCTGTCATCACTTATCATTACCGCCAGCAAATCATATCCACACCGTAACACGCACACAGTCCCCCACCGTATCCGCGACCAGGTTCCCTTCCACAGCGCCATCCCCATAATCATAACCACACAACACAACACAACAATTCAACTGAAGCACATAGTATCATTTATTCAGATCACCATCACCACCAAACCACTCTCGCACCACTCGTATGAGATGCTCTCGAGATTCGTACACGTCAGAATTGTGGCCCTAAAGAGGGCCGTTGGGTTAGATTGAAATCATCGACTTCTCGGACTTAAGCGCGTTCACCGCGGATGCGACGAGCCAGCTGGATGTCCTTCGGCATGATGGTGACACGCTTGGCGTGGATAGCGCACAAGTTGGTGTCCTCGAAGAGACCGACGAGGTAAGCCTCGCTAGCCTCCTGCAGAGCCATCACAGCCGACGATTGGAAACGCAGGTCGGTCTTGAAATCCTGAGCGATTTCTCGAACGAGGCGCTGGAACGGCAGCTTGCGGATGAGCAGCTCGGTCGACTTCTGGTAGCGACGGATCTCACGAAGAGCGACGGTTCCCGGGCGGTAACGATGGGGTTTCTTCACGCCTCCGGTGGCCGGTGCTGATTTGCGAGCGGCCTTGGTGGCCAACTGCTTACGTGGGGCCTTGCCTCCAGTCGATTTGCGAGCGGTCTGCTTGGTACGAGCCATTGCGATGTGAGATTGTCCTGAGCGAACGATAGGCGACACGGCGCCGCGTACGCTTTATATAGGGCCACGCCGGAGTGGGCGGAGTCCCCTTTGCGATCACCCCGTAGCGGCGGGTCATCGCAAAAATCGTCGGAAGCCCTCCAGAGTTGGACGTACGTGAATTCCGTCGCATTGCGATGATGGAGATGGAATTTTTATAGGACGTTCAGCTAGTGGATTAATATTAGAGTTTGGAGATTTTTCACATTTTTCGCACAAACAATCGTCGATTTCGAGGAAGAGGAAGAATTCGGCATCCCGATTCCCATGTGGATTATTAGTGCAAAATTGCATTTTCGTCGTAAAATTACACCCACCCAAAAAGAGTAAACGGCCTTGATAAACGGCGGGTGGGGGGAATTCCTGAAGTGGGGAAAACACCAGTATGTAGGACATTCATGTCATTTGAAAGAAACACAACAAATCATGCACGTAGCATAGAAAACGAAGCAGTTGACCCTAAGGGGAACGAGTCGTGCATAAGGTGCACGCAGATGCTGTTTTTCGATGAGTCAGTCGATCAAGCAAAAGCCTTCAATTGAAACCTGAGAAGCTTCAGAACCCCCAACTACTACGCCTTCGACTCAAATCAACAGACTGCCAATGGTGAAAGTAGGAAATTCGACGTGTACGCCAACTACTTCCCCAGTGATCGGCAACATCTATGCAGTGCAGGCTGCAAATTGTGCCAGCATTCGAGGATCAGCTAACCCGCATGAAATACGACGCAGCGTCTCATGGCTACAGCGGCCACGCCGACCAGAGTATCGCTTCTCGGCCTTTTGGCTAAGATCAAAGTTTAGTTTCTGTTCTTATCGAATTAACCTTCGATAGAGATTCGAATGAATCTCGTTAAGGTTATTTGATTTTTGAGACCGGACGAGGTTGTGGGCTTGCTCGCACCTCGTCACGGGTCGGCTCAGCGTTGCACTGCTGCTGGGATCGGCCCACCCCTCCGGGGGAATAAGCCGAACGACCAGGAACAAGAGGAGCTGGGGAAAGTGGGTGTACGGATAGGAGCTAAATGGAGAATCTAGTCTAGTCGACCATCACGTAGTAGAGCTGTGGCCACTTGAAGCGATGCTGCGAAGAGCACTCGATGTCAAAAGCACCGTTCCACAGTCGCTGGTTCAGCGCCGCCCTGAGCCTTGTGTTCTTCTGACCGCTCCACACAACTCCTGCAAGGCATGGCGCATATATCCAGATTGGATCCTTTTGTCACGAAGCTATCGTTTCAGCTTTACACGTTCCTTTGTCAGCTGAACAGTCCCGTTCCTCAAAACGATTAGTGCGATCATATTAGACACACTCATTGTCTCGTGACCGAGGCAACATTTCCATAGTGCCACATCCGCAACTGTTTAGGTGGTGTTGAACTCGAAACCGAGATAGTACACGCTTTATTGCCGACTAACGTTTCGGCGATGTCGCCTTCTTCAGAGTCTGTAGTTCAACACCACCTAAACAATTGGACAACGATCAATGCCGAGATTCATCGAGGGTCGAACCTGGCAGCTACATCCGCAACTCTTCAGAGGCACGCTCGCAAATCAGATATGCCGCGACAAGAGGGGTCCGTCTACAGAATGATGGCGTGGCGTCGTTCTCATCAGTTTCCAAGCGCACAGCAATCCCTACATGCTGACAAATCTTGAAGGGAAACGTATTTCTCACAGAACGTTCACACACACTCAAAAGCCACATACGAGCGGTTACAGTAAGCGTTTTATTCAATCAGTACAGACACACGAGCTAGTGCTCGTCGATTCGTATAGCGATGCAGATGTGGCCCTAAAGAGGGCCGTTGGGTTAGATGTTGGCGTACGCCGTGAGCAATTTACTTGCTTGAGGTGTACTTGGTGACGGCCTTGGTGCCCTCAGATACGGCGTGCTTGGCGAGCTCTCCGGGAAGGATGAGTCGGACGGCCGTCTGGATTTCGCGAGATGAGATCGTCGACCGCTTGTTGTAGTGGGCGAGACGCGAGGCTTCGGCAGCGATGCGCTCGAAGACGTCGTTCACGAACGAGTTCATGATCGACATGGCCTTCGATGAGACACCGGTGTCGGGGTGGACCTGCTTCAGCACACGGTAGATGTAGACGGAGTAGCTCTCCTTGCGGCGATGACGCTTCTTCTTGTCTCCAGTACGGGCGGCCTTCTGGCTCTTCGCGGCTTTCTTGGCTCCCTTGGCGGACGGCTTTGGTGGCATGATGAGGATTCACTGGCGTGTCAGTGGTGAAGGCACGCTGGCCACGGCCACCTTTTATACGGGCGACGTTCCGCAGCCCCGCCTCCCCCTCCCGCGGCCGCCGCGCCCACCGTCAGCCCAGGCGTGCTCGCGGGCAGGGGCGGGGTCTGCGCACGGCCTGCTGCATAACCGCTGCGCCGACACGCTATCGGCTACCCGTGAGTGTTCTACTCGCAGTTCTCAGTCGTCGTCGCCTACAACAATGTCTGGACGTGGAAAGGGAGGCAAGGCCAAGACCGGAGGAAAGTCGAAGTCGCGTTCGTCGCGCGCTGGACTGCAGTTCCCCGTCGGTCGTCTTCATCGTATGCTCCGCAAGGGCAACTACGCTGGACGTATCGGTGGTGGAGCTCCAGTGTACCTGGCCGCCGTCCTCGAATATCTCGCCGCTGAGGTGCTCGAACTGGCCGGTAACGCCGCTCGCGACAACAAGAAGACGAGAATCAACCCTCGTCATCTCCAGCTCGCTGTCCGCAACGACGAGGAGCTCAACAAGCTTCTCTCCGGTGTGACCATCGCTCAGGGAGGTGTTCTGCCTAACATCCAGGCCGTTCTCCTGCCCAAGAAGACCGCCGGTGACAAGGAATAAGCGCACTCTCGTGCTCTCTCATCTAACCCAACGGCCCTCTTTAGGGCCACATATGTGCACTATACGAATCGAATTTGAGAAACGATTGTTTGAATAAATCTTGTAAAGTGTATATTGTTGCAATGCGTGTAATTGACAAAATGAAGGAGATTGGTTTGGCAGCACGGGGACAAGCCGTCTGTGTCGTCGAAAATACACGGTTTCACCGACCAGCAAAAGGTTTCAGCAGTGGGATTTTGCTGGGCGGTTTTCTCGTCCTAGTCCATCACTCAATAGTTCTACAGTGGCAGCATGCCAAGAATGCCTTGGTTCATGTGAAAATGGCCCCATCACTCTGTAACGTATAGATCAGGAGTGTGCGTTAGATTTTTTCGGTAAATTTTCAACGACTATTTTCTAACGAAAATTTTTTGCGTTGAACTAGGTGAATTTGGTAAAATCGTTAAATTAAATTTCCCTTCGATGCTTCGACCGTTGGTTGGGCAAGTTTTAGTCGAATCAAATGTTACTAGTCTGAAGAGCTAATATGTAGTGGGAAGCGGCCTAGGAAATTCAAAAAGGCGAATCCACGGCAGAGAAACAGTGGGCGCGCACGCAAATAAATTGCTCAAGGAGAATAAAAAATGCCGACAGTTCTCGAATTCTACTGAAAGTAAGTATTTTATAGGGCAACTTCAGTATTTGTGTGAGACTCCCCAGTATCGCAGACGATACTGCAAACTCTCACACCAAAATCGACCAGAATGCATTTATATGAAGAAGAATGAGTAAAAATTCGAAAACAGTGTGTAAAATCTCGTTAATGCAATTTAACGGAAATTTTCGTCGTCAAGTTTCGTTAGAAGCTTTTAAGGAAGGTGTCCATTGGATCGGAATGAATCATTTTCGGATATCTCGATCCGAATCATCCAAAAATCCGGGGTCCGCGACAATAGCGTTATCCGATTCGTGCAATTATCCGAAGATTCTCGATCGGATCAAATGTATAATGTCCATAATGTGCTGGCGATGGTTTCCGAAAGCTATATTCCTGAGATCGGGTTCGATTCACTCAACATGGCTCAAGCTAAAAATGAATTCTGCAACCGATTTCAAATTTTCGCATTTGTTCCACATATGACAGCATAATGTTCGAATTTGCAGTGGGGGGCTTAGTCTGCTGGACCGTCCCCACTACGCTGTCCAGCGCTCACAAGGTGTTTCGAACTTGGCGTGGCTTGATCGTCATCTCATCTGCGTACTGTTACGTGACTACCGACCACTGGATTGTCCCATTCTCAAGCTGTCGTCCATTATTGCAATCGTCTACATCGTGATTATTGCGCTTCTGTTGCCAGCACAGTACGATGTTGCCAATGGCCTAACCGGCGGCCATTCCTATCACGCCTCATCGGACGGCGGGTGCGGTCTGTGCTTGAATTCTGGCGGCTACGCAACAGTAGACGACGCCAGCGAAAGATTGGCGTAGCGGAGAGATTTAGACACGGATACGGACTACCACCACCTACAGCCACACGCGAACGATGAAGAAACGAAGCAGAATTGAATAAAAATGTATGGAGGTCTCTCAAGAACGACAGAGTGGATTGACATTTCTTTGCTCGATTAGGGAGGCGCTTTGAACGAATGGATGGACTTGAATGAAGAAAGGTATGAGCAGTCCAGCAGAAGTGGTATTAAGAATAATGATCGCCTTACTAAGGTTGAGGGAGCACCATGTGCATGGCTCAAGTGCGAAGTCTGCTCAATACAAAATGATTGTGAAGGTCAAAAAGTAAATGAGACCGATCGTTCAGATAGGTTTTGGATGAAGAACGAGAAATAGAAACTCACCAACGATCACGTCTAGAGCGTTTCCATGAAGACAGGAAATGTTTTTTTTTTCTTCTTCAAGGGTTTGAATAATGCTTTAAAATTCTACTCAAAAGCGAGCAGATGACGAAAAAGAAGAACGCTAAGCAGAGGTGAATCATAGCAGGTTTGTTGTTCAGATTGAAGAAACCTCTCCTATTACCGTGTTTTCCTGCTTGATTGACACTGTAGCTGCGTTAATTTTACCGTACCTGCATGAGCGCGCTTGACTTATTCACCAATCAAAGAGGAGAGAGAGAGGAACGATGCAATTCCTGCGAATTGTACCAATTCTCTATTGTCGCTTCGTTCAGAGTAGGCTCACGATGTCGAACAAAACTCAACGAGAAGTTTGAATTGAACAGTGATCGCGAAGGACAGGTTGCTAAAATTTGAAGGCGAACACAGAAATGCTCAAAAGTTTCGAAACATTACCCAAGTAATCCATTGCATAGATTCTAAGCGCATGCATATGTGGGTTGGAAGTTTTGACGCACGGCAAGTTTACCACACAAAACGCGCTTCATTCAGACGTGGAAGTTGCAGCTTATTTTGCGCCCTCTAAGCATAACTTCTCATCACACAGCGATTCTCCACTAGGGTGTGCAGCACGGCAAGCAGAGCTTCCTACATGGTAAAGAAAGTGTTAAAAACCAAAATTGAACGACAACGCTATGCCGACAGCTTATCATTGCAACAAGGCCAGACTGCATCATAAGATGCACACCAAAAAGTGATTTTTGGTTCAGCCAAGGACATCTGAACAGGTAAATGCATTCTAAATAATTCTAGTGAAGCCCCCGTGTCGACTACTGCACTCTTATTCTCGACACAAAAATCAGTGCTGGAGCGAGTTTTTCCTTCTTATGTTTTATTCATCTATTTACTCAACGCACAAATGTCACTGGGCATGTAAGTGAACTTCAACGGAACCCCACCAGAGCAAAGATGCTTGGTCTTCGCAGTCTGTGCTCTAGAAGAAAAAGGCTGATCTGCTCATGTTGTTCAAAATTCTGTCTAAAACCGCTGCGGTTGACCCACTGATAGTCTTCAAAAATCCACTGTCTACAAATAGAAATGGAAAGCCTAGAATCTATGTCGAAGAACGCAGACAAGATCAGATTTTTTATCCACGTGTACTGCACGACACGCCTTTCAATAAACAACTAAATAAACAATAGAAACCCTTTTGAATTCTTCCTGCTTGTGCGCTTTTTAGGCCAGTCATTCCGCACCAAGAGAGCGATAGTCATGCTACGGTCTAATGAATAGTTGATCGCTCAGCGATGTAGAGTTTAAAGAGGTGGAAGTGGACGAGTGAACATTTTCGGGCACTAGTGAAAAGTTCCGACTCCACCGACAACACTTCGGTGGAGAAAATTTTATTCGCTGAAACTTCGTCTAGGGGGTTATTTGGGGTGCTGATCACGAATCTGATATCCATTGTTCACGATTCGGTTGGAGACCACCCATAGCGTTAACATGGGTGGTCCAGGCAGGGCCACCGATTTCGCTGAAACTTCGTCTAGGGAGCTTATTTGGGGTGCTGCTGATCACGAATCTGATATCCATTGTTCACGATTCGGTTGGAGACCACCCATAGCGTTAAGATGGGTGGTCCAGGCAGGGTCACCGATTTCGCTGAAACCTCGTCTAGGGGGCTTATTTGGGGGTGCTGATCACGAATCTGACATCCGCTTTTCACGATTCGGTCGGAGACCACCCATAGCGTTAACATGGGTGGTCCAGGCAGGGTCACCGATTTCGCTGAAGCTTCGTCTTTTTCACGATTCGGTCGGAGACCACCCATAGCGTTAACATGGGTGGTCCAGGCAGGGTCACCGATTTCGCTGAAACTTCGTCTTTTTCACGATTCGGTCGGAGACCACCCATAGCGTTAACATGGGTGGTCCAGGCAGGGTCACCGATTTCGCTGAAACTTCGTCTTTTTCACGATTCGGTCGGAGACCACCCATAGCGTTAACATGGGTGGTCCAGGCAGGGTCACCGATTTCGCTGAAACTTCGTCTTTTTCACGATTCGGTCGGAGACCACCCATAGCGTTAACATGGGTGGTCCAGGCAGGGTCACCGATTTCGCTGAAACCTCGTCTAGGGGGCTTATTTGGGGGTGCTGATCACGAATCTGACATCCGCTTTTCACGATTCGGTCGGAGACCACCCATAGCGTTAACATGGGTGGTCCAGGCAGGGTCACCGATTTCGCTGAAGCTTCGTCTTTTTCACGATTCGGTCGGAGACCACCCATAGCGTTAACATGGGTTGTCCAGACAGAGTCACCGATTTCGCTGAAACCTCGTCTAGGGGGCTTATTTGGGGGTGCTGATCACGAATCTGACATCCGCTTTTCACGATTCGGTCGGAGACCACCCATAGCGTTAACATGGGTTGTCCAGGCAGAGTCACCGATTTCGCTGAAACCTCGTCTAGGGGGCTTATTTGGGGGTGCTGATCACGAATCTGACATCCGTTTCTCGTTTTACGCCGGAGTTTGGACGAAATCGGTGGCCACTACCTTAGTCACCCATACCCCACGTAACCTACTGTACTCCAGAGTAAAACGGAAAACGGATGCCAGATTCGTGATCAGCACCCTAAATAACCCCCTTAGACGAAGTTTCAGCGAAATCGGTGACCCTGCCTGGACCACCCTTGTTAACGGTATGGGTGGTCTCCGACCGAATCGTGAAAAACGGATATCAGTTTCGTGATCAGCACCCCAAATAACCCCCTGGACAACGTTTCAGCGAAAAAAAAATTCTCGACCAAAGTCTTGTCGGCGGAGTCGGAACTTTTAACTAGTGCCCATTTTCGAGTTTACAAGCTCCGATTAGATATTCTTGTTGCTGCTCCGTCTATGTCTAAAATATCTCCTATATCTCTAGAAGGTGTGTCGCAGAAAGCATCTTCCTAGCCGAAGCGAGAGGCTGTGGCAGACATCTAACGACTGTTTACTAGCGGGCACTAATAAACTTCCATAGGAAGTGCTCTCCTTTTCAACGTTCGATTGTGCCAAGTTCAACCGTCTTCGTTTTTCCATCAAGGAGTTATGCTGACTAGTGAACAAGCACCGATAATGGTCGATTATTTCGACGTCTCCCGAGCTGATCAAAAACACGTTAGGAGTCGGGTTTGTCGTCAAAATGCGGACATGTGATGCTCGCGAAAGCAGAGCTTTCTGTTCGTCCTCCTTGGCACCTGCCCATTTCTCTGTGCCAGCGAGCAGCCATGAAACCAACCCCTCGCCCGTGTGCGTGAGTGTTCGCTTATCTGGGGCGCTCGTTCCGTCTAGCAACAGCACCCCGACACCGAAACACCGCTGCTGCTGGCCGAGCGAGCGAGCGAGCCAGCCAGCCAGCCAGCCAGCCAACGTTCGAATTTTGGCGCGCCGACAACGGCGTGGCGTGGCCTCGCCGTTGCGTCGAGCAGCGCGGGCGATGCACCTGATGCGACTCGAGACTCGGACGGACGCAGGCGAACGAACAACGCCAGCACAGCGCAACGATACACCAAGAATCAGCAGTGACTTTCGGCACAAATCAGCCCTCTGTAGCAGCGGATCCTACGCCGCACCACGGCCACCATCATCACACATCTACTCATTTCACAAAACAACAACAACAACAACAACAGACCAAAGATATTTTATTCACAGAACACACACAGCTCGACTTCATGATTCGTAGATGGCAATTGTGGCCCTAAAGAGGGCCGTTGGGTTAGATGTGTAGCGTGAGTCTCGTTGCGAGAGCTTCTTATCCGCCGAAACCGTACAGGGTACGTCCTTGGCGCTTCAGAGCGTAGACGACATCCATGGCGGTGACGGTCTTTCTCTTGGCGTGCTCGCAGTAGGTGACCGCATCACGGATCACGTTCTCAAGGAACACCTTGAGGACACCGCGGGTCTCCTCGTAGATGAGACCGCTGATGCGCTTCACTCCACCACGGCGGGCGAGACGACGGATGGCTGGCTTGGTGATGCCCTGGATGTTGTCACGCAGCACCTTGCGATGGCGTTTGGCGCCTCCCTTGCCGAGTCCTTTGCCTCCTTTACCACGTCCAGACATAGCGACGATACGATTGTGTAGCACTCACGAGTGAGATGTGGTCGAGGGCGCGCGCGCCGCTTATATAGGCCGTGGCGACTCGTCGCCGGGTTATCACGCGGGGACCCCTCCCCGTCAAGCTTTGAGCGACGCGGTTACGGTAGTAGATGCTGGAGAACCGACACCACGCAGAAACGGCGGATCTTCTTCATCAAACATCTGAACTGGTATCACTAGGAAACTCGTATGGAAGATATCTTGCGCTTTTGCGTAACTGAGATACGTAGACGTTTAGGGTGTTTTTGTGTGATTCGTGGTAGTGCACGGGCTTATGCTCGTATCGAGATTGCTCACTCTCCTAGCCTCCAGTCATAGAACTAGCCAATCCGTGGATGTACCTGACCGCTAGCCTAACCGCGTCACCGCGCCAACAGTAGTGTGATAGTGTTGAATTTGGCTCCAACAATTAACTACTGATGAATAGCAATGCGCGCGAACACACCACTTTAACAAGAAGACAAACCACAAGTCCCACGCATGGCGCACCCTTAGGTCTACGCTCCACTCTCTGCAAACCTGTCATCACTTATCATTACCGCCAGCAAATCATATCCACACCGTAACACGCACACAGTCCCCCACCGTATCCGCGACCAGGTTCCCTTCCACAGCGCCATCCCCATAATCATAACCACACAACACAACACAACAATTCAACTGAAGCACATAGTATCATTTATTCAGATCACCATCACCACCAAACCACTCTCGCACCACTCGTATGAGATGCTCTCGAGATTCGTACACGTCAGAATTGTGGCCCTAAAGAGGGCCGTTGGGTTAGATTGAAATCATCGACTTCTCGGACTTAAGCGCGTTCACCGCGGATGCGACGAGCCAGCTGGATGTCCTTCGGCATGATGGTGACACGCTTGGCGTGGATAGCGCACAAGTTGGTGTCCTCGAAGAGACCGACGAGGTAAGCCTCGCTAGCCTCCTGCAGAGCCATCACAGCCGACGATTGGAAACGCAGGTCGGTCTTGAAATCCTGAGCGATTTCTCGAACGAGGCGCTGGAACGGCAGCTTGCGGATGAGCAGCTCGGTCGACTTCTGGTAGCGACGGATCTCACGAAGAGCGACGGTTCCCGGGCGGTAACGATGGGGTTTCTTCACGCCTCCGGTGGCCGGTGCTGATTTGCGAGCGGCCTTGGTGGCCAACTGCTTACGTGGGGCCTTGCCTCCAGTCGATTTGCGAGCGGTCTGCTTGGTACGAGCCATTGCGATGTGAGATTGGGGAGGGGGGCGTTCGTATCGGCTGGTTGTAGGCGCAGCCGCCGCGCGCTCAGGTGGCCATACCTGCGGCGTCATCTCCCCGCTCGCCGTCTCCGCTCACGCTCTGGCACCCGTCGCGCGCGCGGCGACAACGGCCCGACGGAGGTCGTCGTCGGCGGCCCCACGGACGGCCCGACGGACGAGCAGAGCACGCAGGAGGTCGACCAGATTTGTTGGGACTGCAATCGACAGGATGTTCAGAGGATTTACAAAACAAGTGTAAGGATGCATGTTGGCATGATACAAACATAGCTCTGCATCAGAATTTCGAGCTCTATCTAATGAGCTCTACCTCAAGCTCATCAATGCCACCGTTGATGCGATATTCTTCAAATTTGAAACTGAAAAATAATTCTTTGCAATCCTGCTGCAAAGCTGTAAAAGGAATGTTTCCAGACTAAAATTTCACACAGAATTCAACTACGTCGTCTAAATACCTTCTAGAGCTCTTTTTTAAAGAAAAAATTGTGTGGATGACACTGTTGGGGATATGTCTCCAAGACAACATTCTACACAGAATTCAATTACAAAATTTATGTTCACTAATACAGTGTGTCCCAAAAATGTATACGCATGTTTGAAGGTGATAACCTTGCTCAGAGTAAGGGTACTGGAGAACATGATGGCTCAGATAAAATTTTAAGACAGTAAAAATCTTCTGACAAATGAGGATATAGATTGCGCCATGCGCTCGTCTAAAACCTTGCATTTTACACTCGAATGATTGTTTTCGCTTGAACACTTGTTATAATTTCTCCAAAAAGTGGTCGTTTCGATTGATGTAAGCTTCTTTAAAGGTTTGAAAGTTCAAAACACATTATGGCTTGCGAAAAATGCAGAATCCTAAATCCTAAAAATTCCTAAGAATCCTAAAAAATGCATGTACTATTTGAGTGGTTCTATCATTGGTGATAGTGAAGCTTTTGAAGATGTTTAACATCTTCGAAAGCACAGGGTGACGAAATTTCCGTGGCGTGCAAATAGTCAAGATTGCGCCATGCACTCGACTGAAACCTTGCATTTCAGACTCGATTGATTGTGCATGGGCTAACTGCTTGTTAAAATTCTGTTACTACTTGGCCACACTAACCTGTGCAGCGCCTCATTTAACGTTTAGAAATTGACAATTACGTGAAAGGCAAGTGACGTGTGAGTTTATTGATTACACAATTTATCACTTTCGCTATCGCTCTAATAATCCTCTCTACATTTTTAAGCTCATAACAAGAGTCAGGCCCGGCTCTAAGCCTTTCTACGAAGGGAAGGAGTTTATCCTGAAGTGGCAGTGGAAGTTTGAAAACACCGTAGAAGTGAGTAGGCGACTCAGCGACACCCTGTATTGACTGTAGAGTGGAGAATTTGTGTTAGTTCACTATATGCTCCATTCACAGAACTAATGACGGTGGTAAGCAACAATTGATCAATAGACATGTCCTACTACCTGGTAATAGACATAACCTCGGCCCCCTGGACGCACGGCCTCCAGGAGGTCGAGGTTTTATGAGAGGGCAATGAAAGACTATGTGTTCAGTGACCTCGTTTATCCCCAGAACTGAAGTTTCGGACCGCTTGATTGACATCCACAAAGAATCGATGAATTGACCAATATCGGTTGATGATCGATCGAAACGTCAAAAACGAACTTCAGATTCGTGTTCAACGATCTCGGTCACCCTCACGGCATAAGTTTTGTACCGCTTGAATGACATACACAAAAAACGCACACAACTCTTTTATATGTAATAGAATAGGCTATCAACTTCGTGATTGAATTCTGCGTAGAATGTTGGCTTAGAGACATGTCCCCAACGGTGTGATATACACAATTTTTTCTCTAAAAAAGAGCTTTCTAGAAGGTATTTAGACGACGTAGTTGAATTCTGTGTGAAATTCTAGTCTGGAAACATACCTATTACAGCTTCGCAGCAGGATTGCAAAGAATTATTTTTCAGTTTCAAATTTGAAGAATATCGCATCAACGGTGGCATTGTTGAGCATGAGGTAGAGCTCATTAGATAGAGCTCGAAATTCTGATGTAGAGCTATGTTTGTTTAGCGCCAACATGTATCTTTACACTGGTTTTGTAAATCCTCTGAACATCCTGTTGATTGCAGTCCCAACAAATCTAGTCGACCTGCGTGCTCCGCTCGCCCGTCGGGCCGCCGTCGTGGGGCCGCCGACGATGGCCTCCGTTGGGCCGTTATCCGCCGCGTGCGCGACGAGTGCCACAGAGTGAGCGGAGCCGGCGAGTGGGGGATGACGCCGCAGGTATGGCCACCTAGGCGCGCCTCCGCGGCGCCCACGACCAGCCGATACGAACGCTACGCACCCGTGAGATTGTCCTGAGCGAACGATAGGCGACACGGCGCCGCGTACGCTTTATATAGGGCCACGCCGGAGTGGGCGGAGTCCCCTTTGCGATCACCCCGTAGCGGCGGGTCATCGCAAAAATCGTCGGAAGCCCTCCAGAGTTGGACGTACGTGAATTCCGTCGCATTGCGATGATGGAGATGGAATTTTTATAGGACGTTCAGCTAGTGGATTAATATTAGAGTTTGGAGATTTTTCACATTTTTCGCACAAACAATCGTCGATTTCGAGGAAGAGGAAGAATTCGGCATCCCGATTCCCATGTGGATTATTAGTGCAAAATTGCATTTTCGTCGTAAAATTACACCCACCCAAAAAGAGTAAACGGCCTTGATAAACGGCGGGTGGGGGGAATTCCTGAAGTGGGGAAAACACCAGTATGTAGGACATTCATGTCATTTGAAAGAAACACAACAAATCATGCACGTAGCATAGAAAACGAAGCAGTTGACCCTAAGGGGAACGAGTCGTGCATAAGGTGCACGCAGATGCTGTTTTTCGATGAGTCAGTCGATCAAGCAAAAGCCTTCAATTGAAACCTGAGAAGCTTCAGAACCCCCAACTACTACGCCTTCGACTCAAATCAACAGACTGCCAATGGTGAAAGTAGGAAATTCGACGTGTACGCCAACTACTTCCCCAGTGATCGGCAACATCTATGCAGTGCAGGCTGCAAATTGTGCCAGCATTCGAGGATCAGCTAACCCGCATGAAATACGACGCAGCGTCTCATGGCTACAGCGGCCACGCCGACCAGAGTATCGCTTCTCGGCCTTTTGGCTAAGATCAAAGTTTAGTTTCTGTTCTTATCGAATTAACCTTCGATAGAGATTCGAATGAATCTCGTTAAGGTTATTTGATTTTTGAGACCGGACGAGGTTGTGGGCTTGCTCGCACCTCGTCACGGGTCGGCTCAGCGTTGCACTGCTGCTGGGATCGGCCCACCCCTCCGGGGGAATAAGCCGAACGACCAGGAACAAGAGGAGTTGGGGAAAGTGGGTGTACGGATAGGAGCTAAATGGAGAATCTAGTCTAGTCGACCATCACGTAGTAGAGCTGTGGCCACTTGAAGCGATGCTGCGAAGAGCACTCGATGTCAAAAGCACCGTTCCACAGTCGCTGGTTCAGCGCCGCCCTGAGCCTTGTGTTCTTCTGACCGCTCCACACAACTCCTGCAAGGCATGGCGCATATATCCAGATTGGATCCTTTTGTCACGAAGCTATCGTTTCAGCTTTACACGTTCCTTTGTCAGCTGAACAGTCCCGTTCCTCAAAACGATTAGTGCGATCATATTAGACACACTCATTGTCTCGTGACCGAGGCAACATTTCCATAGTGCCACATCCGCAACTGTTTAGGTGGTGTTGAACTCGAAACCGAGATAGTACACGCTTTATTGCCGACTAACGTTTCGGCGATGTCGCCTTCTTCAGAGTCTGTAGTTCAACACCACCTAAACAATTGGACAACGATCAATGCCGAGATTCATCGAGGGTCGAACCTGGCAGCTACATCCGCAACTCTTCAGAGGCACGCTCGCAAATCAGATATGCCGCGACAAGAGGGGTCCGTCTACAGAATGATGGCGTGGCGTCGTTCTCATCAGTTTCCAAGCGCACAGCAATCCCTACATGCTGACAAATCTTGAAGGGAAACGTATTTCTCACAGAACGTTCACACACACTCAAAAGCCACATACGAGCGGTTACAGTAAGCGTTTTATTCAATCAGTACAGACACACGAGCTAGTGCTCGTCGATTCGTATAGCGATGCAGATGTGGCCCTAAAGAGGGCCGTTGGGTTAGATGTTGGCGTACGCCGTGAGCAATTTACTTGCTTGAGGTGTACTTGGTGACGGCCTTGGTGCCCTCAGATACGGCGTGCTTGGCGAGCTCTCCGGGAAGGATGAGTCGGACGGCCGTCTGGATTTCGCGAGATGAGATCGTCGACCGCTTGTTGTAGTGGGCGAGACGCGAGGCTTCGGCAGCGATGCGCTCGAAGACGTCGTTCACGAACGAGTTCATGATCGACATGGCCTTCGATGAGACACCGGTGTCGGGGTGGACCTGCTTCAGCACACGGTAGATGTAGACGGAGTAGCTCTCCTTGCGGCGATGACGCTTCTTCTTGTCTCCAGTACGGGCGGCCTTCTGGCTCTTCGCGGCTTTCTTGGCTCCCTTGGCGGACGGCTTTGGTGGCATGATGAGGATTCACTGGCGTGTCAGTGGTGAAGGCACGCTGGCCACGGCCACCTTTTATACGGGCGACGTTCCGCAGCCCCGCCTCCCCCTCCCGCGGCCGCCGCGCCCACCGTCAGCCCAGGCGTGCTCGCGGGCAGGGGCGGGGTCTGCGCACGGCCTGCTGCATAACCGCTGCGCCGACACGCTATCGGCTACCCGTGAGTGTTCTACTCGCAGTTCTCAGTCGTCGTCGCCTACAACAATGTCTGGACGTGGAAAGGGAGGCAAGGCCAAGACCGGAGGAAAGTCGAAGTCGCGTTCGTCGCGCGCTGGACTGCAGTTCCCCGTCGGTCGTCTTCATCGTATGCTCCGCAAGGGCAACTACGCTGGACGTATCGGTGGTGGAGCTCCAGTGTACCTGGCCGCCGTCCTCGAATATCTCGCCGCTGAGGTGCTCGAACTGGCCGGTAACGCCGCTCGCGACAACAAGAAGACGAGAATCAACCCTCGTCATCTCCAGCTCGCTGTCCGCAACGACGAGGAGCTCAACAAGCTTCTCTCCGGTGTGACCATCGCTCAGGGAGGTGTTCTGCCTAACATCCAGGCCGTTCTCCTGCCCAAGAAGACCGCCGGTGACAAGGAATAAGCGCACTCTCGTGCTCTCTCATCTAACCCAACGGCCCTCTTTAGGGCCACATATGTGCACTATACGAATCGAATTTGAGAAACGATTGTTTGAATAAATCTTGTAAAGTGTATATTGTTGCAATGCGTGTAATTGACAAAATGAAGGAGATTGGTTTGGCAGCACGGGGACAAGCCGTCTGTGTCGTCGAAAATACACGGTTTCACCGACCAGCAAAAGGTTTCAGCAGTGGGATTTTGCTGGGCGGTTTTCTCGTCCTAGTCCATCACTCAATAGTTCTACAGTGGCAGCATGCCAAGAATGCCTTGGTTCATGTGAAAATGGCCCCATCACTCTGTAACGTATAGATCAGGAGTGTGCGTTAGATTTTTTCGGTAAATTTTCAACGACTATTTTCTAACGAAAATTTTTTGCGTTGAACTAGGTGAATTTGGTAAAATCGTTAAATTAAATTTCCCTTCGATGCTTCGACCGTTGGTTGGGCAAGTTTTAGTCGAATCAAATGTTACTAGTCTGAAGAGCTAATATGTAGTGGGAAGCGGCCTAGGAAATTCAAAAAGGCGAATCCACGGCAGAGAAACAGTGGGCGCGCACGCAAATAAATTGCTCAAGGAGAATAAAAAATGCCGACAGTTCTCGAATTCTACTGAAAGTAAGTATTTTATAGGGCAACTTCAGTATTTGTGTGAGACTCCCCAGTATCGCAGACGATACTGCAAACTCTCACACCAAAATCGACCAGAATGCATTTATATGAAGAAGAATGAGTAAAAATTCGAAAACA
The DNA here is from genome assembly GCA_947359475.1 of Heligmosomoides polygyrus bakeri. Taxonomy (NCBI): domain Eukaryota; kingdom Metazoa; phylum Nematoda; class Chromadorea; order Rhabditida; family Heligmosomidae; genus Heligmosomoides; species Heligmosomoides polygyrus. The sequence continues at coordinate 87,444,491 of OX375865.1, read as the reverse complement.
GTGTGTAAAATCTCGTTAATGCAATTTAACGGAAATTTTCGTCGTCAAGTTTCGTTAGAAGCTTTTAAGGAAGGTGTCCATTGGATCGGAATGAATCATTTTCGGATATCTCGATCCGAATCATCCAAAAATCCGGGGTCCGCGACAATAGCGTTATCCGATTCGTGCAATTATCCGAAGATTCTCGATCGGATCAAATGTATAATGTCCATAATGTGCTGGCGATGGTTTCCGAAAGCTATATTCCTGAGATCGGGTTCGATTCACTCAACATGGCTCAAGCTAAAAATGAATTCTGCAACCGATTTCAAATTTTCGCATTTGTTCCACATATGACAGCATAATGTTCGAATTTGCAGTGGGGGGCTTAGTCTGCTGGACCGTCCCCACTACGCTGTCCAGCGCTCACAAGGTGTTTCGAACTTGGCGTGGCTTGATCGTCATCTCATCTGCGTACTGTTACGTGACTACCGACCACTGGATTGTCCCATTCTCAAGCTGTCGTCCATTATTGCAATCGTCTACATCGTGATTATTGCGCTTCTGTTGCCAGCACAGTACGATGTTGCCAATGGCCTAACCGGCGGCCATTCCTATCACGCCTCATCGGACGGCGGGTGCGGTCTGTGCTTGAATTCTGGCGGCTACGCAACAGTAGACGACGCCAGCGAAAGATTGGCGTAGCGGAGAGATTTAGACACGGATACGGACTACCACCACCTACAGCCACACGCGAACGATGAAGAAACGAAGCAGAATTGAATAAAAATGTATGGAGGTCTCTCAAGAACGACAGAGTGGATTGACATTTCTTTGCTCGATTAGGGAGGCGCTTTGAACGAATGGATGGACTTGAATGAAGAAAGGTATGAGCAGTCCAGCAGAAGTGGTATTAAGAATAATGATCGCCTTACTAAGGTTGAGGGAGCACCATGTGCATGGCTCAAGTGCGAAGTCTGCTCAATACAAAATGATTGTGAAGGTCAAAAAGTAAATGAGACCGATCGTTCAGATAGGTTTTGGATGAAGAACGAGAAATAGAAACTCACCAACGATCACGTCTAGAGCGTTTCCATGAAGACAGGAAATGTTTTTTTTTTCTTCTTCAAGGGTTTGAATAATGCTTTAAAATTCTACTCAAAAGCGAGCAGATGACGAAAAAGAAGAACGCTAAGCAGAGGTGAATCATAGCAGGTTTGTTGTTCAGATTGAAGAAACCTCTCCTATTACCGTGTTTTCCTGCTTGATTGACACTGTAGCTGCGTTAATTTTACCGTACCTGCATGAGCGCGCTTGACTTATTCACCAATCAAAGAGGAGAGAGAGAGGAACGATGCAATTCCTGCGAATTGTACCAATTCTCTATTGTCGCTTCGTTCAGAGTAGGCTCACGATGTCGAACAAAACTCAACGAGAAGTTTGAATTGAACAGTGATCGCGAAGGACAGGTTGCTAAAATTTGAAGGCGAACACAGAAATGCTCAAAAGTTTCGAAACATTACCCAAGTAATCCATTGCATAGATTCTAAGCGCATGCATATGTGGGTTGGAAGTTTTGACGCACGGCAAGTTTACCACACAAAACGCGCTTCATTCAGACGTGGAAGTTGCAGCTTATTTTGCGCCCTCTAAGCATAACTTCTCATCACACAGCGATTCTCCACTAGGGTGTGCAGCACGGCAAGCAGAGCTTCCTACATGGTAAAGAAAGTGTTAAAAACCAAAATTGAACGACAACGCTATGCCGACAGCTTATCATTGCAACAAGGCCAGACTGCATCATAAGATGCACACCAAAAAGTGATTTTTGGTTCAGCCAAGGACATCTGAACAGGTAAATGCATTCTAAATAATTCTAGTGAAGCCCCCGTGTCGACTACTGCACTCTTATTCTCGACACAAAAATCAGTGCTGGAGCGAGTTTTTCCTTCTTATGTTTTATTCATCTATTTACTCAACGCACAAATGTCACTGGGCATGTAAGTGAACTTCAACGGAACCCCACCAGAGCAAAGATGCTTGGTCTTCGCAGTCTGTGCTCTAGAAGAAAAAGGCTGATCTGCTCATGTTGTTCAAAATTCTGTCTAAAACCGCTGCGGTTGACCCACTGATAGTCTTCAAGAATCCACTGTCTACAAATAGAAATGGAAAGCCTAGAATCTATGTCGAAGAACGCAGACAAGATCAGATTTTTTATCCACGTGTACTGCACGACACGCCTTTCAATAAACAACTAAATAAACAATAGAAACCCTTTTGAATTCTTCCTGCTTGTGCGCTTTTTAGGCCAGTCATTCCGCACCAAGAGAGCGATAGTCATGCTACGGTCTAATGAATAGTTGATCGCTCAGCGATGTAGAGTTTAAAGAGGTGGAAGTGGACGAGTGAACATTTTCGGGCACTAGTGAAAAGTTCCGACTCCACCGACAACACTTCGGTGGAGAAAATTTTATTCGCTGAAACTTCGTCTAGGGGGTTATTTGGGGTGCTGATCACGAATCTGATATCCATTGTTCACGATTCGGTTGGAGACCACCCATAGCGTTAACATGGGTGGTCCAGGCAGGGCCACCGATTTCGCTGAAACTTCGTCTAGGGAGCTTATTTGGGGTGCTGCTGATCACGAATCTGATATCCATTGTTCACGACTCGGTTGGAGACCACCCATAGCGTTAAGATGGGTGGTCCAGGCAGGGTCACCGATTTCGCTGAAACCTCGTCTAGGGGGCTTATTTGGGGGTGCTGATCACGAATCTGACATCCGCTTTTCACGATTCGGTCGGAGACCATCCATAGCGTTAACATGGGTGGTCCAGGCAGGGTCACCGATTTCGCTGAAGCTTCGTCTTTTTCACGATTCGGTCGGAGACCACCCATAGCGTTAACATGGGTGGTCCAGGCAGGGTCACCGATTTCGCTGAAACTTCGTCTTTTTCACGATTCGGTCGGAGACCACCCATAGCGTTAACATGGGTGGTCCAGGCAGGGTCACCGATTTCGCTGAAACTTCGTCTTTTTCACGATTCGGTCGGAGACCACCCATAGCGTTAACATGGGTGGTCCAGGCAGGGTCACCGATTTCGCTGAAACTTCGTCTTTTTCACGATTCGGTCGGAGACCACCCATAGCGTTAACATGGGTGGTCCAGGCAGGGTCACCGATTTCGCTGAAACTTCGTCTTTTTCACGATTCGGTCGGAGACCACCCATAGCGTTAACATGGGTGGTCCAGGCAGGGTCACCGATTTCGCTGAAACCTCGTCTAGGGGGCTTATTTGGGGGTGCTGATCACGAATCTGACATCCGCTTTTCACGATTCGGTCGGAGACCACCCATAGCGTTAACATGGGTGGTCCAGGCAGGGTCACCGATTTCGCTGAAGCTTCGTCTTTTTCACGATTCGGTCGGAGACCACCCATAGCGTTAACATGGGTTGTCCAGACAGAGTCACCGATTTCGCTGAAACCTCGTCTAGGGGGCTTATTTGGGGGTGCTGATCACGAATCTGACATCCGCTTTTCACGATTCGGTCGGAGACCACCCATAGCGTTAACATGGGTGGTCCAGGCAGGGTCACCGATTTCGCTGAAGCTTCGTCTTTTTCACGATTCGGTCGGAGACCACCCATAGCGTTAACATGGGTTGTCCAGGCAGAGTCACCGATTTCGCTGAAACCTCGTCTAGGGGGCTTATTTGGGGGTGCTGATCACGAATCTGACATCCGTTTCTCGTTTTACGCCGGAGTTTGGACGAAATCGGTGGCCACTACCTTAGTCACCCATACCCCACGTAACCTACTGTACTCCAGAGTAAAACGGAAAACGGATGCCAGATTCGTGATCAGCACCCTAAATAACCCCCTTAGACGAAGTTTCAGCGAAATCGGTGACCCTGCCTGGACCACCCTTGTTAACGGTATGGGTGGTCTCCGACCGAATCGTGAAAAACGGATATCAGTTTCGTGATCAGCACCCCAAATAACCCCCTGGACAACGTTTCAGCGAAAAAAAAATTCTCGACCAAAGTCTTGTCGGCGGAGTCGGAACTTTTAACTAGTGCCCATTTTCGAGTTTACAAGCTCCGATTAGATATTCTTGTTGCTGCTCCGTCTATGTCTAAAATATCTCCTATATCTCTAGAAGGTGTGTCGCAGAAAGCATCTTCCTAGCCGAAGCGAGAGGCTGTGGCAGACATCTAACGACTGTTTACTAGCGGGCACTAATAAACTTCCATAGGAAGTGCTCTCCTTTTCAACGTTCGATTGTGCCAAGTTCAACCGTCTTCGTTTTTCCATCAAGGAGTTATGCTGACTAGTGAACAAGCACCGATAATGGTCGATTATTTCGACGTCTCCCGAGCTGATCAAAAACACGTTAGGAGTCGGGTTTGTCGTCAAAATGCGGACATGTGATGCTCGCGAAAGCAGAGCTTTCTGTTCGTCCTCCTTGGCACCTGCCCATTTCTCTGTGCCAGCGAGCAGCCATGAAACCAACCCCTCGCCCGTGTGCGTGAGTGTTCGCTTATCTGGGGCGCTCGTTCCGTCTAGCAACAGCACCCCGACACCGAAACACCGCTGCTGCTGGCCGAGCGAGCGAGCGAGCCAGCCAGCCAGCCAGCCAGCCAACGTTCGAATTTTGGCGCGCCGACAACGGCGTGGCGTGGCCTCGCCGTTGCGTCGAGCAGCGCGGGCGATGCACCTGATGCGACTCGAGACTCGGACGGACGCAGGCGAACGAACAACGCCAGCACAGCGCAACGATACACCAAGAATCAGCAGTGACTTTCGGCACAAATCAGCCCTCTGTAGCAGCGGATCCTACGCCGCACCACGGCCACCATCATCACACATCTACTCATTTCACAAAACAACAACAACAACAACAACAGACCAAAGATATTTTATTCACAGAACACACACAGCTCGACTTCATGATTCGTAGATGGCAATTGTGGCCCTAAAGAGGGCCGTTGGGTTAGATGTGTAGCGTGAGTCTCGTTGCGAGAGCTTCTTATCCGCCGAAACCGTACAGGGTACGTCCTTGGCGCTTCAGAGCGTAGACGACATCCATGGCGGTGACGGTCTTTCTCTTGGCGTGCTCGCAGTAGGTGACCGCATCACGGATCACGTTCTCAAGGAACACCTTGAGGACACCGCGGGTCTCCTCGTAGATGAGACCGCTGATGCGCTTCACTCCACCACGGCGGGCGAGACGACGGATGGCTGGCTTGGTGATGCCCTGGATGTTGTCACGCAGCACCTTGCGATGGCGTTTGGCGCCTCCCTTGCCGAGTCCTTTGCCTCCTTTACCACGTCCAGACATAGCGACGATACGATTGTGTAGCACTCACGAGTGAGATGTGGTCGAGGGCGCGCGCGCCGCTTATATAGGCCGTGGCGACTCGTCGCCGGGTTATCACGCGGGGACCCCTCCCCGTCAAGCTTTGAGCGACGCGGTTACGGTAGTAGATGCTGGAGAACCGACACCACGCAGAAACGGCGGATCTTCTTCATCAAACATCTGAACTGGTATCACTAGGAAACTCGTATGGAAGATATCTTGCGCTTTTGCGTAACTGAGATACGTAGACGTTTAGGGTGTTTTTGTGTGATTCGTGGTAGTGCACGGGCTTATGCTCGTATCGAGATTGCTCACTCTCCTAGCCTCCAGTCATAGAACTAGCCAATCCGTGGATGTACCTGACCGCTAGCCTAACCGCGTCACCGCGCCAACAGTAGTGTGATAGTGTTGAATTTGGCTCCAACAATTAACTACTGATGAATAGCAATGCGCGCGAACACACCACTTTAACAAGAAGACAAACCACAAGTCCCACGCATGGCGCACCCTTAGGTCTACGCTCCACTCTCTGCAAGCCTGTCATCACTTATCATTACCGCCAGCAAATCATATCCACACCGTAACACGCACACAGTCCCCCACCGTATCCGCGACCAGGTTCCCTTCCACAGCGCCATCCCCATAATCATAACCACACAACACAACACAACAATTCAACTGAAGCACATAGTATCATTTATTCAGATCACCATCACCACCAAACCACTCTCGCACCACTCGTATGAGATGCTCTCGAGATTCGTACACGTCAGAATTGTGGCCCTAAAGAGGGCCGTTGGGTTAGATTGAAATCATCGACTTCTCGGACTTAAGCGCGTTCACCGCGGATGCGACGAGCCAGCTGGATGTCCTTCGGCATGATGGTGACACGCTTGGCGTGGATAGCGCACAAGTTGGTGTCCTCGAAGAGACCGACGAGGTAAGCCTCGCTAGCCTCCTGCAGAGCCATCACAGCCGACGATTGGAAACGCAGGTCGGTCTTGAAATCCTGAGCGATTTCTCGAACGAGGCGCTGGAACGGCAGCTTGCGGATGAGCAGCTCGGTCGACTTCTGGTAGCGACGGATCTCACGAAGAGCGACGGTTCCCGGGCGGTAACGATGGGGTTTCTTCACGCCTCCGGTGGCCGGTGCTGATTTGCGAGCGGCCTTGGTGGCCAACTGCTTACGTGGGGCCTTGCCTCCAGTCGATTTGCGAGCGGTCTGCTTGGTACGAGCCATTGCGATGTGAGATTGTCCTGAGCGAACGATAGGCGACACGGCGCCGCGTACGCTTTATATAGGGCCACGCCGGAGTGGGCGGAGTCCCCTTTGCGATCACCCCGTAGCGGCGGGTCATCGCAAAAATCGTCGGAAGCCCTCCAGAGTTGGACGTACGTGAATTCCGTCGCATTGCGATGATGGAGATGGAATTTTTATAGGACGTTCAGCTAGTGGATTAATATTAGAGTTTGGAGATTTTTCACATTTTTCGCACAAACAATCGTCGATTTCGAGGAAGAGGAAGAATTCGGCATCCCGATTCCCATGTGGATTATTAGTGCAAAATTGCATTTTCGTCGTAAAATTACACCCACCCAAAAAGAGTAAACGGCCTTGATAAACGGCGGGTGGGGGGAATTCCTGAAGTGGGGAAAACACCAGTATGTAGGACATTCATGTCATTTGAAAGAAACACAACAAATCATGCACGTAGCATAGAAAACGAAGCAGTTGACCCTAAGGGGAACGAGTCGTGCATAAGGTGCACGCAGATGCTGTTTTTCGATGAGTCAGTCGATCAAGCAAAAGCCTTCAATTGAAACCTGAGAAGCTTCAGAACCCCCAACTACTACGCCTTCGACTCAAATCAACAGACTGCCAATGGTGAAAGTAGGAAATTCGACGTGTACGCCAACTACTTCCCCAGTGATCGGCAACATCTATGCAGTGCAGGCTGCAAATTGTGCCAGCATTCGAGGATCAGCTAACCCGCATGAAATACGACGCAGCGTCTCATGGCTACAGCGGCCACGCCGACCAGAGTATCGCTTCTCGGCCTTTTGGCTAAGATCAAAGTTTAGTTTCTGTTCTTATCGAATTAACCTTCGATAGAGATTCGAATGAATCTCGTTAAGGTTATTTGATTTTTGAGACCGGACGAGGTTGTGGGCTTGCTCGCACCTCGTCACGGGTCGGCTCAGCGTTGCACTGCTGCTGGGATCGGCCCACCCCTCCGGGGGAATAAGCCGAACGACCAGGAACAAGAGGAGCTGGGGAAAGTGGGTGTACGGATAGGAGCTAAATGGAGAATCTAGTCTAGTCGACCATCACGTAGTAGAGCTGTGGCCACTTGAAGCGATGCTGCGAAGAGCACTCGATGTCAAAAGCACCGTTCCACAGTCGCTGGTTCAGCGCCGCCCTGAGCCTTGTGTTCTTCTGACCGCTCCACACAACTCCTGCAAGGCATGGCGCATATATCCAGATTGGATCCTTTTGTCACGAAGCTATCGTTTCAGCTTTACACGTTCCTTTGTCAGCTGAACAGTCCCGTTCCTCAAAACGATTAGTGCGATCATATTAGACACACTCATTGTCTCGTGACCGAGGCAACATTTCCATAGTGCCACATCCGCAACTGTTTAGGTGGTGTTGAACTCGAAACCGAGATAGTACACGCTTTATTGCCGACTAACGTTTCGGCGATGTCGCCTTCTTCAGAGTCTGTAGTTCAACACCACCTAAACAATTGGACAACGATCAATGCCGAGATTCATCGAGGGTCGAACCTGGCAGCTACATCCGCAACTCTTCAGAGGCACGCTCGCAAATCAGATATGCCGCGACAAGAGGGGTCCGTCTACAGAATGATGGCGTGGCGTCGTTCTCATCAGTTTCCAAGCGCACAGCAATCCCTACATGCTGACAAATCTTGAAGGGAAACGTATTTCTCACAGAACGTTCACACACACTCAAAAGCCACATACGAGCGGTTACAGTAAGCGTTTTATTCAATCAGTACAGACACACGAGCTAGTGCTCGTCGATTCGTATAGCGATGCAGATGTGGCCCTAAAGAGGGCCGTTGGGTTAGATGTTGGCGTACGCCGTGAGCAATTTACTTGCTTGAGGTGTACTTGGTGACGGCCTTGGTGCCCTCAGATACGGCGTGCTTGGCGAGCTCTCCGGGAAGGATGAGTCGGACGGCCGTCTGGATTTCGCGAGATGAGATCGTCGACCGCTTGTTGTAGTGGGCGAGACGCGAGGCTTCGGCAGCGATGCGCTCGAAGACGTCGTTCACGAACGAGTTCATGATCGACATGGCCTTCGATGAGACACCGGTGTCGGGGTGGACCTGCTTCAGCACACGGTAGATGTAGACGGAGTAGCTCTCCTTGCGGCGATGACGCTTCTTCTTGTCTCCAGTACGGGCGGCCTTCTGGCTCTTCGCGGCTTTCTTGGCTCCCTTGGCGGACGGCTTTGGTGGCATGATGAGGATTCACTGGCGTGTCAGTGGTGAAGGCACGCTGGCCACGGCCACCTTTTATACGGGCGACGTTCCGCAGCCCCGCCTCCCCCTCCCGCGGCCGCCGCGCCCACCGTCAGCCCAGGCGTGCTCGCGGGCAGGGGCGGGGTCTGCGCACGGCCTGCTGCATAACCGCTGCGCCGACACGCTATCGGCTACCCGTGAGTGTTCTACTCGCAGTTCTCAGTCGTCGTCGCCTACAACAATGTCTGGACGTGGAAAGGGAGGCAAGGCCAAGACCGGAGGAAAGTCGAAGTCGCGTTCGTCGCGCGCTGGACTGCAGTTCCCCGTCGGTCGTCTTCATCGTATGCTCCGCAAGGGCAACTACGCTGGACGTATCGGTGGTGGAGCTCCAGTGTACCTGGCCGCCGTCCTCGAATATCTCGCCGCTGAGGTGCTCGAACTGGCCGGTAACGCCGCTCGCGACAACAAGAAGACGAGAATCAACCCTCGTCATCTCCAGCTCGCTGTCCGCAACGACGAGGAGCTCAACAAGCTTCTCTCCGGTGTGACCATCGCTCAGGGAGGTGTTCTGCCTAACATCCAGGCCGTTCTCCTGCCCAAGAAGACCGCCGGTGACAAGGAATAAGCGCACTCTCGTGCTCTCTCATCTAACCCAACGGCCCTCTTTAGGGCCACATATGTGCACTATACGAATCGAATTTGAGAAACGATTGTTTGAATAAATCTTGTAAAGTGTATATTGTTGCAATGCGTGTAATTGACAAAATGAAGGAGATTGGTTTGGCAGCACGGGGACAAGCCGTCTGTGTCGTCGAAAATACACGGTTTCACCGACCAGCAAAAGGTTTCAGCAGTGGGATTTTGCTGGGCGGTTTTCTCGTCCTAGTCCATCACTCAATAGTTCTACAGTGGCAGCATGCCAAGAATGCCTTGGTTCATGTGAAAATGGCCCCATCACTCTGTAACGTATAGATCAGGAGTGTGCGTTAGATTTTTTCGGTAAATTTTCAACGACTATTTTCTAACGAAAATTTTTTGCGTTGAACTAGGTGAATTTGGTAAAATCGTTAAATTAAATTTCCCTTCGATGCTTCGACCGTTGGTTGGGCAAGTTTTAGTCGAATCAAATGTTACTAGTCTGAAGAGCTAATATGTAGTGGGAAGCGGCCTAGGAAATTCAAAAAGGCGAATCCACGGCAGAGAAACAGTGGGCGCGCACGCAAATAAATTGCTCAAGGAGAATAAAAAATGCCGACAGTTCTCGAATTCTACTGAAAGTAAGTATTTTATAGGGCAACTTCAGTATTTGTGTGAGACTCCCCAGTATCGCAGACGATACTGCAAACTCTCACACCAAAATCGACCAGAATGCATTTATATGAAGAAGAATGAGTAAAAATTCGAAAACAGTGTGTAAAATCTCGTTAATGCAATTTAACGGAAATTTTCGTCGTCAAGTTTCGTTAGAAGCTTTTAAGGAAGGTGTCCATTGGATCGGAATGAATCATTTTCGGATATCTCGATCCGAATCATCCAAAAATCCGGGGTCCGCGACAATAGCGTTATCCGATTCGTGCAATTATCCGAAGATTCTCGATCGGATCAAATGTATAATGTCCATAATGTGCTGGCGATGGTTTCCGAAAGCTATATTCCTGAGATCGGGTTCGATTCACTCAACATGGCTCAAGCTAAAAATGAATTCTGCAACCGATTTCAAATTTTCGCATTTGTTCCACATATGACAGCATAATGTTCGAATTTGCAGTGGGGGGCTTAGTCTGCTGGACCGTCCCCACTACGCTGTCCAGCGCTCACAAGGTGTTTCGAACTTGGCGTGGCTTGATCGTCATCTCATCTGCGTACTGTTACGTGACTACCGACCACTGGATTGTCCCATTCTCAAGCTGTCGTCCATTATTGCAATCGTCTACATCGTGATTATTGCGCTTCTGTTGCCAGCACAGTACGATGTTGCCAATGGCCTAACCGGCGGCCATTCCTATCACGCCTCATCGGACGGCGGGTGCGGTCTGTGCTTGAATTCTGGCGGCTACGCAACAGTAGACGACGCCAGCGAAAGATTGGCGTAGCGGAGAGATTTAGACACGGATACGGACTACCACCACCTACAGCCACACGCGAACGATGAAGAAACGAAGCAGAATTGAATAAAAATGTATGGAGGTCTCTCAAGAACGACAGAGTGGATTGACATTTCTTTGCTCGATTAGGGAGGCGCTTTGAACGAATGGATGGACTTGAATGAAGAAAGGTATGAGCAGTCCAGCAGAAGTGGTATTAAGAATAATGATCGCCTTACTAAGGTTGAGGGAGCACCATGTGCATGGCTCAAGTGCGAAGTCTGCTCAATACAAAATGATTGTGAAGGTCAAAAAGTAAATGAGACCGATCGTTCAGATAGGTTTTGGATGAAGAACGAGAAATAGAAACTCACCAACGATCACGTCTAGAGCGTTTCCATGAAGACAGGAAATGTTTTTTTTTCTTCTTCAAGGGTTTGAATAATGCTTTAAAATTCTACTCAAAAGCGAGCAGATGACGAAAAAGAAGAACGCTAAGCAGAGGTGAATCATAGCAGGTTTGTTGTTCAGATTGAAGAAACCTCTCCTATTACCGTGTTTTCCTGCTTGATTGACACTGTAGCTGCGTTAATTTTACCGTACCTGCATGAGCGCGCTTGACTTATTCACCAATCAAAGAGGAGAGAGAGAGGAACGATGCAATTCCTGCGAATTGTACCAATTCTCTATTGTCGCTTCGTTCAGAGTAGGCTCACGATGTCGAACAAAACTCAACGAGAAGTTTGAATTGAACAGTGATCGCGAAGGACAGGTTGCTAAAATTTGAAGGCGAACACAGAAATGCTCAAAAGTTTCGAAACATTAGCCAAGTAATCCATTGCATAGATTCTAAGCGCATGCATATGTGGGTTGGAAGTTTTGACGCACGGCAAGTTTACCACACAAAACGCGCTTCATTCAGACGTGGAAGTTGCAGCTTATTTTGCGCCCTCTAAGCATAACTTCTCATCACACAGCGATTCTCCACTAGGGTGTGCAGCACGGCAAGCAGAGCTTCCTACATGGTAAAGAAAGTGTTAAAAACCAAAATTGAACGACTACGCTATGCCGACAGCTTATCATTGCAACAAGGCCAGACTGCATCATAAGATGCACACCAAAAAGTGATTTTTGGTTCAGCCAAGGACATCTGAACAGGTAAATGCATTCTAAATAATTCTAGTGAAGCCCCCGTGTCGACTACTGCACTCTTATTCTCGACACAAAAATCAGTGCTGGAGCGAGTTTTTCCTTCTTATGTTTTATTCATCTATTTACTCAACGCACAAATGTCACTGGGCATGTAAGTGAACTTCAACGGAACCCCACCAGAGCAAAGATGCTTGGTCTTCGCAGTCTGTGCTCTAGAAGAAAAAGGCTGATCTGCTCATGTTGTTCAAAATTCTGTCTAAAACCGCTGCGGTTGACCCACTGATAGTCTTCAAGAATCCACTGTCTACAAATAGAAATGGAAAGCCTAGAATCTATGTCGAAGAACGCAGACAAGATCAGATTTTTTATCCACGTGTACTGCACGACACGCCTTTCAATAAACAACTAAATAAACAATAGAAACCCTTTTGAATTCTTCCTGCTTGTGCGCTTTTTAGGCCAGTCATTCCGCACCAAGAGAGCGATAGTCATGCTACGGTCTAATGAATAGTTGACCACCGATTTCGCTGAAACTTCGTCTAGGGAGCTTATTTGGGGTGCTGCTGATCACGAATCTGATATCCATTGTTCACGATTCGGTTGGAGACCACCCATAGCGTTAAGATGGGTGGTCCAGGCAGGGTCACCGATTTCGCTGAAACCTCGTCTAGGGGGCTTATTTGGGGGTGCTGATCACGAATCTGACATCCGCTTTTCACGATTCGGTCGGAGACCACCCATAGCGTTAACATGGGTGGTCCAGGCAGGGTCACCGATTTCGCTGAAGCTTCGTCTTTTTCACGATTCGGTCGGAGACCACCCATAGCGTTAACATGGGTGGTCCAGGCAGGGTCACCGATTTCGCTGAAGCTTCGTCTTTTTCACGATTCGGTCGGAGACCACCCATAGCGTTAACATGGGTGGTCCAGGCAGGGTCACCGATTTCGCTGAAACTTCGTCTTTTTCACGATTCGGTCGGAGACCACCCATAGCGTTAACATGGGTGGTCCAGGCAGGGTCACCGATTTCGCTGAAACTTCGTCTTTTTCACGATTCGGTCGGAGACCACCCATAGCGTTAACATGGGTGGTCCAGGCAGGGTCACCGATTTCGCTGAAACTTCGTCTTTTTCACGATTCGGTCGGAGACCACCCATAGCGTTAACATGGGTGGTCCAGGCAGGGTCACCGATTTCGCTGAAACTTCGTCTTTTTCACGATTCGGTCGGAGACCACCCATAGCGTTAACATGGGTGGTCCAGGCAGGGTCACCGATTTCGCTGAAACCTCGTCTAGGGGGCTTATTTGGGGGTGCTGATCACGAATCTGACATCCGCTTTTCACGATTCGGTCGGAGACCACCCATAGCGTTAACATGGGTGGTCCAGGCAGGGTCACCGATTTCGCTGAAGCTTCGTCTTT
>OX375865.1:87406316-87430808 GCA_947359475.1 Heligmosomoides polygyrus bakeri | reverse complement strand
TGGTTCATGTGAAAATGGCCCCATCACTCTGTAACGTATAGATCAGGAGTGTGCGTTAGATTTTTTCGGTAAATTTTCAACGACTATTTTCTAACGAAAATTTTTTGCGTTGAACTAGGTGAATTTGGTAAAATCGTTAAATTAAATTTCCCTTCGATGCTTCGACCGTTGGTTGGGCAAGTTTTAGTCGAATCAAATGTTACTAGTCTGAAGAGCTAATATGTAGTGGGAAGCGGCCTAGGAAATTCAAAAAGGCGAATCCACGGCAGAGAAACAGTGGGCGCGCACGCAAATAAATTGCTCAAGGAGAATAAAAAATGCCGACAGTTCTCGAATTCTACTGAAAGTAAGTATTTTATAGGGCAACTTCAGTATTTGTGTGAGACTCCCCAGTATCGCAGACGATACTGCAAACTCTCACACCAAAATCGACCAGAATGCATTTATATGAAGAAGAATGAGTAAAAATTCGAAAACAGTGTGTAAAATCTCGTTAATGCAATTTAACGGAAATTTTCGTCGTCAAGTTTCGTTAGAAGCTTTTAAGGAAGGTGTCCATTGGATCGGAATGAATCATTTTCGGATATCTCGATCCGAATCATCCAAAAATCCGGGGTCCGCGACAATAGCGTTATCCGATTCGTGCAATTATCCGAAGATTCTCGATCGGATCAAATGTATAATGTCCATAATGTGCTGGCGATGGTTTCCGAAAGCTATATTCCTGAGATCGGGTTCGATTCACTCAACATGGCTCAAGCTAAAAATGAATTCTGCAACCGATTTCAAATTTTCGCATTTGTTCCACATATGACAGCATAATGTTCGAATTTGCAGTGGGGGGCTTAGTCTGCTGGACCGTCCCCACTACGCTGTCCAGCGCTCACAAGGTGTTTCGAACTTGGCGTGGCTTGATCGTCATCTCATCTGCGTACTGTTACGTGACTACCGACCACTGGATTGTCCCATTCTCAAGCTGTCGTCCATTATTGCAATCGTCTACATCGTGATTATTGCGCTTCTGTTGCCAGCACAGTACGATGTTGCCAATGGCCTAACCGGCGGCCATTCCTATCACGCCTCATCGGACGGCGGGTGCGGTCTGTGCTTGAATTCTGGCGGCTACGCAACAGTAGACGACGCCAGCGAAAGATTGGCGTAGCGGAGAGATTTAGACACGGATACGGACTACCACCACCTACAGCCACACGCGAACGATGAAGAAACGAAGCAGAATTGAATAAAAATGTATGGAGGTCTCTCAAGAACGACAGAGTGGATTGACATTTCTTTGCTCGATTAGGGAGGCGCTTTGAACGAATGGATGGACTTGAATGAAGAAAGGTATGAGCAGTCCAGCAGAAGTGGTATTAAGAATAATGATCGCCTTACTAAGGTTGAGGGAGCACCATGTGCATGGCTCAAGTGCGAAGTCTGCTCAATACAAAATGATTGTGAAGGTCAAAAAGTAAATGAGACCGATCGTTCAGATAGGTTTTGGATGAAGAACGAGAAATAGAAACTCACCAACGATCACGTCTAGAGCGTTTCCATGAAGACAGGAAATGTTTTTTTTTCTTCTTCAAGGGTTTGAATAATGCTTTAAAATTCTACTCAAAAGCGAGCAGATGACGAAAAAGAAGAACGCTAAGCAGAGGTGAATCATAGCAGGTTTGTTGTTCAGATTGAAGAAACCTCTCCTATTACCGTGTTTTCCTGCTTGATTGACACTGTAGCTGCGTTAATTTTACCGTACCTGCATGAGCGCGCTTGACTTATTCACCAATCAAAGAGGAGAGAGAGAGGAACGATGCAATTCCTGCGAATTGTACCAATTCTCTATTGTCGCTTCGTTCAGAGTAGGCTCACGATGTCGAACAAAACTCAACGAGAAGTTTGAATTGAACAGTGATCGCGAAGGACAGGTTGCTAAAATTTGAAGGCGAACACAGAAATGCTCAAAAGTTTCGAAACATTAGCCAAGTAATCCATTGCATAGATTCTAAGCGCATGCATATGTGGGTTGGAAGTTTTGACGCACGGCAAGTTTACCACACAAAACGCGCTTCATTCAGACGTGGAAGTTGCAGCTTATTTTGCGCCCTCTAAGCATAACTTCTCATCACACAGCGATTCTCCACTAGGGTGTGCAGCACGGCAAGCAGAGCTTCCTACATGGTAAAGAAAGTGTTAAAAACCAAAATTGAACGACTACGCTATGCCGACAGCTTATCATTGCAACAAGGCCAGACTGCATCATAAGATGCACACCAAAAAGTGATTTTTGGTTCAGCCAAGGACATCTGAACAGGTAAATGCATTCTAAATAATTCTAGTGAAGCCCCCGTGTCGACTACTGCACTCTTATTCTCGACACAAAAATCAGTGCTGGAGCGAGTTTTTCCTTCTTATGTTTTATTCATCTATTTACTCAACGCACAAATGTCACTGGGCATGTAAGTGAACTTCAACGGAACCCCACCAGAGCAAAGATGCTTGGTCTTCGCAGTCTGTGCTCTAGAAGAAAAAGGCTGATCTGCTCATGTTGTTCAAAATTCTGTCTAAAACCGCTGCGGTTGACCCACTGATAGTCTTCAAGAATCCACTGTCTACAAATAGAAATGGAAAGCCTAGAATCTATGTCGAAGAACGCAGACAAGATCAGATTTTTTATCCACGTGTACTGCACGACACGCCTTTCAATAAACAACTAAATAAACAATAGAAACCCTTTTGAATTCTTCCTGCTTGTGCGCTTTTTAGGCCAGTCATTCCGCACCAAGAGAGCGATAGTCATGCTACGGTCTAATGAATAGTTGATCGCTCAGCGATGTAGAGTTTAAAGAGGTGGAAGTGGACGAGTGAACATTTTCGGGCACTAGTGAAAAGTTCCGACTCCACCGACAACACTTCGGTGGAGAAAATTTTATTCGCTGAAACTTCGTCTAGGGGGTTATTTGGGGTGCTGATCACGAATCTGATATCCATTGTTCACGATTCGGTTGGAGACCACCCATAGCGTTAACATGGGTGGTCCAGGCAGGGCCACCGATTTCGCTGAAACTTCGTCTAGGGAGCTTATTTGGGGTGCTGCTGATCACGAATCTGATATCCATTGTTCACGATTCGGTTGGAGACCACCCATAGCGTTAAGATGGGTGGTCCAGGCAGGGTCACCGATTTCGCTGAAACCTCGTCTAGGGGGCTTATTTGGGGGTGCTGATCACGAATCTGACATCCGCTTTTCACGATTCGGTCGGAGACCACCCATAGCGTTAACATGGGTGGTCCAGGCAGGGTCACCGATTTCGCTGAAGCTTCGTCTTTTTCACGATTCGGTCGGAGACCACCCATAGCGTTAACATGGGTGGTCCAGGCAGGGTCACCGATTTCGCTGAAGCTTCGTCTTTTTCACGATTCGGTCGGAGACCACCCATAGCGTTAACATGGGTGGTCCAGGCAGGGTCACCGATTTCGCTGAAACTTCGTCTTTTTCACGTTTCGGTCGGAGACCACCCATAGCGTTAACATGGGTGGTCCAGGCAGGGTCACCGATTTCGCTGAAACTTCGTCTTTTTCACGATTCGGTCGGAGACCACCCATAGCGTTAACATGGGTGGTCCAGGCAGGGTCACCGATTTCGCTGAAACTTCGTCTTTTTCACGATTCGGTCGGAGACCACCCATAGCGTTAACATGGGTGGTCCAGGCAGGGTCACCGATTTCGCTGAAACCTCGTCTAGGGGGCTTATTTGGGGGTGCTGATCACGAATCTGACATCCGCTTTTCACGATTCGGTCGGAGACCACCCATAGCGTTAACATGGGTGGTCCAGGCAGGGTCACCGATTTCGCTGAAGCTTCGTCTTTTTCACGATTCGGTCGGAGACCACCCATAGCGTTAACATGGGTTGTCCAGACAGAGTCACCGATTTCGCTGAAACCTCGTCTAGGGGGCTTATTTGGGGGTGCTGATCACGAATCTGACATCCGCTTTTCACGATTCGGTCGGAGACCACCCATAGCGTTAACATGGGTGGTCCAGGCAGGGTCACCGATTTCGCTGAAGCTTCGTCTTTTTCACGATTCGGTCGGAGACCACCCATAGCGTTAACATGGGTTGTCCAGGCAGAGTCACCGATTTCGCTGAAACCTCGTCTAGGGGGCTTATTTGGGGGTGCCGATCACGAATCTGACATCCGTTTCTCGTTTTACGCCGGAGTTTGGACGAAATCGGTGGCCACTACCTTAGTCACCCATACCCCACGTAACCTACTGTACTCCAGAGTAAAACGGAAAACGGATGCCAGATTCGTGATCAGCACCCTAAATAACCCCCTTAGACGAAGTTTCAGCGAAATCGGTGACCCTGCCTGGACCACCCTTGTTAACGGTATGGGTGGTCTCCGACCGAATCGTGAAAAACGGATATCAGTTTCGTGATCAGCACCCCAAATAACCCCCTGGACAACGTTTCAGCGAAAAAAAAATTCTCGACCAAAGTCTTGTCGGCGGAGTCGGAACTTTTAACTAGTGCCCATTTTCGAGTTTACAAGCTCCGATTAGATATTCTTGTTGCTGCTCCGTCTATGTCTAAAATATCTCCTATATCTCTAGAAGGTGTGTCGCAGAAAGCATCTTCCTAGCCGAAGCGAGAGGCTGTGGCAGACATCTAACGACTGTTTACTAGCGGGCACTAATAAACTTCCATAGGAAGTGCTCTCCTTTTCAACGTTCGATTGTGCCAAGTTCAACCGTCTTCGTTTTTCCATCAAGGAGTTATGCTGACTAGTGAACAAGCACCGATAATGGTCGATTATTTCGACGTCTCCCGAGCTGATCAAAAACACGTTAGGAGTCGGGTTTGTCGTCAAAATGCGGACATGTGATGCTCGCGAAAGCAGAGCTTTCTGTTCGTCCTCCTTGGCACCTGCCCATTTCTCTGTGCCAGCGAGCAGCCATGAAACCAACCCCTCGCCCGTGTGCGTGAGTGTTCGCTTATCTGGGGCGCTCGTTCCGTCTAGCAACAGCACCCCGACACCGAAACACCGCTGCTGCTGGCCGAGCGAGCGAGCGAGCCAGCCAGCCAGCCAGCCAGCCAACGTTCGAATTTTGGCGCGCCGACAACGGCGTGGCGTGGCCTCGCCGTTGCGTCGAGCAGCGCGGGCGATGCACCTGATGCGACTCGAGACTCGGACGGACGCAGGCGAACGAACAACGCCAGCACAGCGCAACGATACACCAAGAATCAGCAGTGACTTTCGGCACAAATCAGCCCTCTGTAGCAGCGGATCCTACGCCGCACCACGGCCACCATCATCACACATCTACTCATTTCACAACAACAACAACAACAACAACAACAGACCAAAGATATTTTATTCACAGAACACACACAGCTCGACTTCATGATTCGTAGATGGCAATTGTGGCCCTAAAGAGGGCCGTTGGGTTAGATGTGTAGCGTGAGTCTCGTTGCGAGAGCTTCTTATCCGCCGAAACCGTACAGGGTACGTCCTTGGCGCTTCAGAGCGTAGACGACATCCATGGCGGTGACGGTCTTTCTCTTGGCGTGCTCGCAGTAGGTGACCGCATCACGGATCACGTTCTCAAGGAACACCTTGAGGACACCGCGGGTCTCCTCGTAGATGAGACCGCTGATGCGCTTCACTCCACCACGGCGGGCGAGACGACGGATGGCTGGCTTGGTGATGCCCTGGATGTTGTCACGCAGCACCTTGCGATGGCGTTTGGCGCCTCCCTTGCCGAGTCCTTTGCCTCCTTTACCACGTCCAGACATAGCGACGATACGATTGTGTAGCACTCACGAGTGAGATGTGGTCGAGGGCGCGCGCGCCGCTTATATAGGCCGTGGCGACTCGTCGCCGGGTTATCACGCGGGGACCCCTCCCCGTCAAGCTTTGAGCGACGCGGTTACGGTAGTAGATGCTGGAGAACCGACACCACGCAGAAACGGCGGATCTTCTTCATCAAACATCTGAACTGGTATCACTAGGAAACTCGTATGGAAGATATCTTGCGCTTTTGCGTAACTGAGATACGTAGACGTTTAGGGTGTTTTTGTGTGATTCGTGGTAGTGCACGGGCTTATGCTCGTATCGAGATTGCTCACTCTCCTAGCCTCCAGTCATAGAACTAGCCAATCCGTGGATGTACCTGACCGCTAGCCTAACCGCGTCACCGCGCCAACAGTAGTGTGATAGTGTTGAATTTGGCTCCAACAATTAACTACTGATGAATAGCAATGCGCGCGAACACACCACTTTAACAAGAAGACAAACCACAAGTCCCACGCATGGCGCACCCTTAGGTCTACGCTCCACTCTCTGCAAACCTGTCATCACTTATCATTACCGCCAGCAAATCATATCCACACCGTAACACGCACACAGTCCCCCACCGTATCCGCGACCAGGTTCCCTTCCACAGCGCCATCCCCATAATCATAACCACACAACACAACACAACAATTCAACTGAAGCACATAGTATCATTTATTCAGATCACCATCACCACCAAACCACTCTCGCACCACTCGTATGAGATGCTCTCGAGATTCGTACACGTCAGAATTGTGGCCCTAAAGAGGGCCGTTGGGTTAGATTGAAATCATCGACTTCTCGGACTTAAGCGCGTTCACCGCGGATGCGACGAGCCAGCTGGATGTCCTTCGGCATGATGGTGACACGCTTGGCGTGGATAGCGCACAAGTTGGTGTCCTCGAAGAGACCGACGAGGTAAGCCTCGCTAGCCTCCTGCAGAGCCATCACAGCCGACGATTGGAAACGCAGGTCGGTCTTGAAATCCTGAGCGATTTCTCGAACGAGGCGCTGGAACGGCAGCTTGCGGATGAGCAGCTCGGTCGACTTCTGGTAGCGACGGATCTCACGAAGAGCGACGGTTCCCGGGCGGTAACGATGGGGTTTCTTCACGCCTCCGGTGGCCGGTGCTGATTTGCGAGCGGCCTTGGTGGCCAACTGCTTACGTGGGGCCTTGCCTCCAGTCGATTTGCGAGCGGTCTGCTTGGTACGAGCCATTGCGATGTGAGATTGTCCTGAGCGAACGATAGGCGACACGGCGCCGCGTACGCTTTATATAGGGCCACGCCGGAGTGGGCGGAGTCCCCTTTGCGATCACCCCGTAGCGGCGGGTCATCGCAAAAATCGTCGGAAGCCCTCCAGAGTTGGACGTACGTGAATTCCGTCGCATTGCGATGATGGAGATGGAATTTTTATAGGACGTTCAGCTAGTGGATTAATATTAGAGTTTGGGGATTTTTCACATTTTTCGCACAAACAATCGTCGATTTCGAGGAAGAGGAAGAATTCGGCATCCCGATTCCCATGTGGATTATTAGTGCAAAATTGCATTTTCGTCGTAAAATTACACCCACCCAAAAAGAGTAAACGGCCTTGATAAACGGCGGGTGGGGGGAATTCCTGAAGTGGGGAAAACACCAGTATGTAGGACATTCATGTCATTTGAAAGAAACACAACAAATCATGCACGTAGCATAGAAAACGAAGCAGTTGACCCTAAGGGGAACGAGTCGTGCATAAGGTGCACGCAGATGCTGTTTTTCGATGAGTCAGTCGATCAAGCAAAAGCCTTCAATTGAAACCTGAGAAGCTTCAGAACCCCCAACTACTACGCCTTCGACTCAAATCAACAGACTGCCAATGGTGAAAGTAGGAAATTCGACGTGTACGCCAACTACTTCCCCAGTGATCGGCAACATCTATGCAGTGCAGGCTGCAAATTGTGCCAGCATTCGAGGATCAGCTAACCCGCATGAAATACGACGCAGCGTCTCATGGCTACAGCGGCCACGCCGACCAGAGTATCGCTTCTCGGCCTTTTGGCTAAGATCAAAGTTTAGTTTCTGTTCTTATCGAATTAACCTTCGATAGAGATTCGAATGAATCTCGTTAAGGTTATTTGATTTTTGAGACCGGACGAGGTTGTGGGCTTGCTCGCACCTCGTCACGGGTCGGCCCAGCGTTGCACTGCTGCTGGGATCGGCCCACCCCTCCGGGGGAATAAGCCGAACGACCAGGAACAAGAGGAGCTGGGGAAAGTGGGTGTACGGATAGGAGCTAAATGGAGAATCTAGTCTAGTCGACCATCACGTAGTAGAGCTGTGGCCACTTGAAGCGATGCTGCGAAGAGCACTCGATGTCAAAAGCACCGTTCCACAGTCGCTGGTTCAGCGCCGCCCTGAGCCTTGTGTTCTTCTGACCGCTCCACACAACTCCTGCAAGGCATGGCGCATATATCCAGATTGGATCCTTTTGTCACGAAGCTATCGTTTCAGCTTTACACGTTCCTTTGTCAGCTGAACAGTCCCGTTCCTCAAAACGATTAGTGCGATCATATTAGACACACTCATTGTCTCGTGACCGAGGCAACATTTCCATAGTGCCACATCCGCAACTGTTTAGGTGGTGTTGAACTCGAAACCGAGATAGTACACGCTTTATTGCCGACTAACGTTTCGGCGATGTCGCCTTCTTCAGAGTCTGAAGTTCAACACCACCTAAACAATTGGACAACGATCAATGCCGAGATTCATCGAGGGTCGAACCTGGCAGCTACATCCGCAACTCTTCAGAGGCACGCTCGCAAATCAGATATGCCGCGACAAGAGGGGTCCGTCTACAGAATGATGGCGTGGCGTCGTTCTCATCAGTTTCCAAGCGCACAGCAATCCCTACATGCTGACAAATCTTGAAGGGAAACGTATTTCTCACAGAACGTTCACACACACTCAAAAGCCACATACGAGCGGTTACAGTAAGCGTTTTATTCAATCAGTACAGACACACGAGCTAGTGCTCGTCGATTCGTATAGCGATGCAGATGTGGCCCTAAAGAGGGCCGTTGGGTTAGATGTTGGCGTACGCCGTGAGCAATTTACTTGCTTGAGGTGTACTTGGTGACGGCCTTGGTGCCCTCAGATACGGCGTGCTTGGCGAGCTCTCCGGGAAGGATGAGTCGGACGGCCGTCTGGATTTCGCGAGATGAGATCGTCGACCGCTTGTTGTAGTGGGCGAGACGCGAGGCTTCGGCAGCGATGCGCTCGAAGACGTCGTTCACGAACGAGTTCATGATCGACATGGCCTTCGATGAGACACCGGTGTCGGGGTGGACCTGCTTCAGCACACGGTAGATGTAGACGGAGTAGCTCTCCTTGCGGCGATGACGCTTCTTCTTGTCTCCAGTACGGGCGGCCTTCTGGCTCTTCGCGGCTTTCTTGGCTCCCTTGGCGGACGGCTTTGGTGGCATGATGAGGATTCACTGGCGTGTCAGTGGTGAAGGCACGCTGGCCACGGCCACCTTTTATACGGGCGACGTTCCGCAGCCCCGCCTCCCCCTCCCGCGGCCGCCGCGCCCACCGTCAGCCCAGGCGTGCTCGCGGGCAGGGGCGGGGTCTGCGCACGGCCTGCTGCATAACCGCTGCGCCGACACGCTATCGGCTACCCGTGAGTGTTCTACTCGCAGTTCTCAGTCGTCGTCGCCTACAACAATGTCTGGACGTGGAAAGGGAGGCAAGGCCAAGACCGGAGGAAAGTCGAAGTCGCGTTCGTCGCGCGCTGGACTGCAGTTCCCCGTCGGTCGTCTTCATCGTATGCTCCGCAAGGGCAACTACGCTGGACGTATCGGTGGTGGAGCTCCAGTGTACCTGGCCGCCGTCCTCGAATATCTCGCCGCTGAGGTGCTCGAACTGGCCGGTAACGCCGCTCGCGACAACAAGAAGACGAGAATCAACCCTCGTCATCTCCAGCTCGCTGTCCGCAACGACGAGGAGCTCAACAAGCTTCTCTCCGGTGTGACCATCGCTCAGGGAGGTGTTCTGCCTAACATCCAGGCCGTTCTCCTGCCCAAGAAGACCGCCGGTGACAAGGAATAAGCGCACTCTCGTGCTCTCTCATCTAACCCAACGGCCCTCTTTAGGGCCACATATGTGCACTATACGAATCGAATTTGAGAAACGATTGTTTGAATAAATCTTGTAAAGTGTATATTGTTGCAATGCGTGTAATTGACAAAATGAAGGAGATTGGTTTGGCAGCACGGGGACAAGCCGTCTGTGTCGTCGAAAATACACGGTTTCACCGACCAGCAAAAGGTTTCAGCAGTGGGATTTTGCTGGGCGGTTTTCTCGTCCTAGTCCATCACTCAATAGTTCTACAGTGGCAGCATGCCAAGAATGCCTTGGTTCATGTGAAAATGGCCCCATCACTCTGTAACGTATAGATCAGGAGTGTGCGTTAGATTTTTTCGGTAAATTTTCAACGACTATTTTCTAACGAAAATTTTTTGCGTTGAACTAGGTGAATTTGGTAAAATCGTTAAATTAAATTTCCCTTCGATGCTTCGACCGTTGGTTGGGCAAGTTTTAGTCGAATCAAATGTTACTAGTCTGAAGAGCTAATATGTAGTGGGAAGCGGCCTAGGAAATTCAAAAAGGCGAATCCACGGCAGAGAAACAGTGGGCGCGCACGCAAATAAATTGCTCAAGGAGAATAAAAAATGCCGACAGTTCTCGAATTCTACTGAAAGTAAGTATTTTATAGGGCAACTTCAGTATTTGTGTGAGACTCCCCAGTATCGCAGACGATACTGCAAACTCTCACACCAAAATCGACCAGAATGCATTTATATGAAGAAGAATGAGTAAAAATTCGAAAACAGTGTGTAAAATCTCGTTAATGCAATTTAACGGAAATTTTCGTCGTCAAGTTTCGTTAGAAGCTTTTAAGGAAGGTGTCCATTGGATCGGAATGAATCATTTTCGGATATCTCGATCCGAATCATCCAAAAATCCGGGGTCCGCGACAATAGCGTTATCCGATTCGTGCAATTATCCGAAGATTCTCGATCGGATCAAATGTATAATGTCCATAATGTGCTGGCGATGGTTTCCGAAAGCTATATTCCTGAGATCGGGTTCGATTCACTCAACATGGCTCAAGCTAAAAATGAATTCTGCAACCGATTTCAAATTTTCGCATTTGTTCCACATATGACAGCATAATGTTCGAATTTGCAGTGGGGGGCTTAGTCTGCTGGACCGTCCCCACTACGCTGTCCAGCGCTCACAAGGTGTTTCGAACTTGGCGTGGCTTGATCGTCATCTCATCTGCGTACTGTTACGTGACTACCGACCACTGGATTGTCCCATTCTCAAGCTGTCGTCCATTATTGCAATCGTCTACATCGTGATTATTGCGCTTCTGTTGCCAGCACAGTACGATGTTGCCAATGGCCTAACCGGCGGCCATTCCTATCACGCCTCATCGGACGGCGGGTGCGGTCTGTGCTTGAATTCTGGCGGCTACGCAACAGTAGACGACGCCAGCGAAAGATTGGCGTAGCGGAGAGATTTAGACACGGATACGGACTACCACCACCTACAGCCACACGCGAACGATGAAGAAACGAAGCAGAATTGAATAAAAATGTATGGAGGTCTCTCAAGAACGACAGAGTGGATTGACATTTCTTTGCTCGATTAGGGAGGCGCTTTGAACGAATGGATGGACTTGAATGAAGAAAGGTATGAGCAGTCCAGCAGAAGTGGTATTAAGAATAATGATCGCCTTACTAAGGTTGAGGGAGCACCATGTGCATGGCTCAAGTGCGAAGTCTGCTCAATACAAAATGATTGTGAAGGTCAAAAAGTAAATGAGACCGATCGTTCAGATAGGTTTTGGATGAAGAACGAGAAATAGAAACTCACCAACGATCACGTCTAGAGCGTTTCCATGAAGACAGGAAATGTTTTTTTTTCTTCTTCAAGGGTTTGAATAATGCTTTAAAATTCTACTCAAAAGCGAGCAGATGACGAAAAAGAAGAACGCTAAGCAGAGGTGAATCATAGCAGGTTTGTTGTTCAGATTGAAGAAACCTCTCCTATTACCGTGTTTTCCTGCTTGATTGACACTGTAGCTGCGTTAATTTTACCGTACCTGCATGAGCGCGCTTGACTTATTCACCAATCAAAGAGGAGAGAGAGAGGAACGATGCAATTCCTGCGAATTGTACCAATTCTCTATTGTCGCTTCGTTCAGAGTAGGCTCACGATGTCGAACAAAACTCAACGAGAAGTTTGAATTGAACAGTGATCGCGAAGGACAGGTTGCTAAAATTTGAAGGCGAACACAGAAATGCTCAAAAGTTTCGAAACATTAGCCAAGTAATCCATTGCATAGATTCTAAGCGCATGCATATGTGGGTTGGAAGTTTTGACGCACGGCAAGTTTACCACACAAAACGCGCTTCATTCAGACGTGGAAGTTGCAGCTTATTTTGCGCCCTCTAAGCATAACTTCTCATCACACAGCGATTCTCCACTAGGGTGTGCAGCACGGCAAGCAGAGCTTCCTACATGGTAAAGAAAGTGTTAAAAACCAAAATTGAACGACTACGCTATGCCGACAGCTTATCATTGCAACAAGGCCAGACTGCATCATAAGATGCACACCAAAAAGTGATTTTTGGTTCAGCCAAGGACATCTGAACAGGTAAATGCATTCTAAATAATTCTAGTGAAGCCCCCGTGTCGACTACTGCACTCTTATTCTCGACACAAAAATCAGTGCTGGAGCGAGTTTTTCCTTCTTATGTTTTATTCATCTATTTACTCAACGCACAAATGTCACTGGGCATGTAAGTGAACTTCAACGGAACCCCACCAGAGCAAAGATGCTTGGTCTTCGCAGTCTGTGCTCTAGAAGAAAAAGGCTGATCTGCTCATGTTGTTCAAAATTCTGTCTAAAACCGCTGCGGTTGACCCACTGATAGTCTTCAAGAATCCACTGTCTACAAATAGAAATGGAAAGCCTAGAATCTATGTCGAAGAACGCAGACAAGATCAGATTTTTTATCCACGTGTACTGCACGACACGCCTTTCAATAAACAACTAAATAAACAATAGAAACCCTTTTGAATTCTTCCTGCTTGTGCGCTTTTTAGGCCAGTCATTCCGCACCAAGAGAGCGATAGTCATGCTACGGTCTAATGAATAGTTGATCGCTCAGCGATGTAGAGTTTAAAGAGGTGGAAGTGGACGAGTGAACATTTTCGGGCACTAGTGAAAAGTTCCGACTCCACCGACAACACTTCGGTGGAGAAAATTTTATTCGCTGAAACTTCGTCTAGGGGGTTATTTGGGGTGCTGATCACGAATCTGATATCCATTGTTCACGATTCGGTTGGAGACCACCCATAGCGTTAACATGGGTGGTCCAGGCAGGGCCACCGATTTCGCTGAAACTTCGTCTAGGGAGCTTATTTGGGGTGCTGCTGATCACGAATCTGATATCCATTGTTCACGATTCGGTTGGAGACCACCCATAGCGTTAAGATGGGTGGTCCAGGCAGGGTCACCGATTTCGCTGAAACCTCGTCTAGGGGGCTTATTTGGGGGTGCTGATCACGAATCTGACATCCGCTTTTCACGATTCGGTCGGAGACCACCCATAGCGTTAACATGGGTGGTCCAGGCAGGGTCACCGATTTCGCTGAAGCTTCGTCTTTTTCACGATTCGGTCGGAGACCACCCATAGCGTTAACATGGGTGGTCCAGGCAGGGTCACCGATTTCGCTGAAGCTTCGTCTTTTTCACGATTCGGTCGGAGACCACCCATAGCGTTAACATGGGTGGTCCAGGCAGGGTCACCGATTTCGCTGAAACTTCGTCTTTTTCACGTTTCGGTCGGAGACCACCCATAGCGTTAACATGGGTGGTCCAGGCAGGGTCACCGATTTCGCTGAAACTTCGTCTTTTTCACGATTCGGTCGGAGACCACCCATAGCGTTAACATGGGTGGTCCAGGCAGGGTCACCGATTTCGCTGAAACTTCGTCTTTTTCACGATTCGGTCGGAGACCACCCATAGCGTTAACATGGGTGGTCCAGGCAGGGTCACCGATTTCGCTGAAACTTCGTCTTTTTCACGATTCGGTCGGAGACCACCCATAGCGTTAACATGGGTTGTCCAGACAGAGTCACCGATTTCGCTGAAACCTCGTCTAGGGGGCTTATTTGGGGGTGCTGATCACGAATCTGACATCCGCTTTTCACGATTCGGTCGGAGACCACCCATAGCGTTAACATGGGTGGTCCAGGCAGGGTCACCGATTTCGCTGAAGCTTCGTCTTTTTCACGATTCGGTCGGAGACCACCCATAGCGTTAACATGGGTTGTCCAGGCAGAGTCACCGATTTCGCTGAAACCTCGTCTAGGGGGCTTATTTGGGGGTGCCGATCACGAATCTGACATCCGTTTCTCGTTTTACGCCGGAGTTTGGACGAAATCGGTGGCCACTACCTTAGTCACCCATACCCCACGTAACCTACTGTACTCCAGAGTAAAACGGAAAACGGATGCCAGATTCGTGATCAGCACCCTAAATAACCCCCTTAGACGAAGTTTCAGCGAAATCGGTGACCCTGCCTGGACCACCCTTGTTAACGGTATGGGTGGTCTCCGACCGAATCGTGAAAAACGGATATCAGTTTCGTGATCAGCACCCCAAATAACCCCCTGGACAACGTTTCAGCGAAAAAAAAATTCTCGACCAAAGTCTTGTCGGCGGAGTCGGAACTTTTAACTAGTGCCCATTTTCGAGTTTACAAGCTCCGATTAGATATTCTTGTTGCTGCTCCGTCTATGTCTAAAATATCTCCTATATCTCTAGAAGGTGTGTCGCA
Source organism: Heligmosomoides polygyrus bakeri (assembly GCA_947359475.1). Taxonomy (NCBI): domain Eukaryota; kingdom Metazoa; phylum Nematoda; class Chromadorea; order Rhabditida; family Heligmosomidae; genus Heligmosomoides; species Heligmosomoides polygyrus. Next base: position 87,416,071 of record OX375865.1, on the reverse strand, counting down.
GAAAGCATCTTCCTAGCCGAAGCGAGAGGCTGTGGCAGACATCTAACGACTGTTTACTAGCGGGCACTAATAAACTTCCATAGGAAGTGCTCTCCTTTTCAACGTTCGATTGTGCCAAGTTCAACCGTCTTCGTTTTTCCATCAAGGAGTTATGCTGACTAGTGAACAAGCACCGATAATGGTCGATTATTTCGACGTCTCCCGAGCTGATCAAAAACACGTTAGGAGTCGGGTTTGTCGTCAAAATGCGGACATGTGATGCTCGCGAAAGCAGAGCTTTCTGTTCGTCCTCCTTGGCACCTGCCCATTTCTCTGTGCCAGCGAGCAGCCATGAAACCAACCCCTCGCCCGTGTGCGTGAGTGTTCGCTTATCTGGGGCGCTCGTTCCGTCTAGCAACAGCACCCCGACACCGAAACACCGCTGCTGCTGGCCGAGCGAGCGAGCGAGCCAGCCAGCCAGCCAGCCAGCCAACGTTCGAATTTTGGCGCGCCGACAACGGCGTGGCGTGGCCTCGCCGTTGCGTCGAGCAGCGCGGGCGATGCACCTGATGCGACTCGAGACTCGGACGGACGCAGGCGAACGAACAACGCCAGCACAGCGCAACGATACACCAAGAATCAGCAGTGACTTTCGGCACAAATCAGCCCTCTGTAGCAGCGGATCCTACGCCGCACCACGGCCACCATCATCACACATCTACTCATTTCACAAAACAACAACAACAACAACAACAGACCAAAGATATTTTATTCACAGAACACACACAGCTCGACTTCATGATTCGTAGATGGCAATTGTGGCCCTAAAGAGGGCCGTTGGGTTAGATGTGTAGCGTGAGTCTCGTTGCGAGAGCTTCTTATCCGCCGAAACCGTACAGGGTACGTCCTTGGCGCTTCAGAGCGTAGACGACATCCATGGCGGTGACGGTCTTTCTCTTGGCGTGCTCGCAGTAGGTGACCGCATCACGGATCACGTTCTCAAGGAACACCTTGAGGACACCGCGGGTCTCCTCGTAGATGAGACCGCTGATGCGCTTCACTCCACCACGGCGGGCGAGACGACGGATGGCTGGCTTGGTGATGCCCTGGATGTTGTCACGCAGCACCTTGCGATGGCGTTTGGCGCCTCCCTTGCCGAGTCCTTTGCCTCCTTTACCACGTCCAGACATAGCGACGATACGATTGTGTAGCACTCACGAGTGAGATGTGGTCGAGGGCGCGCGCGCCGCTTATATAGGCCGTGGCGACTCGTCGCCGGGTTATCACGCGGGGACCCCTCCCCGTCAAGCTTTGAGCGACGCGGTTACGGTAGTAGATGCTGGAGAACCGACACCACGCAGAAACGGCGGATCTTCTTCATCAAACATCTGAACTGGTATCACTAGGAAACTCGTATGGAAGATATCTTGCGCTTTTGCGTAACTGAGATACGTAGACGTTTAGGGTGTTTTTGTGTGATTCGTGGTAGTGCACGGGCTTATGCTCGTATCGAGATTGCTCACTCTCCTAGCCTCCAGTCATAGAACTAGCCAATCCGTGGATGTACCTGACCGCTAGCCTAACCGCGTCACCGCGCCAACAGTAGTGTGATAGTGTTGAATTTGGCTCCAACAATTAACTACTGATGAATAGCAATGCGCGCGAACACACCACTTTAACAAGAAGACAAACCACAAGTCCCACGCATGGCGCACCCTTAGGTCTACGCTCCACTCTCTGCAAGCCTGTCATCACTTATCATTACCGCCAGCAAATCATATCCACACCGTAACACGCACACAGTCCCCCACCGTATCCGCGACCAGGTTCCCTTCCACAGCGCCATCCCCATAATCATAACCACACAACACAACACAACAATTCAACTGAAGCACATAGTATCATTTATTCAGATCACCATCACCACCAAACCACTCTCGCACCACTCGTATGAGATGCTCTCGAGATTCGTACACGTCAGAATTGTGGCCCTAAAGAGGGCCGTTGGGTTAGATTGAAATCATCGACTTCTCGGACTTAAGCGCGTTCACCGCGGATGCGACGAGCCAGCTGGATGTCCTTCGGCATGATGGTGACACGCTTGGCGTGGATAGCGCACAAGTTGGTGTCCTCGAAGAGACCGACGAGGTAAGCCTCGCTAGCCTCCTGCAGAGCCATCACAGCCGACGATTGGAAACGCAGGTCGGTCTTGAAATCCTGAGCGATTTCTCGAACGAGGCGCTGGAACGGCAGCTTGCGGATGAGCAGCTCGGTCGACTACTGGTAGCGACGGATCTCACGAAGAGCGACGGTTCCCGGGCGGTAACGATGGGGTTTCTTCACGCCTCCGGTGGCCGGTGCTGATTTGCGAGCGGCCTTGGTGGCCAACTGCTTACGTGGGGCCTTGCCTCCAGTCGATTTGCGAGCGGTCTGCTTGGTACGAGCCATTGCGATGTGAGATTGTCCTGAGCGAACGATAGGCGACACGGCGCCGCGTACGCTTTATATAGGGCCACGCCGGAGTGGGCGGAGTCCCCTTTGCGATCACCCCGTAGCGGCGGGTCATCGCAAAAATCGTCGGAAGCCCTCCAGAGTTGGACGTACGTGAATTCCGTCGCATTGCGATGATGGAGATGGAATTTTTATAGGACGTTCAGCTAGTGGATTAATATTAGAGTTTGGAGATTTTTCACATTTTTCGCACAAACAATCGTCGATTTCGAGGAAGAGGAAGAATTCGGCATCCCGATTCCCATGTGGATTATTAGTGCAAAATTGCATTTTCGTCGTAAAATTACACCCACCCAAAAAGAGTAAACGGCCTTGATAAACGGCGGGTGGGGGGAATTCCTGAAGTGGGGAAAACACCAGTATGTAGGACATTCATGTCATTTGAAAGAAACACAACAAATCATGCACGTAGCATAGAAAACGAAGCAGTTGACCCTAAGGGGAACGAGTCGTGCATAAGGTGCACGCAGATGCTGTTTTTCGATGAGTCAGTCGATCAAGCAAAAGCCTTCAATTGAGACCTGAGAAGCTTCAGAACCCCCAACTACTACGCCTTCGACTCAAATCAACAGACTGCCAATGGTGAAAGTAGGAAATTCGACGTGTACGCCAACTACTTCCCCAGTGATCGGCAACATCTATGCAGTGCAGGCTGCAAATTGTGCCAGCATTCGAGGATCAGCTAACCCGCATGAAATACGACGCAGCGTCTCATGGCTACAGCGGCCACGCCGACCAGAGTATCGCTTCTCGGCCTTTTGGCTAAGATCAAAGTTTAGTTTCTGTTCTTATCGAATTAACCTTCGATAGAGATTCGAATGAATCTCGTTAAGGTTATTTGATTTTTGAGACCGGACGAGGTTGTGGGCTTGCTCGCACCTCGTCACGGGTCGGCCCAGCGTTGCACTGCTGCTGGGATCGGCCCACCCCTCCGGGGGAATAAGCCGAACGACCAGGAACAAGAGGAGCTGGGGAAAGTGGGTGTACGGATAGGAGCTAAATGGAGAATCTAGTCTAGTCGACCATCACGTAGTAGAGCTGTGGCCACTTGAAGCGATGCTGCGAAGAGCACTCGATGTCAAAAGCACCGTTCCACAGTCGCTGGTTCAGCGCCGCCCTGAGCCTTGTGTTCTTCTGACCGCTCCACACAACTCCTGCAAGGCATGGCGCATATATCCAGATTGGATCCTTTTGTCACGAAGCTATCGTTTCAGCTTTACACGTTCCTTTGTCAGCTGAACAGTCCCGTTCCTCAAAACGATTAGTGCAATCATATTAGACACACTCATTGTCTCGTGACCGAGGCAACATTTCCATAGTGCCACATCCGCAACTGTTTAGGTGGTGTTGAACTCGAAACCGAGATAGTACACGCTTTATTGCCGACTAACGTTTCGGCGATGTCGCCTTCTTCAGAGTCTGAAGTTCAACACCACCTAAACAATTGGACAACGATCAATGCCGAGATTCATCGAGGGTCGAACCTGGCAGCTACATCCGCAACTCTTCAGAGGCACGCTCGCAAATCAGATATGCCGCGACAAGAGGGGTCCGTCTACAGAATGATGGCGTGGCGTCGTTCTCATCAGTTTCCAAGCGCACAGCAATCCCTACATGCTGACAAATCTTGAAGGGAAACGTATTTCTCACAGAACGTTCACACACACTCAAAAGCCACATACGAGCGGTTACAGTAAGCGTTTTATTCAATCAGTACAGACACACGAGCTAGTGCTCGTCGATTCGTATAGCGATGCAGATGTGGCCCTAAAGAGGGCCGTTGGGTTAGATGTTGGCGTACGCCGTGAGCAATTTACTTGCTTGAGGTGTACTTGGTGACGGCCTTGGTGCCCTCAGATACGGCGTGCTTGGCGAGCTCTCCGGGAAGGATGAGTCGGACGGCCGTCTGGATTTCGCGAGATGAGATCGTCGACCGCTTGTTGTAGTGGGCGAGACGCGAGGCTTCGGCAGCGATGCGCTCGAAGACGTCGTTCACGAACGAGTTCATGATCGACATGGCCTTCGATGAGACACCGGTGTCGGGGTGGACCTGCTTCAGCACACGGTAGATGTAGACGGAGTAGCTCTCCTTGCGGCGATGACGCTTCTTCTTGTCTCCAGTACGGGCGGCCTTCTGGCTCTTCGCGGCTTTCTTGGCTCCCTTGGCGGACGGCTTTGGTGGCATGATGAGGATTCACTGGCGTGTCAGTGGTGAAGGCACGCTGGCCACGGCCACCTTTTATACGGGCGACGTTCCGCAGCCCCGCCTCCCCCTCCCGCGGCCGCCGCGCCCACCGTCAGCCCAGGCGTGCTCGCGGGCAGGGGCGGGGTCTGCGCACGGCCTGCTGCATAACCGCTGCGCCGACACGCTATCGGCTACCCGTGAGTGTTCTACTCGCAGTTCTCAGTCGTCGTCGCCTACAACAATGTCTGGACGTGGAAAGGGAGGCAAGGCCAAGACCGGAGGAAAGTCGAAGTCGCGTTCGTCGCGCGCTGGACTGCAGTTCCCCGTCGGTCGTCTTCATCGTATGCTCCGCAAGGGCAACTACGCTGGACGTATCGGTGGTGGAGCTCCAGTGTACCTGGCCGCCGTCCTCGAATATCTCGCCGCTGAGGTGCTCGAACTGGCCGGTAACGCCGCTCGCGACAACAAGAAGACGAGAATCAACCCTCGTCATCTCCAGCTCGCTGTCCGCAACGACGAGGAGCTCAACAAGCTTCTCTCCGGTGTGACCATCGCTCAGGGAGGTGTTCTGCCTAACATCCAGGCCGTTCTCCTGCCCAAGAAGACCGCCGGTGACAAGGAATAAGCGCACTCTCGTGCTCTCTCATCTAACCCAACGGCCCTCTTTAGGGCCACATATGTGCACTATACGAATCGAATTTGAGAAACGATTGTTTGAATAAATCTTGTAAAGTGTATATTGTTGCAATGCGTGTAATTGACAAAATGAAGGAGATTGGTTTGGCAGCACGGGGACAAGCCGTCTGTGTCGTCGAAAATACACGGTTTCACCGACCAGCAAAAGGTTTCAGCAGTGGGATTTTGCTGGGCGGTTTTCTCGTCCTAGTCCATCACTCAATAGTTCTACAGTGGCAGCATGCCAAGAATGCCTTGGTTCATGTGAAAATGGCCCCATCACTCTGTAACGTATAGATCAGGAGTGTGCGTTAGATTTTTTCGGTAAATTTTCAACGACTATTTTCTAACGAAAATTTTTTGCGTTGAACTAGGTGAATTTGGTAAAATCGTTAAATTAAATTTCCCTTCGATGCTTCGACCGTTGGTTGGGCAAGTTTTAGTCGAATCAAATGTTACTAGTCTGAAGAGCTAATATGTAGTGGGAAGCGGCCTAGGAAATTCAAAAAGGCGAATCCACGGCAGAGAAACAGTGGGCGCGCACGCAAATAAATTGCTCAAGGAGAATAAAAAATGCCGACAGTTCTCGAATTCTACTGAAAGTAAGTATTTTATAGGGCAACTTCAGTATTTGTGTGAGACTCCCCAGTATCGCAGACGATACTGCAAACTCTCACACCAAAATCGACCAGAATGCATTTATATGAAGAAGAATGAGTAAAAATTCGAAAACAGTGTGTAAAATCTCGTTAATGCAATTTAACGGAAATTTTCGTCGTCAAGTTTCGTTAGAAGCTTTTAAGGAAGGTGTCCATTGGATCGGAATGAATCATTTTCGGATATCTCGATCCGAATCATCCAAAAATCCGGGGTCCGCGACAATAGCGTTATCCGATTCGTGCAATTATCCGAAGATTCTCGATCGGATCAAATGTATAATGTCCATAATGTGCTGGCGATGGTTTCCGAAAGCTATATTCCTGAGATCGGGTTCGATTCACTCAACATGGCTCAAGCTAAAAATGAATTCTGCAACCGATTTCAAATTTTCGCATTTGTTCCACATATGACAGCATAATGTTCGAATTTGCAGTGGGGGGCTTAGTCTGCTGGACCGTCCCCACTACGCTGTCCAGCGCTCACAAGGTGTTTCGAACTTGGCGTGGCTTGATCGTCATCTCATCTGCGTACTGTTACGTGACTACCGACCACTGGATTGTCCCATTCTCAAGCTGTCGTCCATTATTGCAATCGTCTACATCGTGATTATTGCGCTTCTGTTGCCAGCACAGTACGATGTTGCCAATGGCCTAACCGGCGGCCATTCCTATCACGCCTCATCGGACGGCGGGTGCGGTCTGTGCTTGAATTCTGGCGGCTACGCAACAGTAGACGACGCCAGCGAAAGATTGGCGTAGCGGAGAGATTTAGACACGGATACGGACTACCACCACCTACAGCCACACGCGAACGATGAAGAAACGAAGCAGAATTGAATAAAAATGTATGGAGGTCTCTCAAGAACGACAGAGTGGATTGACATTTCTTTGCTCGATTAGGGAGGCGCTTTGAACGAATGGATGGACTTGAATGAAGAAAGGTATGAGCAGTCCAGCAGAAGTGGTATTAAGAATAATGATCGCCTTACTAAGGTTGAGGGAGCACCATGTGCATGGCTCAAGTGCGAAGTCTGCTCAATACAAAATGATTGTGAAGGTCAAAAAGTAAATGAGACCGATCGTTCAGATAGGTTTTGGATGAAGAACGAGAAATAGAAACTCACCAACGATCACGTCTAGAGCGTTTCCATGAAGACAGGAAATGTTTTTTTTTCTTCTTCAAGGGTTTGAATAATGCTTTAAAATTCTACTCAAAAGCGAGCAGATGACGAAAAAGAAGAACGCTAAGCAGAGGTGAATCATAGCAGGTTTGTTGTTCAGATTGAAGAAACCTCTCCTATTACCGTGTTTTCCTGCTTGATTGACACTGTAGCTGCGTTAATTTTACCGTACCTGCATGAGCGCGCTTGACTTATTCACCAATCAAAGAGGAGAGAGAGAGGAACGATGCAATTCCTGCGAATTGTACCAATTCTCTATTGTCGCTTCGTTCAGAGTAGGCTCACGATGTCGAACAAAACTCAACGAGAAGTTTGAATTGAACAGTGATCGCGAAGGACAGGTTGCTAAAATTTGAAGGCGAACACAGAAATGCTCAAAAGTTTCGAAACATTAGCCAAGTAATCCATTGCATAGATTCTAAGCGCATGCATATGTGGGTTGGAAGTTTTGACGCACGGCAAGTTTACCACACAAAACGCGCTTCATTCAGACGTGGAAGTTGCAGCTTATTTTGCGCCCTCTAAGCATAACTTCTCATCACACAGCGATTCTCCACTAGGGTGTGCAGCACGGCAAGCAGAGCTTCCTACATGGTAAAGAAAGTGTTAAAAACCAAAATTGAACGACTACGCTATGCCGACAGCTTATCATTGCAACAAGGCCAGACTGCATCATAAGATGCACACCAAAAAGTGATTTTTGGTTCAGCCAAGGACATCTGAACAGGTAAATGCATTCTAAATAATTCTAGTGAAGCCCCCGTGTCGACTACTGCACTCTTATTCTCGACACAAAAATCAGTGCTGGAGCGAGTTTTTCCTTCTTATGTTTTATTCATCTATTTACTCAACGCACAAATGTCACTGGGCATGTAAGTGAACTTCAACGGAACCCCACCAGAGCAAAGATGCTTGGTCTTCGCAGTCTGTGCTCTAGAAGAAAAAGGCTGATCTGCTCATGTTGTTCAAAATTCTGTCTAAAACCGCTGCGGTTGACCCACTGATAGTCTTCAAGAATCCACTGTCTACAAATAGAAATGGAAAGCCTAGAATCTATGTCGAAGAACGCAGACAAGATCAGATTTTTTATCCACGTGTACTGCACGACACGCCTTTCAATAAACAACTAAATAAACAATAGAAACCCTTTTGAATTCTTCCTGCTTGTGCGCTTTTTAGGCCAGTCATTCCGCACCAAGAGAGCGATAGTCATGCTACGGTCTAATGAATAGTTGATCGCTCAGCGATGTAGAGTTTAAAGAGGTGGAAGTGGACGAGTGAACATTTTCGGGCACTAGTGAAAAGTTCCGACTCCACCGACAACACTTCGGTGGAGAAAATTTTATTCGCTGAAACTTCGTCTAGGGGGTTATTTGGGGTGCTGATCACGAATCTGATATCCATTGTTCACGATTCGGTTGGAGACCACCCATAGCGTTAACATGGGTGGTCCAGGCAGGGCCACCGATTTCGCTGAAACTTCGTCTAGGGAGCTTATTTGGGGTGCTGCTGATCACGAATCTGATATCCATTGTTCACGATTCGGTTGGAGACCACCCATAGCGTTAAGATGGGTGGTCCAGGCAGGGTCACCGATTTCGCTGAAACCTCGTCTAGGGGGCTTATTTGGGGGTGCTGATCACGAATCTGACATCCGCTTTTCACGATTCGGTCGGAGACCACCCATAGCGTTAACATGGGTGGTCCAGGCAGGGTCACCGATTTCGCTGAAGCTTCGTCTTTTTCACGATTCGGTCGGAGACCACCCATAGCGTTAACATGGGTGGTCCAGGCAGGGTCACCGATTTCGCTGAAACCTCGTCTAGGGGGCTTATTTGGGGGTGCTGATCACGAATCTGACATCCGTTTCTCGTTTTACGCCGGAGTTTGGACGAAATCGGTGGCCACTACCTTAGTCACCCATACCCCACGTAACCTACTGTACTCCAGAGTAAAACGGAAAACGGATGCCAGATTCGTGATCAGCACCCTAAATAACCCCCTTAGACGAAGTTTCAGCGAAATCGGTGACCCTGCCTGGACCACCCTTGTTAACGGTATGGGTGGTCTCCGACCGAATCGTGAAAAACGGATATCAGTTTCGTGATCAGCACCCCAAATAACCCCCTGGACAACGTTTCAGCGAAAAAAAAATTCTCGACCAAAGTCTTGTCGGCGGAGTCGGAACTTTTAACTAGTGCCCATTTTCGAGTTTACAAGCTCCGATTAGATATTCTTGTTGCTGCTCCGTCTATGTCTAAAATATCTCCTATATCTCTAGAAGGTGTGTCGCAGAAAGCATCTTCCTAGCCGAAGCGAGAGGCTGTGGCAGACATCTAACGACTGTTTACTAGCGGGCACTAATAAACTTCCATAGGAAGTGCTCTCCTTTTCAACGTTCGATTGTGCCAAGTTCAACCGTCTTCGTTTTTCCATCAAGGAGTTATGCTGACTAGTGAACAAGCACCGATAATGGTCGATTATTTCGACGTCTCCCGAGCTGATCAAAAACACGTTAGGAGTCGGGTTTGTCGTCAAAATGCGGACATGTGATGCTCGCGAAAG
>OX375865.1:87341093-87406116 GCA_947359475.1 Heligmosomoides polygyrus bakeri | reverse complement strand
AACAAGCACCGATAATGGTCGATTATTTCGACGTCTCCCGAGCTGATCAAAAACACGTTAGGAGTCGGGTTTGTCGTCAAAATGCGGACATGTGATGCTCGCGAAAGCAGAGCTTTCTGTTCGTCCTCCTTGGCACCTGCCCATTTCTCTGTGCCAGCGAGCAGCCATGAAACCAACCCCTCGCCCGTGTGCGTGAGTGTTCGCTTATCTGGGGCGCTCGTTCCGTCTAGCAACAGCACCCCGACACCGAAACACCGCTGCTGCTGGCCGAGCGAGCGAGCGAGCCAGCCAGCCAGCCAGCCAGCCAACGTTCGAATTTTGGCGCGCCGACAACGGCGTGGCGTGGCCTCGCCGTTGCGTCGAGCAGCGCGGGCGATGCACCTGATGCGACTCGAGACTCGGACGGACGCAGGCGAACGAACAACGCCAGCACAGCGCAACGATACACCAAGAATCAGCAGTGACTTTCGGCACAAATCAGCCCTCTGTAGCAGCGGATCCTACGCCGCACCACGGCCACCATCATCACACATCTACTCATTTCACAAAACAACAACAACAACAACAACAGACCAAAGATATTTTATTCACAGAACACACACAGCTCGACTTCATGATTCGTAGATGGCAATTGTGGCCCTAAAGAGGGCCGTTGGGTTAGATGTGTAGCGTGAGTCTCGTTGCGAGAGCTTCTTATCCGCCGAAACCGTACAGGGTACGTCCTTGGCGCTTCAGAGCGTAGACGACATCCATGGCGGTGACGGTCTTTCTCTTGGCGTGCTCGCAGTAGGTGACCGCATCACGGATCACGTTCTCAAGGAACACCTTGAGGACACCGCGGGTCTCCTCGTAGATGAGACCGCTGATGCGCTTCACTCCACCACGGCGGGCGAGACGACGGATGGCTGGCTTGGTGATGCCCTGGATGTTGTCACGCAGCACCTTGCGATGGCGTTTGGCGCCTCCCTTGCCGAGTCCTTTGCCTCCTTTACCACGTCCAGACATAGCGACGATACGATTGTGTAGCACTCACGAGTGAGATGTGGTCGAGGGCGCGCGCGCCGCTTATATAGGCCGTGGCGACTCGTCGCCGGGTTATCACGCGGGGACCCCTCCCCGTCAAGCTTTGAGCGACGCGGTTACGGTAGTAGATGCTGGAGAACCGACACCACGCAGAAACGGCGGATCTTCTTCATCAAACATCTGAACTGGTATCACTAGGAAACTCGTATGGAAGATATCTTGCGCTTTTGCGTAACTGAGATACGTAGACGTTTAGGGTGTTTTTGTGTGATTCGTGGTAGTGCACGGGCTTATGCTCGTATCGAGATTGCTCACTCTCCTAGCCTCCAGTCATAGAACTAGCCAATCCGTGGATGTACCTGACCGCTAGCCTAACCGCGTCACCGCGCCAACAGTAGTGTGATAGTGTTGAATTTGGCTCCAACAATTAACTACTGATGAATAGCAATGCGCGCGAACACACCACTTTAACAAGAAGACAAACCACAAGTCCCACGCATGGCGCACCCTTAGGTCTACGCTCCACTCTCTGCAAGCCTGTCATCACTTATCATTACCGCCAGCAAATCATATCCACACCGTAACACGCACACAGTCCCCCACCGTATCCGCGACCAGGTTCCCTTCCACAGCGCCATCCCCATAATCATAACCACACAACACAACACAACAATTCAACTGAAGCACATAGTATCATTTATTCAGATCACCATCACCACCAAACCACTCTCGCACCACTCGTATGAGATGCTCTCGAGATTCGTACACGTCAGAATTGTGGCCCTAAAGAGGGCCGTTGGGTTAGATTGAAATCATCGACTTCTCGGACTTAAGCGCGTTCACCGCGGATGCGACGAGCCAGCTGGATGTCCTTCGGCATGATGGTGACACGCTTGGCGTGGATAGCGCACAAGTTGGTGTCCTCGAAGAGACCGACGAGGTAAGCCTCGCTAGCCTCCTGCAGAGCCATCACAGCCGACGATTGGAAACGCAGGTCGGTCTTGAAATCCTGAGCGATTTCTCGAACGAGGCGCTGGAACGGCAGCTTGCGGATGAGCAGCTCGGTCGACTACTGGTAGCGACGGATCTCACGAAGAGCGACGGTTCCCGGGCGGTAACGATGGGGTTTCTTCACGCCTCCGGTGGCCGGTGCTGATTTGCGAGCGGCCTTGGTGGCCAACTGCTTACGTGGGGCCTTGCCTCCAGTCGATTTGCGAGCGGTCTGCTTGGTACGAGCCATTGCGATGTGAGATTGTCCTGAGCGAACGATAGGCGACACGGCGCCGCGTACGCTTTATATAGGGCCACGCCGGAGTGGGCGGAGTCCCCTTTGCGATCACCCCGTAGCGGCGGGTCATCGCAAAAATCGTCGGAAGCCCTCCAGAGTTGGACGTACGTGAATTCCGTCGCATTGCGATGATGGAGATGGAATTTTTATAGGACGTTCAGCTAGTGGATTAATATTAGAGTTTGGAGATTTTTCACATTTTTCGCACAAACAATCGTCGATTTCGAGGAAGAGGAAGAATTCGGCATCCCGATTCCCATGTGGATTATTAGTGCAAAATTGCATTTTCGTCGTAAAATTACACCCACCCAAAAAGAGTAAACGGCCTTGATAAACGGCGGGTGGGGGGAATTCCTGAAGTGGGGAAAACACCAGTATGTAGGACATTCATGTCATTTGAAAGAAACACAACAAATCATGCACGTAGCATAGAAAACGAAGCAGTTGACCCTAAGGGGAACGAGTCGTGCATAAGGTGCACGCAGATGCTGTTTTTCGATGAGTCAGTCGATCAAGCAAAAGCCTTCAATTGAGACCTGAGAAGCTTCAGAACCCCCAACTACTACGCCTTCGACTCAAATCAACAGACTGCCAATGGTGAAAGTAGGAAATTCGACGTGTACGCCAACTACTTCCCCAGTGATCGGCAACATCTATGCAGTGCAGGCTGCAAATTGTGCCAGCATTCGAGGATCAGCTAACCCGCATGAAATACGACGCAGCGTCTCATGGCTACAGCGGCCACGCCGACCAGAGTATCGCTTCTCGGCCTTTTGGCTAAGATCAAAGTTTAGTTTCTGTTCTTATCGAATTAACCTTCGATAGAGATTCGAATGAATCTCGTTAAGGTTATTTGATTTTTGAGACCGGACGAGGTTGTGGGCTTGCTCGCACCTCGTCACGGGTCGGCCCAGCGTTGCACTGCTGCTGGGATCGGCCCACCCCTCCGGGGGAATAAGCCGAACGACCAGGAACAAGAGGAGCTGGGGAAAGTGGGTGTACGGATAGGAGCTAAATGGAGAATCTAGTCTAGTCGACCATCACGTAGTAGAGCTGTGGCCACTTGAAGCGATGCTGCGAAGAGCACTCGATGTCAAAAGCACCGTTCCACAGTCGCTGGTTCAGCGCCGCCCTGAGCCTTGTGTTCTTCTGACCGCTCCACACAACTCCTGCAAGGCATGGCGCATATATCCAGATTGGATCCTTTTGTCACGAAGCTATCGTTTCAGCTTTACACGTTCCTTTGTCAGCTGAACAGTCCCGTTCCTCAAAACGATTAGTGCAATCATATTAGACACACTCATTGTCTCGTGACCGAGGCAACATTTCCATAGTGCCACATCCGCAACTGTTTAGGTGGTGTTGAACTCGAAACCGAGATAGTACACGCTTTATTGCCGACTAACGTTTCGGCGATGTCGCCTTCTTCAGAGTCTGAAGTTCAACACCACCTAAACAATTGGACAACGATCAATGCCGAGATTCATCGAGGGTCGAACCTGGCAGCTACATCCGCAACTCTTCAGAGGCACGCTCGCAAATCAGATATGCCGCGACAAGAGGGGTCCGTCTACAGAATGATGGCGTGGCGTCGTTCTCATCAGTTTCCAAGCGCACAGCAATCCCTACATGCTGACAAATCTTGAAGGGAAACGTATTTCTCACAGAACGTTCACACACACTCAAAAGCCACATACGAGCGGTTACAGTAAGCGTTTTATTCAATCAGTACAGACACACGAGCTAGTGCTCGTCGATTCGTATAGCGATGCAGATGTGGCCCTAAAGAGGGCCGTTGGGTTAGATGTTGGCGTACGCCGTGAGCAATTTACTTGCTTGAGGTGTACTTGGTGACGGCCTTGGTGCCCTCAGATACGGCGTGCTTGGCGAGCTCTCCGGGAAGGATGAGTCGGACGGCCGTCTGGATTTCGCGAGATGAGATCGTCGACCGCTTGTTGTAGTGGGCGAGACGCGAGGCTTCGGCAGCGATGCGCTCGAAGACGTCGTTCACGAACGAGTTCATGATCGACATGGCCTTCGATGAGACACCGGTGTCGGGGTGGACCTGCTTCAGCACACGGTAGATGTAGACGGAGTAGCTCTCCTTGCGGCGATGACGCTTCTTCTTGTCTCCAGTACGGGCGGCCTTCTGGCTCTTCGCGGCTTTCTTGGCTCCCTTGGCGGACGGCTTTGGTGGCATGATGAGGATTCACTGGCGTGTCAGTGGTGAAGGCACGCTGGCCACGGCCACCTTTTATACGGGCGACGTTCCGCAGCCCCGCCTCCCCCTCCCGCGGCCGCCGCGCCCACCGTCAGCCCAGGCGTGCTCGCGGGCAGGGGCGGGGTCTGCGCACGGCCTGCTGCATAACCGCTGCGCCGACACGCTATCGGCTACCCGTGAGTGTTCTACTCGCAGTTCTCAGTCGTCGTCGCCTACAACAATGTCTGGACGTGGAAAGGGAGGCAAGGCCAAGACCGGAGGAAAGTCGAAGTCGCGTTCGTCGCGCGCTGGACTGCAGTTCCCCGTCGGTCGTCTTCATCGTATGCTCCGCAAGGGCAACTACGCTGGACGTATCGGTGGTGGAGCTCCAGTGTACCTGGCCGCCGTCCTCGAATATCTCGCCGCTGAGGTGCTCGAACTGGCCGGTAACGCCGCTCGCGACAACAAGAAGACGAGAATCAACCCTCGTCATCTCCAGCTCGCTGTCCGCAACGACGAGGAGCTCAACAAGCTTCTCTCCGGTGTGACCATCGCTCAGGGAGGTGTTCTGCCTAACATCCAGGCCGTTCTCCTGCCCAAGAAGACCGCCGGTGACAAGGAATAAGCGCACTCTCGTGCTCTCTCATCTAACCCAACGGCCCTCTTTAGGGCCACATATGTGCACTATACGAATCGAATTTGAGAAACGATTGTTTGAATAAATCTTGTAAAGTGTATATTGTTGCAATGCGTGTAATTGACAAAATGAAGGAGATTGGTTTGGCAGCACGGGGACAAGCCGTCTGTGTCGTCGAAAATACACGGTTTCACCGACCAGCAAAAGGTTTCAGCAGTGGGATTTTGCTGGGCGGTTTTCTCGTCCTAGTCCATCACTCAATAGTTCTACAGTGGCAGCATGCCAAGAATGCCTTGGTTCATGTGAAAATGGCCCCATCACTCTGTAACGTATAGATCAGGAGTGTGCGTTAGATTTTTTCGGTAAATTTTCAACGACTATTTTCTAACGAAAATTTTTTGCGTTGAACTAGGTGAATTTGGTAAAATCGTTAAATTAAATTTCCCTTCGATGCTTCGACCGTTGGTTGGGCAAGTTTTAGTCGAATCAAATGTTACTAGTCTGAAGAGCTAATATGTAGTGGGAAGCGGCCTAGGAAATTCAAAAAGGCGAATCCACGGCAGAGAAACAGTGGGCGCGCACGCAAATAAATTGCTCAAGGAGAATAAAAAATGCCGACAGTTCTCGAATTCTACTGAAAGTAAGTATTTTATAGGGCAACTTCAGTATTTGTGTGAGACTCCCCAGTATCGCAGACGATACTGCAAACTCTCACACCAAAATCGACCAGAATGCATTTATATGAAGAAGAATGAGTAAAAATTCGAAAACAGTGTGTAAAATCTCGTTAATGCAATTTAACGGAAATTTTCGTCGTCAAGTTTCGTTAGAAGCTTTTAAGGAAGGTGTCCATTGGATCGGAATGAATCATTTTCGGATATCTCGATCCGAATCATCCAAAAATCCGGGGTCCGCGACAATAGCGTTATCCGATTCGTGCAATTATCCGAAGATTCTCGATCGGATCAAATGTATAATGTCCATAATGTGCTGGCGATGGTTTCCGAAAGCTATATTCCTGAGATCGGGTTCGATTCACTCAACATGGCTCAAGCTAAAAATGAATTCTGCAACCGATTTCAAATTTTCGCATTTGTTCCACATATGACAGCATAATGTTCGAATTTGCAGTGGGGGGCTTAGTCTGCTGGACCGTCCCCACTACGCTGTCCAGCGCTCACAAGGTGTTTCGAACTTGGCGTGGCTTGATCGTCATCTCATCTGCGTACTGTTACGTGACTACCGACCACTGGATTGTCCCATTCTCAAGCTGTCGTCCATTATTGCAATCGTCTACATCGTGATTATTGCGCTTCTGTTGCCAGCACAGTACGATGTTGCCAATGGCCTAACCGGCGGCCATTCCTATCACGCCTCATCGGACGGCGGGTGCGGTCTGTGCTTGAATTCTGGCGGCTACGCAACAGTAGACGACGCCAGCGAAAGATTGGCGTAGCGGAGAGATTTAGACACGGATACGGACTACCACCACCTACAGCCACACGCGAACGATGAAGAAACGAAGCAGAATTGAATAAAAATGTATGGAGGTCTCTCAAGAACGACAGAGTGGATTGACATTTCTTTGCTCGATTAGGGAGGCGCTTTGAACGAATGGATGGACTTGAATGAAGAAAGGTATGAGCAGTCCAGCAGAAGTGGTATTAAGAATAATGATCGCCTTACTAAGGTTGAGGGAGCACCATGTGCATGGCTCAAGTGCGAAGTCTGCTCAATACAAAATGATTGTGAAGGTCAAAAAGTAAATGAGACCGATCGTTCAGATAGGTTTTGGATGAAGAACGAGAAATAGAAACTCACCAACGATCACGTCTAGAGCGTTTCCATGAAGACAGGAAATGTTTTTTTTTCTTCTTCAAGGGTTTGAATAATGCTTTAAAATTCTACTCAAAAGCGAGCAGATGACGAAAAAGAAGAACGCTAAGCAGAGGTGAATCATAGCAGGTTTGTTGTTCAGATTGAAGAAACCTCTCCTATTACCGTGTTTTCCTGCTTGATTGACACTGTAGCTGCGTTAATTTTACCGTACCTGCATGAGCGCGCTTGACTTATTCACCAATCAAAGAGGAGAGAGAGAGGAACGATGCAATTCCTGCGAATTGTACCAATTCTCTATTGTCGCTTCGTTCAGAGTAGGCTCACGATGTCGAACAAAACTCAACGAGAAGTTTGAATTGAACAGTGATCGCGAAGGACAGGTTGCTAAAATTTGAAGGCGAACACAGAAATGCTCAAAAGTTTCGAAACATTAGCCAAGTAATCCATTGCATAGATTCTAAGCGCATGCATATGTGGGTTGGAAGTTTTGACGCACGGCAAGTTTACCACACAAAACGCGCTTCATTCAGACGTGGAAGTTGCAGCTTATTTTGCGCCCTCTAAGCATAACTTCTCATCACACAGCGATTCTCCACTAGGGTGTGCAGCACGGCAAGCAGAGCTTCCTACATGGTAAAGAAAGTGTTAAAAACCAAAATTGAACGACTACGCTATGCCGACAGCTTATCATTGCAACAAGGCCAGACTGCATCATAAGATGCACACCAAAAAGTGATTTTTGGTTCAGCCAAGGACATCTGAACAGGTAAATGCATTCTAAATAATTCTAGTGAAGCCCCCGTGTCGACTACTGCACTCTTATTCTCGACACAAAAATCAGTGCTGGAGCGAGTTTTTCCTTCTTATGTTTTATTCATCTATTTACTCAACGCACAAATGTCACTGGGCATGTAAGTGAACTTCAACGGAACCCCACCAGAGCAAAGATGCTTGGTCTTCGCAGTCTGTGCTCTAGAAGAAAAAGGCTGATCTGCTCATGTTGTTCAAAATTCTGTCTAAAACCGCTGCGGTTGACCCACTGATAGTCTTCAAGAATCCACTGTCTACAAATAGAAATGGAAAGCCTAGAATCTATGTCGAAGAACGCAGACAAGATCAGATTTTTTATCCACGTGTACTGCACGACACGCCTTTCAATAAACAACTAAATAAACAATAGAAACCCTTTTGAATTCTTCCTGCTTGTGCGCTTTTTAGGCCAGTCATTCCGCACCAAGAGAGCGATAGTCATGCTACGGTCTAATGAATAGTTGATCGCTCAGCGATGTAGAGTTTAAAGAGGTGGAAGTGGACGAGTGAACATTTTCGGGCACTAGTGAAAAGTTCCGACTCCACCGACAACACTTCGGTGGAGAAAATTTTATTCGCTGAAACTTCGTCTAGGGGGTTATTTGGGGTGCTGATCACGAATCTGATATCCATTGTTCACGATTCGGTTGGAGACCACCCATAGCGTTAACATGGGTGGTCCAGGCAGGGCCACCGATTTCGCTGAAACTTCGTCTAGGGAGCTTATTTGGGGTGCTGCTGATCACGAATCTGATATCCATTGTTCACGATTCGGTTGGAGACCACCCATAGCGTTAAGATGGGTGGTCCAGGCAGGGTCACCGATTTCGCTGAAACCTCGTCTAGGGGGCTTATTTGGGGGTGCTGATCACGAATCTGACATCCGCTTTTCACGATTCGGTCGGAGACCACCCATAGCGTTAACATGGGTGGTCCAGGCAGGGTCACCGATTTCGCTGAAGCTTCGTCTTTTTCACGATTCGGTCGGAGACCACCCATAGCGTTAACATGGGTGGTCCAGGCAGGGTCACCGATTTCGCTGAAGCTTCGTCTTTTTCACGATTCGGTCGGAGACCACCCATAGCGTTAACATGGGTGGTCCAGGCAGGGTCACCGATTTCGCTGAAACTTCGTCTTTTTCACGTTTCGGTCGGAGACCACCCATAGCGTTAACATGGGTGGTCCAGGCAGGGTCACCGATTTCGCTGAAACTTCGTCTTTTTCACGATTCGGTCGGAGACCACCCATAGCGTTAACATGGGTGGTCCAGGCAGGGTCACCGATTTCGCTGAAACTTCGTCTTTTTCACGATTCGGTCGGAGACCACCCATAGCGTTAACATGGGTGGTCCAGGCAGGGTCACCGATTTCGCTGAAACCTCGTCTAGGGGGCTTATTTGGGGGTGCTGATCACGAATCTGACATCCGCTTTTCACGATTCGGTCGGAGACCACCCATAGCGTTAACATGGGTGGTCCAGGCAGGGTCACCGATTTCGCTGAAGCTTCGTCTTTTTCACGATTCGGTCGGAGACCACCCATAGCGTTAACATGGGTTGTCCAGACAGAGTCACCGATTTCGCTGAAACCTCGTCTAGGGGGCTTATTTGGGGGTGCTGATCACGAATCTGACATCCGCTTTTCACGATTCGGTCGGAGACCACCCATAGCGTTAACATGGGTGGTCCAGGCAGGGTCACCGATTTCGCTGAAGCTTCGTCTTTTTCACGATTCGGTCGGAGACCACCCATAGCGTTAACATGGGTTGTCCAGGCAGAGTCACCGATTTCGCTGAAACCTCGTCTAGGGGGCTTATTTGGGGGTGCTGATCACGAATCTGACATCCGTTTCTCGTTTTACGCCGGAGTTTGGACGAAATCGGTGGCCACTACCTTAGTCACCCATACCCCACGTAACCTACTGTACTCCAGAGTAAAACGGAAAACGGATGCCAGATTCGTGATCAGCACCCTAAATAACCCCCTTAGACGAAGTTTCAGCGAAATCGGTGACCCTGCCTGGACCACCCTTGTTAACGGTATGGGTGGTCTCCGACCGAATCGTGAAAAACGGATATCAGTTTCGTGATCAGCACCCCAAATAACCCCCTGGACAACGTTTCAGCGAAAAAAAAATTCTCGACCAAAGTCTTGTCGGCGGAGTCGGAACTTTTAACTAGTGCCCATTTTCGAGTTTACAAGCTCCGATTAGATATTCTTGTTGCTGCTCCGTCTATGTCTAAAATATCTCCTATATCTCTAGAAGGTGTGTCGCAGAAAGCATCTTCCTAGCCGAAGCGAGAGGCTGTGGCAGACATCTAACGACTGTTTACTAGCGGGCACTAATAAACTTCCATAGGAAGTGCTCTCCTTTTCAACGTTCGATTGTGCCAAGTTCAACCGTCTTCGTTTTTCCATCAAGGAGTTATGCTGACTAGTGAACAAGCACCGATAATGGTCGATTATTTCGACGTCTCCCGAGCTGATCAAAAACACGTTAGGAGTCGGGTTTGTCGTCAAAATGCGGACATGTGATGCTCGCGAAAGCAGAGCTTTCTGTTCGTCCTCCTTGGCACCTGCCCATTTCTCTGTGCCAGCGAGCAGCCATGAAACCAACCCCTCGCCCGTGTGCGTGAGTGTTCGCTTATCTGGGGCGCTCGTTCCGTCTAGCAACAGCACCCCGACACCGAAACACCGCTGCTGCTGGCCGAGCGAGCGAGCGAGGCAGCCAGCCAGCCAGCCAGCCAACGTTCGAATTTTGGCGCGCCGACAACGGCGTGGCGTGGCCTCGCCGTTGCGTCGAGCAGCGCGGGCGATGCACCTGATGCGACTCGAGACTCGGACGGACGCAGGCGAACGAACAACGCCAGCACAGCGCAACGATACACCAAGAATCAGCAGTGACTTTCGGCACAAATCAGCCCTCTGTAGCAGCGGATCCTACGCCGCACCACGGCCAATGCAGATAATGTTGATAAAAAAGTCTTGTTGGTTGATCTTCTGGTTAATAACCAAGACGTCGGATATTACATTATAATCTATTTATTTCTACGTGTTTCTGACCCTCTATTGTGTTTTGTTATAATAAGTAATCGTTTAGAAGCGGTCATCACCAGCTAGGATTGTACCTATGGACATGCCTGCAATGAGAATCGTCAAAGGCTTTCGAAGTTTTTATATTGTTCCTCTGGCCAGCGATAGCGCTCAGCCCGAAGCAAAGCCGCTTTAACATGAAAAGAACACCTTACTAACTCAACAAAGGTGTATTTGAGTACAATTATAAAGTGTACAACATATACAAATAAATGACTATATATTTAAAAAAAAATCTAATCATAAATGCTTACCGGCTTCTTTTCGGACCTAGAATGCACGTATCAGGGTTCCCCTCCTTCGTTTCGTCAGCTAAACGTGAAAAAAGCTTTGAATCTCCGAAAATTTAAAAAAACAAAAAAACAATTTCAAACAGAAATTTCCGCATGACTCCTATTATAGATTTAACCAGACGTTCAGCGGCCTAGTGGCTGCCAAACGTCTGGTTGGGGGCTTCACCCACAAGCCCCCTTGTATAGAACACAATTGATTACAAAGTATATCATAAAGCTAGAGAAAAACCTTAGAACAAATTAGATTACTTCTGAACCGAAATAGTAGAAAGATAGAAAAAACTTACCAGAAATAACCGTTACTGGAGGTTTTCTGTGCTCTCTCAGCTTCTACAGAAGATACCTGAAATTAAGAAATTACTTTATAAAGTTGTATACCTGCTTCAGGCTCGCATAGACTGATGCAAGCTGTGGGTGAAGAGAGAAAGAACTGCATCGCCCCGCGATGAGTTCATCGCTGCTTGCAAACGGGGCGATATCTTCATCGCGTGGCGATGCTGATAATTGCGTGCGATAAGGTATTCGCTGCAGAACAGCTATGAACACCTCGCGACGGGGCGACGCGAAGTGTTGATATGATATGGGGTAGATTATGATGAGATGTTGGAGATTATGTTCAGACGTTAATCGCGTGCCGTTCATAGCGGTGCGATTCCAGGTGAGGGAGCGACGCGACCGCTCGCGGCGCAGCGAAGGAAGAATAGCCGCCATCGCTTGAAATGGAACGATATCTTCATCGCGTGGCGATGAAGATATCGCATGGCGATGATGATATCGCCGACCGATAAGTTGTTCGCTGCAGAACAGCTATGAACACCTTGCGACGGGGCGACGCGACGTCGCTCGATCGATATGCAGGATTATCATTACGTCGCGTCGCGTGGCGATGATGCTCTGAACGCCCCCTAATGGTTCTTCTTTATTACTTAAGCTCTTCTTGGTGCCACCTGCTGTCCTGATTCATTGTTCCCCCTATCGACCCCATCTGGATGCTCCACCAGGTCTCCCCTCCTGATCGTTGTCGGTTCTCCACCCTCGAAGTCCCCCTTCTACTCTTACCTCTTTAGTGGTCTTCTCATGCTAATGGTGCGAAGTCGGCTTCTGAAGCTGGACGATCAGAAACGCCGTAGGTGCTGTTATGTTAAGCAGCAAAGGGCTGCGCTTCCCCTGCTGCAGCAACATTCCACGTTCAATAGCAAATTTTGCCCGCGCTGTAGATGATGAGGCGTATCTCACTCAGGTTAGATCACTCAAACGTCATCGACCGCTAACTCGATTATATAGTGGTAGATAGATTGGCCATAGCATCGAGATGGAAACATGTGTGCTAAAAGAAGCACGAAAGCCTATCGGCTGTAGCAGCCTATATCTGCGAGTGCAAATAGCATTATGTTCTAAAGAGATAGTATCATCGCCTATCTTCTGCGATGATGCTCAAGCCCTGAGAGGTCAGAGGCGTGACGCTACCATACAGCGGACGCACAACCGTTCTCGCCCCACCTGTACATAGACCTGTTGGTCTCTCAATAAACTCTGTCTCATCTCTTGTACTCGCCATCACATCCACTGAACCACCGCATTATTAGGGCGTATAAGTCCTTCGCCGTATCGCATTATACATTTGGTGCAACGGCCTAACAAGCCTAAGTCTCCCGTGTCAAAGTGTAACAGCTTTGGGACCTGGAGCATAAAGTCGGTCGAATATAAGATCGCATTCTCTGAATCCAAGAGAATAAGTCTCCCGTTAAACACCTGGAGCACAAAGTCGATTCTATTCACGATCGCACTTTCTAAATATGAAAGCTAAGTCTCTACGCTAAAAGAACATGGAGCATCCTTTTCTCTTCGTAGCTAACATCACTAAAGGAGAATTTTTTAAAAATGGCATTCCATTCAAGTCATGACAAGGAGTTGGACTTCTGAAGTCAACGAAGTGGAATTTTCCATCGCCATTGCTCATATATTTTAGACCCCCTTACATTATTAAAGGTGTCTCTAGGCACAGTTTATAAATTCATGTTCATGCGCTGTCCTTGTTCCGACCAAAGGTTATAAACAGCTCTTACAGTAAATTGTTACATAGGGCAAACATTTGGTAGAAAAGTTTAAGAAGTCGTACATCCTTCCAACGGACAACTTCTTGTGAATGACACTCAGATTATTAGGTTGGTGGAAAAGTCTTGCACTACAGCTTTTTTCTTCAAAATTTTATTTTTTCCTTTGTGAGCGACCTTAACCAACAAAGTAGTTACCATTTACATCTACGACCTTTTGTCATCTGACGGGGAGATCATGAAATCCTTTCTTCTAGAATGAAGTCAGCTGTGAATCGAAGAAGTGCTCCACCTCGGATTCCAGTTCGGTTCGGTCGTTGAAGCACCTATCCCTTAGATGTTGCTTGAGAGCTAAAAAGAGGTGGTATTCCGATAGCGAAAGATCTTGCGAATACGGTGGGTGGGGCAGCATCTCCCACCTAAGCTCCTGCCACTTCTGGCGAGACGACCATGCAAGGTGGGGGGGGGGGCGAGCGTTGTTGTGTAGAAGGTAAACATCGCGCGTTTGCGCGACATGGCCTCGCCCAGTTTCTGCAGCTGTGTAGAGTGGATGTTCGGTGTTACTGGTGCCGTCGTCAGGAAGCTCACGATAGAGCGTTCCTCGAGAATCTCATCAACAGCACAGCATTACCTTTCTCTGGTGGATGTTCGCCCTGAGGTTGTGGTTCTCCTTGAGGGAGCCACTGGGCCATCCGAGTATGGTTAACGAGGAAGACCCAGGATTCATATCTTGTGCCGATATTCTCGAGAAAGTCTTTACTACGAAAACGAACAAGGAGGGACTGAGCGATAGTCAATCGCGAAGCCTTATCCTAGTAACGAAGTCAGTCAGTCTTCACTGCAATCGTAGTAATGCCCTCAAAAGCAAATTGCAGCGGAAGTTCGTGTTAAATCTTGAAAAATTTTCAAACTTTTTGGTGCAAGACTTTTTCATCAATCTAATACCAATCTATCGAACATCGCGATTCATCGGACGAATGAATGGATTTCACCATCAAATTAGCGCTTAGGTTCCTCCTTCTTGCCATTCAAAAAAGCCACAATGGTTGTTGGAGAGTGGAAAGTTTGTGACCATTCTAACACTGACAACGTTTTTTAGGAGAATCTTATTGATGCACTAGTTTCTTTGCGCTAACTATCATAAAGTTTTCTTAGGATCGAAGCTGCTACTTAAATTGAGATTCAACAAGTTCAATTTATTAAAGGTGTGAAACCTTCTACGGAGGAACTGCGTGATAATAGCAATCACGATCATACCGTTAATCGGACGGATCAGACGAGTTCATGGCGCGATTTGTAATGAAAGCAATCGCGCGAACAGCTTTCGTCGAATTTGAAATAGCCTAAGAACATTTTTTTGCTGTTGGAGATACGATATTGCGATACAGCTTGAATTCTGGCGGTCGGGTACCTACAGCAAAATTTCTATGCTGTTTTCTGCTTTCTGATCAATTTCTCGGAAAAAAGGAAAAAATTTGCTCAAAATGGCCAGAAAATCAGAAAAAAAGGAAACAGGAATTCTATCCACCCCTGGTGCGGGTGACTAATTTCATGGCTACCGATTTCTCCAAGTTTAGCATAGGGGTTGGAGAGGGTATCTGGGCTTCTCATGACGATCGAATGTCAGATTTGTAACTAACGTTGAAGAGAACTACCCTTTGCGATGAAGTGTTATTCGTACGAGGCAGGACATTAGCGAACATTTTATCAACTGTTTTGTTACTGCAAAGAATCACTATTTGATTAACGGCAAAGAAGAGAACGGTTCTTTCATCAAAATTATCTAACAAGCAGCAATTTCTCTACGCTGCAAGATAACGGGTTAATCGTACGCGTTTTGATAACCATCACTAGGATTGGGTAAGGGACCCTTACCCACATAAACTCGCCTCGGAATCGAAATTTTGAAAGCAGACCTTCAATAGGTGAACATCTCCATAAATACTCCTTCCAGGTCATGTTTAGGCGAACTTTCCCACCTCTGGAGTCGCGAAAATTCGTTAGTACCAATGAATCTGTTTTCCTTTGAATAAATCAGTAGACATTTTAGTTGCGATGTTTCACAGAGTCCTTTTATTGATTGTGGCGGATCTTTTTTATGAAGTGCAGAAATACTGTACTACAGGAGAGCCGATCCATAAACCACTCTATACTCACTTCGCCACTCCTCTAGTACACCGCCCTAAAGTGGTAGCTGGGGCTAAGGCAGTTTAATCAGCTTGGAACTATGAGTACGTCGTCTTGAAGCACCTAAACTGTTATGCCCGCATGCACATTTGTAGGCCGTTAGTTCTCCGCGCCTTCCCGCAGAGGTCTACTAAAATCGGAGAAAATCGTGTCACACAAGGCTAACATGTGTTTTCGCACCGCTGTAACTTTGTTCAATCATAAGCTAGATTGCTATGTTTCAGCGTGCTACTAGAGTGCTCTGCATCCTACAAATCACACAAGACGCAACTGGAAAGGTTCACAAATGGCAGAATACGCACACGCGTGCAATTTAGCACAGCAACGGTCAATGTTCCCTCGCTCTTACTCGTCTAGATTACAGCTTTCCCTACTGTCAATAAAACCTTCAATTCAGCATGAGAAACTCTATCGAACGGTATCTAGCATAGCCCAATTCCAAGGTATTGATTTTCGATGACGTCATCGTCTGTCTGCCGCGGATTCGAGGGGGGGGGGGCAGCGATACTCATTTTGATGCGTGCGGTCGCGCGCGCGTGCTTCGGCCGGGCGGAGTCCTCGCTGCTCCGCCTGCGTGTAGGATGAGTTTTACGCTGACGTTCCGAGCCTGGGCCAGCTGAAGCGCTAGTTGTGCGCAGATGGAGGCACTGATGGACAAAACGTGGGTAGAAAACGGCAGAACGACTAAATATAGTGGCATAATGTGAGACCGTAATAGTGCTCATTAATCGAGTGGCATTAAGCCACGTGATATAAGTGGAGGAGGGGAACCTGGTGAAAGCTAAACGAAGAGGAACATCCAAAGACGAAATCTGGTAATAGGAAAACGATAAGGGGTCCTAGAGGGACAGAACTCTGTTTTTAAGTTCAAAGTTGTGTGTTAAAAATTGTAAAATATTCAATTATCAGATTAGATTATTCATCTGAGGAGTAGATATAGTACATTTTGAGTGTTTCCTGCAGCGGATACACATTCACCTTTAGCAAGGCACGTTGTGTATTCAGAGGCCGAGTGCATAAAAATACATCGAGCCTATACAAATTGAATTTGATAATCTTTTTTGTGAAAGCTTCATAACTTTTCTTAATTCATGACAACTTATTGGCATCTCTCTCTTCTCACTGGTTCAAAGTTTTATTGCATGACATATTCATATAAAATTATTAATCAGTAGCTTTAAGTCTGACAGCTGTTTCACGATTTAGCATTCCTGATGATAAACTGGCAGGATTAAACTTGCAGGTCCAAATAGCAAACTAAATGCAATGTGTGAAAGATTTTGGAATTTTGGAAATACCAAAAGCCCATGAAAGCCTATTCGTGTAGTATGCAAATAAAATGAATCTGATGGCGTAAAAGCACTCGAATATTATTAGACGATGTAGTGGAGTAGGTAGCCTCTGAAAACTTATCACACAAAAATTGGACTCTTTATGGACAAACGATGCTCCTCTTTTTCCTCTAAAACGACTCTTCACCTATTTAGGCCTCACATGTATTTTAGGACTCATACCGCTCCTGAGCATTCAGGAAGCTCTTACTTCTTACCTTAAGAAGGCAAGAGCTTTCTAGGCCCCTGAAAGTTCTACCTCCCTACCGCAGCCCCTTCGGCTCTAATCGTTCCCTTGTTGTAACTGGGGTAGAAACACAAAACGAAGATTCTCCCGTAGTATACTGAAGGTAAAAATATCTGTGTACAGGCATAACCCTAATCACTTGCGATTCACGTGAATGGCCACAGCACGCTCGACGGCCGTTTACAAAGAAGCAGATGCGCAGCGGAGGGCCGCGCTTGCAGCGCTTACTTCGCGTCAACTCACAGGGGAGGTCAATGAACTTCCCATGGGAATCTTATAAGTGACCTATTGAGCGCTGTGGGGGATTGTCCGAGAGGCACCCCAGTGGTTTAAAACTGAATGCAGCTAAGGGACATTTTATTTAACGAATTTACCGAATTTACCTTTTTAACGCGAAAATGTTTCGTTAAAAAGTGGTCGTTAAAAATTTACCGAAAAATTTAACGCACACCCCTGCTGCCCATCGCCTCCCCACCACTCTCTGCGAATCGAAGGTTTAGGGATTTGTACTCCCACAACTCCGGAGATCGAAAGCAGGTTTCGCCCAAGCGTCGTCTAGAGGGCTAATTGAGGTGCTGATCGCAAATCTAGTAAACGTTTTCGCGTGATCGCGTGATTCCACATTTTCATGAGTGATCAAGTTTATCAGTTTGAGTACATAGAATCGCTTTCTTCACCTACATATGTGATCAGACTTGCTTTCCAGTCTTCGACTTTGAGATGGAAAGTAGTGCACGAAAAATGGATAATCTAGAAAAAGAAATGACAGATTCGTGGCAGCAGCCTAAATAATTTCCTAAGGCGAGGAAAGGACGAAACCAGTGGTCATGACAACCCCATCCTTACTCACGAACACACACTATGAAATACCGTAAGCGGCCAAATTGTCGAAATTGGATACCATATTCGTGCTCAGCATCCAAATTAGCAGTACAGGCGATGTTTGGGCGAAAAAAATTCCGACCTCCACTCAATTTTTGGAGTCACGATAGTACAACACGGCCGGTTATTCTGCACCTTTTCTTGCACATACTCACCATCGCCTATTGTGGTCGATCGTAACACCGAAAGCGTTTGCCAGCTTCGTGATCAGGACCTCAGTTAACCCTCAGGACAACGTTTGGACGAAATTTTATTCTCTACTTACGAAGTCTTGAGAATTACTACAAGTACCTACGTTTGGAAAGCCCCCCCCCCCTGTCAGCGCGGGAGAGGGGCCGAGGAAGAATAGGCTACAAGAAGACCAATACTACGGAGTGGGTCAAAAATGATACATTTTATAGGAGATGGTAAAATTAGTAAAATTTACAAGAGAAACGTTCTCTATAGAAACCCGAACCCGATCAGCACATCCCTGAGATGGACTGAAGCAAAACATTTCGATCATGTTCGTAAATGAGGTTAAAATGAGAATGTGTTCTACATTTACCAAAACGCACAGCAATCCGTAAACACCTCTCCTAGATTCGAACCTGGACCTCTCCCCGCTATCCACACTCCCAGTTTGTCGCACTTGAATGTACCCTGCAGTCCCTTTCGGGAAACCTAATAAATTATCAGATTTCTAACATCTAACTATAATTAAAGCTCTATAGCATCTGCATGTTAATTTCTGAGTATTTCAAGGCCATTCAAGGAGTCACTTTCGCCTTATCAGCCAGCACTGAAGTGCTACAGTTTTTTTTGTAATTTTTGACCTACCCAGATGCCCGCAGGACATTTGAAGACCACTATGGTGCTTCTTAGACACACCCTTATAACAAGCAATAGGTCATTTTGGAAATCTCCACGGGAAGTTCATTGACTTCCCTTGTCAGTTTGCGTACACACAATTCGGCGCACTTTGAGCGACTCGCGAAACTCAAACGTCGTTTTTTATCATAAGGTCACACTCCCCTGGTTTTTGAAGAAGAGTGCCACTAACTTGTTAAGAGATTGATAAAGAATATTCGAATATTCGACTATTCGAATATTCGATATTCGAAGCCTTCGAATATTCGAATAAACGAATATTCGAATATTGGCCACTTTCGAATATTCGAATAAACGAATAATTCGAATATTGAACTTTCTCGAATATTCGAATAATCGAATAATTCGAATATTGGACTTTCTCGAATATTCGAATAATCGAATAATTCGAATATTGGACTTTTTTCGAATAGTCGAATATTCGAATATTCGAAATTCGAATTTATTCGAAATTCGACTATTCGAAATTCGAAAAGGACAAAGGTATACTGTGAATGCACATACCCACATGCTTCGACCAACACCTCCGCTCTTCCATCGTATGCGTGGTTTTGCTGCGTCGTGCGAGTCTTGCTCCACACTGGCTTATCACTACGAGAGTACAGAAATAGACTCATATTTGCGTTGGCACTTGTGCCTTCTGAAGGTTGCTCGCCGAAATTTCACATTCATTATCGATGATGCCCACGACGTAACACCTCATTCATATACCGTGTCCTCGGGCAGTACAAAGCCGCTTCTTATTCCTGATTTCTTTCCTTATTCGCTTGGCCTGACGCACTGTATGATCCCACAACAATAAATCCATCTAGCCAGGGTGTCGGAACTGTAACGAAGAGACGAGCCCAAATAAGGCGCGAAAATCAACAAAGCTTTTCGGCGATGAGTAACGATAATTGTTTCATTTAGAAAGCGGTGCTTATTTGAGAAAGTCGTATAACGAGAAAAGGAAGAAACTGCGCTGCAGAATAGGAATTCGCTCCGCAGAAGCAGTTTCGTCACTATGTTTAATGCTATTGTTACCGTAGGTGCATCAAACTTGACGGCGTTCTTCAATGGCGCTAACAGATAGACTTTCTGTCTGATTCGATTTCGTCATTTCTGCAATTGATTGTAATGCCTGCTCTTGTCTGTGCTTCTGTTTTATTTATTGCTGAGAGCCATCCAGTTTTCACGCTGATGCTTCTTTCCTTTGTCTTCGTTTTCAAATTGTTGATTATCTTCTTCAGATGTCTATTTGCATTTTGCTGCATTCTTCGTGCTGTTCTCATTTCCTTATCTTTGCAGGTTTCCGCATTCCTAAGATTTCTTCAGTTTGTTGTGCATCATGTTATGTTGTTACTTGGTACGGCTGCAAAGGTTGTACGCGTAGTTCGACGGTATGTCCAAGATGTCGGTCGCCTTCCCCTTGATAGACGAAGACGAATGTATCGACGGGCCGTAAATCGACCTATTCCGAGACCCCCTGTTCGGAGGCGGCTAATCACAAGCGATCGACGGTGCTGTGTCTGTATGTCCAGGGAGAAAAATGTATTGCTGAGGTCTTGTAATCACATTTGCCTCTGCGAGGCGTGCTTTCGCGTTGTCATGAACGCAGACCAACCGAGGTGTCCTGTATACAGAGCAGTGATTATGTCGTATGTAAACGTATTCCTCTAACGAGGTTTCTTCTCTCTTCTCTCGGATGGCGATTGTAACGATTTTTCATATTCCTTTTGTAGGTTATGAATAAATTTCTAGGTCTAATCAAGAAGTGTTCAAGAAGCGAAAAGTAATCTGTACACACTAGATGTTTCCCCGTTTTCGACACATCATTTCAAGTCGTTTGAACTCGTATAGAATTTAGCTTATTTTAATTAAGACAAAAAAATCATAACACTTGAACAGCTCTTCCAAAGATAGCAGGCAGTAAATATTCTTTAGTTGTGAACAACTGAGCAGGTAGAGCTTATGAGTTGTTGGAATTCATTCTCTACATCATTTTTTACACAGAGATATTCCTCTGGATATCTTCTCAGGAATTCGAAAAGGTAATGACGCGTAAGGGACTATTTCTGAGATTTGAGAGTTTTGAGACTTTTGAGACTGAACGCGCTCGATCTGCTCTAAAATAATCGTGAAATGGTGACTTGCTTCTTGAACTGCTTTATGGACAATTTCACTCAGCACTTTACCTTTCAACACAGATCACCAAGTACCAAAAAAAGCTCCTTTAAGAGTACTCTAAAAGCATGGTACTGGCTTGAGAAGGCTAGCTCTTCTTTAATGTGCTTTACTCTCAAACAATTCTATGTTATAGGCATCCGCCATCCGCTCTTTGTGGCCTGGCAACTGATTTTGAAAAAAAAGCACTCATGCATTTTCACGGGTTCACGATGGCGCCATCGGAAGAGGTATCGGCTGTCGCATGAACCAGGTTCCTGGTTCAGATTTCGCGCCCAGACCAGATAAGCCTTCACTCCGTTCCCGTCGTTCAATATTATTATAGAACATTCGTCTAGAAAGTAAAAAGCAGTGACTTGGCTATCGAATCGCCACCGCGAGTCATGTTACTGGCGAACTACTCATTCAAATCGCCTCCACATCCCGTAAAAGTATTTGCTATTGAATACGTTGTGCAATCTTCTTATACAATGGGTGGCTCAGCTTTGTGACACCTTGGGTCTTGGGAAGAATGATGAAAAATCCATTTGAATTTCTAGCTTTTCCATCTACCTACTGGAGGCGAGCGTTTATTCTGACCATGAGCTTGATATTCATTTATTTATTCATGACATGGATGAATTGTAAGACCACACGTGAAAATACAGTGTTGAATTTAAAAATCCACAAACTCAATCAAAACCAAATGAATGCAACTGAAGGCACTGATTCTACACGTAAAAGCAGCTTCTTACACCATTCAAGGATAGACCTCATCGTAAGACTTCCTCATTTCTGCTTAAAATGTGGTTGAACTCCTTTAAATTTTAGTAGGTGAAAAAGTTTGCTCGTATTAGTATTCGAACATTTCAAAGGTGCAGCTCTTGTTCAATGTCTACCAACACCTCACCGCTGAATTTTTAACCTCTCCCTTTTCAGCAGTTTCCCAACATTGAATCGATTCTGTCATGGCGTTTTGGAGATTCCGACCATAAAGTTCGGTGAGACTGTTGTGAATACCCAACCAGGCTTTACATCTTCATATGTTATGTATTGGTCTATTATAATATATAGGACATCTTGCCTTGAATGATAAGACTTAAGATGCTTAGGTAAGCGAAATAAGATAAGCACCATTGAATATCATCCACAGGCATAACCTAGCGATACCGTAAGTAGGCACTCATGAACGTAATCTCCAGCGGTGCTCGAGTGCGGCACCGTATTTTAGGTTTACTCTGATGATACCGACTGGGCGGCCAGAATGTCGCCATATCGTGGCTACGCCCACTGAAATTGTGTATATATACGATGCGTGTACCACTATTGTGGGTTTTACTATAAAATCGTGAGAATAAACCTTTGTTCCACTGAATAGTAAAGCCACCCCATTGGTAATCCACCAAATTGGTGCATCGACCGTGGAAAAAAACCCAAGTCTGCGCTAGTTCTCCTCAGTGAGAAACAGACGGGTTTTATTAGCTTTCTTTGCGAGTTCTCTTCGGAGAAACCAGAAAGCAACCGTAAGTTCTTCGCGAGTTCTCTTCGGAGAAATCAGGACTTGATTGTCAGCTCTGCTAGCTCTCTTCATGAGAAGCAGCCGACAATTTTAAATTTTCCTTTGCGAGTCCTCTCACGAGGAACCAGGAAAATAAAAAAGCTTTCTTTACCAGAAAGCAATCCTAAGTCCTTCGCGAGTTCTCTTCGGAGAAACCAGGACTTGATTGTCAGCTGAGCTAGTTCTCCTCGTGAGAAGCAGCCGACAAATCTAAATTTTCCTTTGCGAGTCCTCTCACGAGGAACCAGGAAAACAAAAAAGCTCTCTTTGCGAGTTCTCCTCGGAGAAACCAGAGAGCAAACGAATTTCCATTCCGACCAAGGAAAGGAAATCGAAAGAAAACCTTCTTCGCAAGTCCTCTACCGAGGAACCAGAAGGAAATTCTAAATTTCATAGCGAATTCTCCACGAGGATCCTAAGAAAGAAGAAAAAGACCCGCGTGGCAGGAAAAGCTTTGAGCATAGAACTACTCGAACCATTTCAAATAGCGGGTGAATTTCAGACGTCACGAAATTTTAGATATTTGTGAGAAATTCACCAAAACGCGATAGAAATGGCCGATGTTCAAGCCTTGAAGACGAAGATCTCCAGCGCATGTAAGCACCTTCGATCCAACAATGGTCAAATCGAAGAACTCCGAAACCCATTCGAATTTCCACCGGAGAAAGCGCAATGCGAGGAGTATATCAGAAGAAAGACTGCTGACTTGAACTACTTTTCACGAGGAATATCACAAGGCAAGCAGTTACTGGACAAATACGTTAAGGAAACCATCGAAAGGATCGATAGACGAGCGGAACAAAAAGAGCAGGAAAAGCTCATGATGGACTTAAACAAGCATTTAGAAGATGATGCAAATAGTCTGGACATCATAACATGTCAATGGCTCAACAAAATAGAATTCCGTTTAGAGGAGCTGGCGCAGCAAGCCGCCCTCACAGCGGATGTTGCTTCTAGTGTCAGTCACGAGTCCACTAGAAGTCACAATATCGGTACAAACGATCAAGAAGGACGTCTACTACCACCAGGCGACCGAAGCCAACGGATCAGACGTCCACTACTCGAAGTCCCAATATTCTCAGGAGACTTCAGGGAATTTACAACCTTCTGGTCAGTCTTCCAGTCGTTGATACATGACGACGTTGACCTCTCTGACCAAGACAAATTGCTGTTCTTGAAGCAAGCGCTCAAAGGAAAAGCAGCAGCTTCAATCAACAGCATTCCAGTTATTGGAGAAAAATACAGCGTAGCAGTGAATATCTTGAAAAAGCAGTACGACAGATCCGAAAGCATGGCGGATATTCTGATCAGCGAAATCGAGTGCATACCTCGAGCTAATGATAATCCCAAGAGCTGTCGTGAAACGCTGTCATCAATTTCTTCACGAGTCGTACATCTGGAGCAAACTGGAGTATCACTTAACGCAGACAGAGTGTGGCGCCGTTTAATTTTATCGAAATTTACGGAACACATTTGCAGTACAGTGATACCTAAAGAAAGGAATGCCGACATTCCGTTCGAGGTAAGCGACATCATGGACGCGATTGACGACATCATCACGCTACAGGAAACGACCGAACTCACAACGAGGACTTGGATCCGACAATCACTGATCAAACAACTTCGTGAGGTCACACACCACCCCTCAACAAACGAAGCATGTCGCCAAACGAAGGATCTGCTTGTGTGGAGGATCCCATCCTCCTCAGTATTGCGACAAATTTCCAACGCCTGAAGCACGACGAATGGAAGCTAGACGACAAGGAGTATGCTGGAAGTGCTTCGATCGTTCACACAGCTCGAAATTCTGTACAACCGTTGGAAAGTGTCCAAAATGCAACGAGGATCACCATTCGTCTCTATGTATTGGAACCAGCGGTAGAACAGGTCATGCCGAAAGGAGGCAAAACCAACCGCAAAGTTCAGCTTTTCATCGACCACAAACGTCTTCTCTACCGTCGCAACCCAACCGCTTCAAGAATCAGCAGCAAAGAAATAGCAATTATTCCCAGGATAGCGGTCGAGTTCAGGCTCTAAGCAACTCAGTGCCACAACCACCGCTACTGGGACAGTGTGTGCTACAAATGGCTTCAGCACTCATATTCAACGAAACGGAGTCAAAGTACGAATCAGTTACAATACTACTTGATTCGGGTGCTCAAAGAAGCTTTATCAAAACAAGATTTGAACGATTGCTAGGTCTTCCAATAATTAGCTCAACCTCGTTCACAACTACTGGAATTGGAGAGCTACAGGAAACCTCCAATTCCAACGAGCTTCGTGTTACGCTGAAAGATAATCACGGCTCCAGAAAACTACATAGCCTGCCAGTCTTCACAAAGGATAAACTGACTTCTATAACGAAGACTGCGGAGTTATCCAGAACAGACAAATATTTCATCAAGAAGGAGAAAATCACTATAGCCCAACAAGGACTATTTTCTCGCGAAGTGTCGCCAGACATTATCATTGGGCAGGATCTCCTCAACAAGGTTATCGACCACGAAACCTCAGTTATCAAGCTGCCGTCTGGATTGATTTTAACGCCAACGATCTTTGGCTACACAATCTCCGGTGCTAGTGATGAAACCGCTATTCTGGCAAAGAACAGCACTTCTGAATGCAGTTCTCTGATTATCGCAACGCCGTCGCTGACAGCTAAAGACGACTACAAAGAGAACATAAAGCATCTGTTTGAACTCGAATCGCTGGGAATTAACACAGACAGCGATACCGATGAAGCTTCTATAGTCAAGTTCATGGATAGCTACAGGAAAACCATTACAATCGAAAGCGGAAGAATCACTGCCGGGTTTCCTTTCACGGACGAGGTGAGAAACCTCAAGGACAACTTCAACGTCGCAATTCGTCGTCTGCAGAATTTGCTGCGCACACTACAAGGAGACAAAGAGAAATTCAATCTCTATAACGACACGCTTACGAGCTACCTGCAGGATGGTATCATTGAGGAAGCTGAGGAAGAGGACAGCAGACTCGCAGCCTTCTACCTCCCACACAGACATGTGTGGACGCCGTCGAAATCCACTAAGCTACGAGTGGTGTTTGATGCTTCTTCTCACGCAAGAGATGAACTCAGCCTAAACGATGTCATCTACGAAGGACATTCCCTAACACCACTGATCCACTTCCTCGTAACACCCATAGGAATCTCGTAACATCTCGGTGATTGGCTACCTGCCAATCACCGAGATGTTACGAGATTCCTATGGGTGAAAGATATTTCACTGCCTGCAACAGGAAGCAATCTGAAACACCTTAGATTTTGCAGAGTACCCTTTGGCATAAATGCGAGCCCTGCAATTCTGAATCAGTGCATACTAAAGCACATTGAAGCATCGCGCTCAGAAACCTCTCAAGAGTTATCCAGCTCTCTGTACGTAGACAACGTGTTTCTAGAAGGAAATAATGCAGATGATCTACTTCGCAAATACGCCGAGTCGAAGACGTTATTTTCGTCAATAGGGATGAACTTGCGAGACTATCTGTCTAATTCCGCTTATGTCAACAAGAAGATTCCCGACTCTGATCGAGCCGCATCCACCGACATCAAGGTGCTTGGAATCCAATGGAACGCGGAAGGAGACACCCTCTCATTGAAGTGCGTTGAAAAGCAATCAGTGAAGGTCTCCAAACGTGTGTATTGAGTCAAATCAATGGGTACTGCTTTGACCCGCTTGGACTTCTCACGCCGCTCCTAATCCCAGCAAAGATCTTTCTTCAGGACCTGCACAAGAAAAAGTATGGATGGGACGTCCCACTTTCGGAAGAAGACGAAGCGGCATGGAAAACCATCCATTCAGCAATAAACGGTTTCGAAATTTCCTTACATAGGAGGGTTATTGAGAAGAATTATTCCACAAAGCATACGTTATCTATATTCGTAGATAGCTCTAAAAGAGCTTACGCCTGCAGCAGCTACGTCACAACGATATCATGCGGAAATAGGAAGGATTCACGACTGTTCACGGCAAAATCCAAGATTGCCCCCATAAGCAAGGAACAAACGATACCAAGGCTCGAGCTCCTCTCAATCTTCATCGGATTGAGCCTTGCGGAGTCAACTATTCAAAGGATAGACACAAAGTTCGAGCAGATCAACATATTTAGCGACTCGACTATCGCGCTATGCTGGGTTCATGGAAACAGACGATTACCATCAATCGTCTCCAATCTCGTTCAGAAAATGGGCGCTATTGCAAAACGACTTCGAGAATCCACTCAGGTAGTCTTCTTCCATGTGCCTACGAACGAGAACGTTGCCGACTGTGCCACACGAGAAGTTGATAAAGATGATCTAGCCAAACATCGTTGATGGAGTGGCCCAATTTGGCTCAACCAACCAAGCGAACTTTGGCCTGTCAAAAAAGCTGAGGATTTATGCCAGCAGAACTGTGGTTCAGAATACTAAGCAGCGTTATATGCTTCAAATACAGAGGAGCACACCGTGGTTCCTATATGGCCAACGGAAAAAATCAGCAACTACTCTAAGTTAGTTCGGATTGTCGCTCACTGCGCTCGATTTATTCGTAACGCAACAAAGGGTCGATGTCTACCCTTGTTAAGAAAAGAACAGAGTCACCCTCAGCCGAAGAAGCTACTAATGCCGAAAGATTGATCATTCCTCAAGAGCAAACCATCTTCAAATCCGAATTGCTGCTGCAAAACAAGCAGCTAAATGTGAGAATTGACAACGAGGGAATATATAGGAGATTTGGTAGACTCCAGACCGCCGATCTTCGTTTCTCGAAGTCAATCCTATACATATTCCTAAGCAAACAAGCTGGGACCGCTCATCGCTCTAAACCTGCACAAGGCTCTGGCCCACTGCGGGTCAAATCAGCTCCTGTACAACATTAGACGGCGGTTTTGGATACCGCTCGACAGGACTCTATGCAAGCGAACGCTTAAAAACTGCTCCACTTGCAGAAAAGCTAACGCAGCTCCGTACAAGTATCCCAGTATGGGACCTCTTCCAACTGAAAGAGTTACCCAATCACCTCCGTTTTCATACAACGGAGTCGACTTTCTGGGTTCAATTACGACGAAATCGAGTTCTGGAGAGGACTGCAAACGATACGTCGCCCTGTTCACTTGCCTTGCAACAAGGCTCGTACATCTGGAAGTGGCTATGGATTTGTCAGCCAAGAACTTTATCTTTGCCCTCAAGAGATTCATCGCTCGAAGAGGAGTTTCCAGGAAGATAATCAGCGACAAAGGAACAAATTTCCAACTGACGGAAAGCCTTTTGAGCCGCAACCATTCTGTTGAAGATGTTTCGTTATCCTTTTTTAGCGGATTATCGCATCCTTTGGACCTTTATACCACCATCATCTCCATGGATGGGTGGTGTTTGGGAGCGGATGGTAGGCACCGTCAAACGATCGTTTCAAAAAACCGTTGGACGACGAAAGCTCACCGATGAGCTACTTCATACAACGCTATGCAAAATAGAAAGTGTTGTTAACTCAAGGCCGTTAACAACAATTGGTGATCGAGACTGTCCGATTGAAACTCTTCGCCCTATTGACTTTGTTTATAAAGATATACGCCATGGAACATCACAGCTTACGCTAAACGAAGACGACGAAGATCCTGACTTCCGACCATATCCCGAACTTTCTTCCCATAAAGCAGCTA
The DNA here is from genome assembly GCA_947359475.1 of Heligmosomoides polygyrus bakeri. Taxonomy (NCBI): domain Eukaryota; kingdom Metazoa; phylum Nematoda; class Chromadorea; order Rhabditida; family Heligmosomidae; genus Heligmosomoides; species Heligmosomoides polygyrus. The sequence continues at coordinate 87,378,007 of OX375865.1, read as the reverse complement.
AACAGGCTATATCGGAGACATAAAAGATCACTAAAAGTTTTGGTCGATCTGGAAAAACGAATATCTCATGGAGCTAAGGGATCGACACAAGATGGCGAGCAAGACTTCTAGGAAGTCCAACCAGACTCCGACAATTGGAGACGTAGTGCTTCTAGACGACGACTCTCAACAACCAAGAGGTTCGTGGCCTATGGCAGTAATACTAGACCTGGTCACCAGCAGAGACAACGAAATTAGAAGTGCGATGCTACAAACCGCGTCAGGAAAGATCATCCAGAGGCCGATTAATCGTCTAATCCCACTGGAAATTCAATCCAGCATGAAAACGCTGTATCAACCACTCGCTGATTCAAATAATGGCACTAGGAACGTTACGAGAATGCCAAAATCTGCCGAAAGCACGGTTCGGCGACAACCACCTCGAGCTGTTAAAAACGCTGTGTCTTACAGTGAGAACATCTCGAACACAAGGAGGCAGGCTAACAATACTGGCTACATACAATCAACCGGCACGATGAAAAATGGGACGGATTCGCGTTGACGCAATCTATAAGGACGACAAGAACTGTAGAACGTTTCATCATATTTGTGGTTTGTGTATCGCCTGCTGTCTTAATATGTTCATGTGCAGCTATTTGTTTGTAATTGTTGTGAATACGCAATTCGATTGATAGTTGGATGTAACACTAACTAGTTAATAGATTTCTATAACAGTCATTTGTGAGTAATACGTTTATCGCTACCGCTCATAAGGGCCGGCCCAGTGTTGTGAATACCCAACCGGGCTTTACATCTACATATGTTATGTATTGGTCTATTATAATATGTAGGACATCTTGCCTTGAATGATAAGACTTAAGATGCTTAGGTAAGCGAAATAAGATAAGCACCATTGAATATCATCCACAGGCATAACCTAGCGATACCGTAAGTAGGCACTCATGAACGTAATCTCCAGCGGTGCTCGAGTGCGGCACCGTCTTTTAGGTTTACAGTTGTGATACCGATTGCGACCAGAATGTCGCCATATCGTGGCTACGCCCACTGAAATTGTGTATATATACGATGCGTGTACCACTATTGTGGGTTCTACTATAAAATCGTGAAAATAAACCTTTGTTCCACTGAACAGTAAAGCCACCACATTGGTAATCCACCAAAGAGACGAAAATCTGCTCTTTCGACTCTCACGAGAAGTGGATTGAACCTTTCGATTCTTGGAATAAAAGTGTACCAAAACTTCCAGACTTCTGTAGGCTTCCAAAGAATTGTCGAACTCCTTCTCAGCTTGGAGTTAAAGATGCAATTAACGCAATGTTGTCGCTATCTTGTTTTCGAACTCAAAAAAAGTTTATCCCAGAAAACGTAGAACGTCTAATCAGACTTCCTTATATACATGCCGTTGTCCGTTTGATCCCGCATCTTTATTGTGTGGAACATACTCCTGAAATTCACCTGTGCTTATTTAAAAGTTTGTGCAAATGGTTCCTGTTTCCTTCCTTCTCCTTATTTTTGTCTGTTTTCTGTATACGATTTTCAACAGCAGAATCTTTCAACTATCTGGAGAAAAAGTGTACCTGTATGTTGACAAATCCATGCGAGATATTGCCGTATGTCGGTGAAATAGCCAGCTCTCACTGAAATCGGTAACTGTTACTCCTGGCGTTAAGCCCGCTCGAAATTTGCTTTTGGTAGGCACTTTGACATGCCATTATTCATGTTTTTACTCCGTACAGCAAACAGTAAAATAAATCAAATTATGGTTTTAATGGATTTCTGTGCCACGCATTCTATTAGTTAGTAAAGAAAATTCCATTATTACTTGCTCCTTCACAAAATAAACGGAATTAAAACTTAAATTGTTTGGGGAACTACATAATAGAATATATGGATATTAGGTACATTCTGCTTATAAATTTCACTCGACTTTTCACATCATGTTATGCTATCCTTGTGGATTATAACTTAAGTTATATAAAAAAAAACGACGCCAGCCAAAAATGTGAGCGATGTAAACCAATGTGGCGTTGACTTGAAAGGATTCTTTATGTTTAAAAGCAGTTATTGGAGCATAAAAGGCCCGAAATACAATTAAAAATAAATACGTATAACAAACCGATATCAGTTATCCATGACTATCTAATGAATGGGATAAATGAGAAGGTCGTCGTCTCTTAATTCCTTTACGAATGTGCTTCGCGTTCTGCATCTAAGGGACATAAGAGGCAGTGGAATGCCCATTTGGCCTATGGTAGTCAGTGGATGGAGAAGCCAATGTTTTGCCCTTCCCAAACAGCTTCCTAAGTGCTATCTGGTAGCAATTCATTGACGCCGTAGGAGTGGAAGGCTTGGTTGGTTTTGGCGGAATCAGAACCAAGAACCTTGAACCAGGCGGCTCCTTCTATGCGCCCAGATAAAAACCATGTCTTGACACATTTGAACCGAAGAAGGTCCTAGGCAATAGCTTCATGAGGTGTCTGGAAACGTAGTTACTTCGCAAATAGTTAGTCAGTAGCCTGCCCTGTTTTTCAATGACGTCCGCCGAACACGAGACATGACAGAAACCGCGATGTTCTACAGAAACAACGTCCATATCTGCAGCTGAACCGATTCCAGGAAGCCCGCTTCTTAACTAGAGAAGTTGCTGTTGAGCATCTCATGAAGGTTAGCAGCGTCGGAAGTGCGACGTTTTGGTGCCACGCTCGCCTACACTGAGAGCAGATAAGCGCTAATTGTAGTCTCGGTGCTCAGGGGCCGGATTCATCAACGACTGACAGCAATTTAACGCAGAAAATACAGCGGAAATCCCTGATCGTGCGGCTTATGATGCTGCATATCTGCTGGATATCGGCTATATTTTTTCCCTTAAATTGCTGTAAGTCGTTGATGAACCCTGCTCCAGCATGAACGCGGTACTCTTCTCCAACGAATTGGAATTGTACATAAGAGTAGCCATCTGGACGTGAATCAACATACTTGTTCTAGTTTACAAGCAGGTAAGGTTTTTGATCATTCCTCTTCGGTGAGGTCTTCGCTATTTGAAGATACACGGCCAGGCCAATCGATTTATTTTTAATTTTTCAGTCACCAGTGCATAGTCGGATAAGGTTGACGGAAAAATTGAGTACATATTTGAATTATTTTTGTTTGCAACGTGAGATTCCCAAGTGTCGGATTTTTCAAATTCAACTAGCCATTTTCGCATCCCTCTACGATCATCTGCAAAACATGAAAATTACTTATGAAAAGCCTTCTTCACAAAATTCCCTTACCACTCCTAGTTATCTATTCATTTCCTAGTATTTCTGGCTATCTTATTAGTCACTTATTATTGTAAATTGGGATATTTCTTGAGAAAAATAATGACTGGGAAATAAAGTGATAAGGAATTCGCATTCTATGACTTCTGGCCCTGTAGATTATCATGATTTTCAAGAAAGTTCAACACTTCACTCTTGCGCTAAATGGGGATAGCAGTTATTCCTATTTCAGCTTTGCATTTTTAAGAATTCCATCACAGATGCTTTTTCGTCAAACATTACATGGTATTATAGATCTTTTACCACACCAAACGGTTGGGCACAGATATGTATGTATTCGTCCTTCTTAATTTAAAAATTCAAAGAATTAAGATTTTGAAAATTTGAAGATTGAATGTAAAGATCTGAAGATTTTGCCATATTCATTTCGCCTCTCCAATTACTGAATATGAGTTTGCTACGATCTGAAATTTTAAAGGAAAAGTTTTTCTACATTTAGGATCAAAGGGTTGTAAATAACCAGATTATAGCGTATGTTTTTTTCTGGCTTGCTGTTCTACTAGTTATTTAAGGCACCGCATCTCTATCGCTTATAACACACAATTTCTGCATTAAATAAACTGAAATTTGAGACAGTGTAACCTTACCTATATCAGTTTCTTGGCCACACGGCACATCTATAGTAGATGCGACACCCCGCAGCGTACGTTTGTTCTGATCACCTTTCTGGAACAGTGGTCCTCCGCTGTCACCCTGCAAATTCGTTTTATGTGCACACTGTTTTCTTAAAACCTGTCCCTTCCTTTGAAAGAGTGTACGAAAAACAGCCATTCTTTCAACTTAGTGAAGCGTATGCAACTATAAAGAAGAATTGTTGAACAAAGGCTGTAAACAGTGTTCAAGTTGGAATTAAGAGCATACCTGACAAATTAAGGCTTTCTTTCCCTTTGCCGACTTCGTGACTATTTTCTTTGAAACAGGTGAAGTGAACCACACTTGTAACTCTGCTACCTTCAGTGGATAGAATAGCGACGTAGATGGACCCGGTGCTGAACAGAAAGACAGATAACTACTTCAATCATACGACAAGGATGGGTAGCTGGTAATCAGGCAGCAATCTTGGGAGGAGGAGCATTTCCTTGTATCTATTGCCTTCAAACTCTTCTATCAACGTGCATGGTTCACACATCATGTACATCCTTCCAGAGAGCTGTCAATCTGGTCATATAATACGCCGAAATCGTTAAAAATCAATGCTCCCTCCACTGCCCACTGCAAAGACCTGTTCAAATTATAAATCTAGACCTTTGCCCGTTGAGCCACCTACGGATATATCAGCGTTGTTATTCTATAAGAACTCTGGGAGCTGTGAACCGAACAAGAGCATTAGCAGCCCGTGCTGGCTTACCAGGAAATACCTTCAGTTTCCTGTGGAACTTCAGACAGAAATGTATGTCACCTGGAGAGCTTGAAAAGCTTATAACGATTACGTCAATTATATTTGCCATATGGACTTCCTAAAGAGTTCTGTCACCTCAAATCTAACGTTATCGCGACGTTAAGTCAACCACTTCAGATCTGTCCGGCCAGAAATTGGTTAAAAAGTTCATTTAGCAATTTTGGATGACATGCTTGTCTACTCGCCGTCAAGGGAGGCAGATAAAGGCTACCTCACCGCTACAAGAAGGCATTGGAAATTTTCCATGGTACCTCGAATTGCTTCTGTTAGAATGGATTCGTGATGAGGATGATTTTCGTTTTCGAAAGAGGTGAGTCCACGATTCTACGTTGTTGGCAGTTTTCTTGCCCCTTAAATGACTATAGCTCAGTTTATACTTGATCACTTTAAACATGGTAAGCATCTTTATGATTGCCGTACCTTTGCCAAATAAAACGACTGGAGCTCATTTTCCTTGTAAACGAGTAGCCTATTAGACCATAAATGGTTGAAAAAAAAACTTTCTCGATCGTCCTGTTCTAAATTCGATTTCTACACTAAACGCTCCTACAAATTCAGAACAAATTGCATTTCGAAAGCCACCTTTTAATGTTCGTTGCGCAAAATGAACTCAAATTCGAACTACAAATCCTCTATTCGTCTAGGTAAACTTTGCGATATCTATATGGAGTTGGTGCTCTCACGTTGAGGTGCAGATTTGCTGTAAATTTCTCAAACTTCGTACTAAGATCTCCAACATTAGGATCTGTTCATGTCGAGCAACAAGGCTGCTCGCAAGTCACCTATGAGTCAGCGGCTCGAAAAATCATGCCAGCTGTGAGCAACTGAATCCTACCCCTGCCATCAGTGTTACTAAACTTACGATTGTATCCGTATCCGGTTGCTGTCAATCTTTTCTTCATCTTCTGGTTTTCTACTGACATACAAATAGGCGATCCTTCAGTCGAAGGAATATCCGTGGTGAGCTCGATGATTGCCAGATCGTTATGGTGTTCATTACAGGGATCGTATTCCCCATGAACAGTTATCTGAAGGAAATCAACGTTCATTTTAAGAGATTCTTTGCTCTGCAATGTAGAGGTACATTAGATATATCGTACTTACTGTATTGGCCCTATACGTTTTGCTACCACTGCATTTACCAGGTTGCGTACACGCTTTCGCGAGATGAATAGTCACCGACTGGGATGGGACAAACCTATGTAAAAAGGGAGTAAGCATTTTTGGGTAGCGATGGAACAGTTTGCACTATCCAGAGCGAACACTGAAAATATCTTGAAAATAGTATTGAAGAAAAACATACTCTTTTTGGAACCTGCCTCCCTGGCAGTCCGTCGCCACGCGGTTGCTGTTCCGAAGGACACAATGTGCGGCCGTCAGAATGTGGTTTGCAGAGATCTGTACACCGCTGCAGCCTACATTTGCTGATCCTAGAAGAATGGGTAATTAAACGATGTTAAACGCGTTTCAAAACTTTTTTCAGAAAATGGTGTTTTGTCAGATCTCCACACTGAAGGGAATAACTTCACCCAGCCTGTCATCTAAATCGTCGTGATCTGTAACTGCCTGTAACCTGTGGTGATGTGTAAATGTGATGAAAGGTTCAGGTATTTTTCCTTCGTTTCATTGCAGGTAACGGTTTTTGAAACATATCCGCCGCAGCAACCTGTATGCAGTTTCTTGATGTTGTTTTCCGACCATTGTTAACAATTCGTGTAACTAATTGTAATTATTTATAAAGGATAAAGGTCAGCGTTACTCAATCCCTTTTGAGAATCCCACGCATTCTACTTCTACGGAATGTCGTGGAGGCGATTTGAATGCGATGACTTGTGATGGCCAGCCGATGCACAGGTCAGCGTTTTATCCTCCCTATATACCATTTCGTCGACCCAGAAGGGGTGGAAGGCGTGATTGATAGATCCTATTCACCGGTAAATCCTATTCATGAGTAAATAACAAATTAAATAAAGAAACTATTATGATGCCTTCTTAAGCTGTTGACCAAGATTGATATCGGCTTTATTGAGGCCAACGTTTCGGCGTCTTCGCCTTCTTCAGAGCCTGGAAAAGTCGAAATCATTCACGACACTACTCTCCCAAACACCATTTCATCTTACAGGATACTTTTCTTGAAAATACTAGAGACAAGATCAGGGATAGGAGTTTGCAAGAGACGACTAACCTTTAAGGTGGTATGCCGGAGTGGACCACCGATCACCCGTAAGCTGGACGTAACGTGGGTGAATGCGCCTCAGCCCTCAGACCACTGCCTTAAATACCCTGGAGGTCAGACCAAATAGGTCAGAGCCTATAGAGCTCTACGAAGAGTGTCAGTTCTTGGGTTATCGCTAGACACTCCTCCTTCCGATTGACCTGTGGGCTCCTAGCCGTGATCCAAATCGCTTCGAGTGTCTTACGTGCCGATATATCGCTCTCTCGCGCTAAGGTCGACACTGACACCTGCAACATCGCGCCTTCGTGGCATCGAACTCTGTGTTCTCCCCAAGGGGTCAGGACGTTGCCTTTCTTAAGGCCGTCCAGGTGCTCCCTGACCCTGACACATAGGGCTCTGCCCGTTTCCCCTATGTATTCATTCCTACACTCATTGCATGACATGAGATAAACCACACCAGCTGTCATGCAATCCCCCTCTTTAAAAAAATAAAGAGACAAAATTAAAATAATACACCTGTATCAAAAGCTATCTCGAAACCTATGAAAAATACGCTTTTAAACAAGACCTGTCCTTAGCTGTATAATACTAAAGCACGGAAATGTAAAGGTTGATTTCCATGAAACGAATTCAATCGACTTTGACCTCTATTGAAGACCATGGAAAGTTGAATATGAATCGCAAAAAAACGCTTAATGAAATGAAGAAAAAAAGCGCCCAATGATATTCGTTACGCGTAAGAGAGATGAACTGATCGGTAATTTGAAGACCTTGCAAGGCTTTCATTGCCATTCGAGAACGAAATCCTCACGCTTAAACACTCCTAACACGTCTCCGCAACAGCAAGGCGGTACTTGCTCAGACGAGAACTATTACCTCAGCTCTCTACAACAACGGGAATATGTTGCATGCATGTTGCTTTGTCTGACTTAATCTTTCTAAAGTCGATTTTATTCCCTAAAAAATGGTCACATGGTCAAGTCTCCCAGGTATACGCGGAACGTTTAGAAGCAGATAAAAAGCTACTGCCAGGAGGTAGCGATTAAGTTGGAGCACAAGTGGACTGTAGCGGTATGTGACGAAGGTGATCCCTGTGCATTGAACAGCACAGTCTACTTTGAAGATCCTTGCTCCTAACGTCGGAGTGTGAAAACTGTGTTATGATATTCTGCCGTTCCCGAAAGGGGGAGGGGGTGCCACCATTCAATATTAATATGATACCTATCATCGTGATCGTAAAATAAATATAGTTCTTCTGTTGCTCATCTTCATCGTGTTTGTTGAGCTCAAAACTTTTAAGAGTATGTTGGCCGAGCAAGCGGAAAAGTCGTTCGTCTGTCTGTCTTTTAAACAAAGATCTTCATGGATCCTATAAAGTTTCACGCCTATGACAACTTGCCTTTTCTGATCTCTATCGCTGCCATCCAAGGATACCGACTTTGAGGGTTTGGTGTTCCATCACTAGGGTTTGACCCCTCTGAAAAAAAATACAAGCAATTTGTTATAAAATGTGGATTGCGTTCTATCAGCTGCAGAATGACTTTACTGCCTTTCACTACTCCCTTGCTGAAAAATTATAAAACAAACATTTTTAAAACTCAGGCTTTGTTTAAAATACAATTACATTCTCTCTTCCGACTTACCCAGATCGTTTCTGTCGCATTCGCTTTTCAATCTGATGTTCTCCTGTTCTGTGATTTTTCGAGCTCGAATCAAAGGGATGACCAGAATTAACGTCAAGATTTTCATCGGCCACTTAAAGATCAAGCATATATTAGGGTAAAGATGTAAAATGGTCGAAAGAAATACAGGACTGTAACAGTGATTTGGCGACGTGCATGGCAAGACTGAATATTGGAGCCATTAGTAGTCACCAATAAACATGGCGATTCGTACGATTGGGAAGGCAGTTAAACATGATAAGCCGTATCGCTACAACCACTTCAGCTGACTCTAGTTAGGAGAAACAGTAGTTAAAACAAGGTGCAGATGCCTTTCCCTATTACTCGATTGGGGGGGGGGGACGGAGAAAATCAGCGCTACGAGTGCAGTCGCGTTCTAACTTAAGTTAGCCTTTTTTGAAAGCTTTTATTCGGAATTAATTTATTCGTCACCGAAGCTAAATTTCAATGAAGTGTGTAATGTAGAAGCTCTGAACGAACGATGTGACGCCCCGCCCCTTGTGTCCCTCGAGCGAGGAGGATCCATTGGAGCACTCTGGCACGCGACAGGGACAAATTGTGATGCTGTCTCCAGGGGCACTCTCAATAACACGCCCAAGTATAATAAAAAAGTGTGATATAACGAAAACCGGAGGTAGGTAAGCCAGACGGAGCCATCTGAAAACTGAGTCATCCTGGATTCGAAGGATAGATTGACGGTCCCTATGTGTTTCCACTTATTCTTTCTTCTGTTCCTGATAGAGGCAATCTTCCAGCTTACGGTACGCTGCCTCTAATGAGCTTCAGGTCCTCTACGCTCTGTTCGACATACTTAGGAAACCGCGCATCGTCTCTGGCTATAAACAAAGCCATTAGCTGGGTAAGTTTGGTTATGAACGAGGCTAGCAGCGCATGTCTCTTCAATTTCTGAGTGAGACCGTAGAAAGGCTTTGCTCGAGTTATACCGAGAATCACTTTAAACGCAAGGTTCCTCCGCAAGTTGTGTTATAGCTGAAGTCACGCCGTAACAGGAGTTAGTTTTGTACTGGGCAGATGTGAGTTGCTTCATTCTTGAGAAAATCTACATTAAATCGGGGGCCCCGCTTTACCGGAGGTGTTTATACTGAATGGAACTGTACGCAATTAGACCATGGACGGTCGACAGCGTGGGGAGTGAAGGTGCGCATGTGAGGAGCACCTGTACATGAACCCCTGAAGTGTTAACCTGCAGAATAGGTCATAGCGCAATGAAGTCGAAAGACGCAATGGTGGAGACGAGCGACGTTAGAAGAGAAAGGGAAATAGCGAATGGTTCTGTGAGACGGTACTCTCAAAATACGCTGCGAAAGGCCGAATGGTGATCAAAGGGGTGGTCGCTCTTTATATGAAGCGGTCCTCTGTTGTTACTTCCATTAAAACACGAAGTAAACGGCTGTTATGCTTCTCGCCCTTTGTACAAAATAAAATGGTCGTCATTGAAGTAAAACCCCGTCCGGACCATTGTGTTCATAAAGAGACGCATAGTGTGCACGTGAGGATGTTGTTGAGTAGATTCGAAAACTGTCTGCGCACTTTTTCATTGTTGTAGTACATTATATGTTATGAGCTTCCCCACACAATAAAAAAAGATATGAGGCGCTTTGGGAGCGGTCTAGATATCATACGCCTGTCTAGTACTCAAATTGAAATTTGACAAAAGACGACATTGGATACCATTCAGCTCTTTAACACGTCCTCACCGTGCCGGAAACACATACTGAACTTTTGATACAAAAGTACTCAGATTATACTGAATTATTATTATTGTACTGAATTGTTCGTTCAGTTGTATGGCTGCGATTGAGAATGTGAGGAAATATCTGCTACCAATCTTGGCGATCAGCTTGAGCCAGTGACTTATCAACGAGTTCGTGTAATGAGTTCTTCCAAGAAGTTTGAATTGCACAGCAGTGTGGGAGTTCTATGGAAACCCTTCTCTCATAGTTCCGCGAACTTGCAAGAACGGGAGGGTGAGATTCACGAGTTTTCCTGATTCAGTGACGTCTTTTTCTTCTTCTTCAGCATTTGTCCCACTTCGTAGCGGGGTCCGCTATTCTGGTGTTACGACGCCACCTTTTCCGACCCAGCGCTAGATCAGGGTAAACACCAGTAATCTTCAAGTCCGCATGTAACGTATCTAACCAGCGCTGCTTCGGGCGCCCTCTAGGCCGCTTTCCTATTACCTCGAAGTTAAGGCCTATCTTGCGGACGCTGTCTTCCTTTCCACGCAGAACGTGGCCGTACCATAGCAAGCGAGCTTCGCGCATCTTGTCGGCTATCGGCGCGACACCGAACTTCTGCCGAATAGCATCGTTTCGAATGCGGTCCATGCGCGTGACTCCTGCCGTCCAGTGCAGCATCTTCGTCTCCATGACGCTGAGGCGCGCTTCAACTTCCCTGGTCGTAGGCCAACACTCAGCGCCGTACATCGCTACTGGCCGGATGACTGCTCTGTAGATCTTTGACTTAAAGCGCTCTGGTATCTTCTTGTCGCAGAGCACGCCAGTCAACGAGCACCACTTGGACCAAGCTGCACTCACGCGTGAATTCACTTCAATCATCAGTTTGCCATCGGATGCTACTGCTGACCCCAGGTACTTAAAGACCGAAGTGCGTGGGAGCTCGATGCCGTTAACCTTGATGGAGCTGGACTCAGTAACGTCCGTCGTTAGATATTCGGTCTTCTTCACGTTCAATTTGAGTCCAAACCGCTCCAAGCGATCACACCAAGCTTGCATCACTCGCTCGAGTTCATCTTTATCTTCGCTAGCGAGCATTACGTCATCAGCATAAAGCAACGTCCAAGGGACGGGGTTCTGAAGATCTCGTGTGATGGCATCCAGGACGACAACAAAGAGGAGTGGGGAAAGCGGAGAACCCTGATGTACCCCGACAGAGATGGGAAACTCCATCGAGGTTCCAGTTGCAGCTTGAACTCGACTCTTTGGACAAGAGTAGAGAATTCGCACCCACTCTATGAGCTCTTCAGGAACTCCATGATGTCGCAAGGCGTACCATATCACTTCACGCGGTACGCGGTCAAAGGCCTTCTCTAAGTCGAGGAAGGCGATATGCACCGACTTCTGTTTCTCGCAATGCTTCTCTATCAGGAGGCGGGCGGCGTGTATGGCATCAATGGTGCCACAGCCAGCCACGAAGCCGCACTGATTGCTGGAAAGCTGGACGATGTCACGAATTCGTCCGTCGACAATTCGCTCAAAGATCTTCATGCTGTGCGAAAGCAAGCGAACCGGACGGTAATTGGAGCAGTCTGCAGGACTGCCCTTCTTCTTCCAAATCGGGATCGTCGTACTTTGGCGCCAACACTCAGGCATTTTTTTCTCCGCCACAACCTGATTAAAGAACTTCGCCAACCACTCAGCAGGGTACCAGTACTTGGACTTCCACAAATCAGCTGCCACGTCATCGGGCCCAGTCGCTTTGCCTGGCCTCATCTTCTTCAAAGCCGCTTCAATCTCCTCCACGGTGATCTTCTGAACGGGGCCGTGGGTTGGAGCCTTTGAGGGGATGGCTGGATGAGGAAATTCTACTGTAGAGATTTCCTCAAAGTAATCGCGCCATCGCTTCAATGCCTTCTTGCGGTCCACAAGAAGATGGCCGTTCTCATCATTGATGCCAAAGAACTTCTCGATGTCCTCGGTCTGGCGATGGCGATTCTTTGCGAGTCGGTACAGATACCGCTCACCATCGCGCGACTCGATTCTCGTTGACATCTCCATAATGAGTGGCTTTTGCAACAGCCACGACCTTCTTTGCAGCTTTCCTCGCTTCCTGGTACTTCCGCCAGTTATCAGCTGTCTTTTCGCCGAGAAACACGTGATATAGCGTCTTCTTCTCTCGAAGTTTGGCTTTCACGTCATCTATCCACAGCCATGCCCGCTTGTCGACCTTCCGTTGTCCAGGCTTCGTGATGCCGAGCTCCGACCGTGCAGCGTGACGAATCGCGTCGGTGGCCTTCTTCCAAGTTTCGTTGACAGTTGTCACTGTCGGTAACCGCACGCGAGAAATCACAGCTGCTTCCTTCTCTTTCATTCGCCACCACTTGGTTCTTGTTGCGCCGCATCGCTCGACCTGCTTCAGCCTCGGAGGCGCGATCTTTAAGGTACAGATCAGCGGTCGATGCTGTGGGGCGACCGTCTCATATGGCACGACCTTCGCGTCTGTGACAAGACTTCGGTCTCGATCCTTCACAAGGACAAAGTCTATCTGTGTCCTGGAGTTCCCGCTATAGAACGAGATGAGGTGGGAATCGCGTTTGCGAAATACGGTGTTCACTATGGTGAGGTTGTGCGATTCCGCATATTCAAGGATACGCTCACCATCTGCGTTACGCGACCCGTAACCGAACCCACCATGACAGCCGTAGCCGTCTTTCGTCGCGCCAACGTGCCCGTTGAGGTCACCAGCGATCTTCATCAATCGATCGTCAAAGCGCTCGACGCTTACAATCGAGTCACGAAATCGTTCGGAGACGATTATTCCGACACCACTGATGGTCCTGGGACTTCCACATAGAACGGTCTTGAAGCCTCGTCCTATGTCCCTTGACTTGCGGCAGGACCATCTCGTCTCCTGCACCGCACAGAAATCAACTCTTCTACGCTCCAGTGCTTCAACCAACTTGCACGAGCGGCCCGTCAACGTACCCACATTCAGCGTAGCCACGCGGGTCCTGCTTACGTTACGGGACTTTCGGACTAACTCAGTTGCCCCCCCCCCCCCCGATGCCGTCATCGCATCAGGGACCCTCGCATACTTTCCACACTCGCCGGGCTCTGCGAGTGCGCGTCGGCTCCCGCGGACGCCGTAGCACTATCTCGATAAACCTGAACAGTCATACACCATGTGATGTGACATGGGTCTTCGTAGGCCGGCCTGTCACAATGGCCTGTCGCCTGCAATCGAATGTCCTTGATCGGCTTTGCTCGCAGAGCGAACAGTTTCCAGTGGCACCACGTGGAGGAACGGACACCGCCACCTTTCCTGGTTCAGTGACGTATTGTACAATACGTTTCCTGGTTCAGTGACGTATTGCAAAAAAACTGCACAAAAAATCGACTACGATTGCTGCAGACTTGCAGGAGTTCCCCATCTCTGTCGACGTGCAGACGCCATTACACGAGACTTTCAGGAACGATGGACGTTGCTTTGAGCTGATGACCTAATGTCTGCTAGAGAAGACAAAGTTGCACTCCTGCGACAGGTGAAGCCTTGCTAATATTGCAGGCGATGTTGGATCTCCACCTGAACATCAGGAACACTACGTATCTGATAACGAACGTAGAGGAATCCGGCTCCGTTAAGGACGATGGCAACGAGCTTGGCAGTCTGATGACTGAAGTGAAATCACGCGTGAGTGCAGCCTTGTCCATATCTATTTATTTATTTATTTATTTATTTATTACAAGGCACGGATAACAATCACATGCGGTAAGATTCTAACAATAACATATAACAAACAAAAAATAAGCCTAACGAAACCTTAGTGCAATTAAACGTTTAAAAGAGGATAGAGACATATTAATAATGTTCTCGTTCTCAGAAAGCAAAATGTTGAGCTCTCTGATGCTCCTGTGAATGAGGAAACTTGACCTTACTTTTGAACTTGGAAGTGGCAGGTAGAGTCGGAGATGCCCTCTTCTGTCAGTTGTCAAAGGGGTGCCAAAAAATCCAATTCTGTCAATGGAAAGCCTTCCTGTCAGAACTTTGAACAACATAACTAAATCTGCTCGCTTTCGTCTAGTCTCAAGGCTAGACAACCCGAGCATTTTGGCCCTGTCAGACCCACTCGGAATATTGTCGTAATTTAGACCACGACACTTTAGAAAAAGCTTACGGATAAAGTTATTCTGAATACTTTCAAGGAGTTTTATGTCCTTCTTTTGACAGGGACTGAAAACTGAGACACCACATTCTACAATGGGCCTTACGTAAGATTTGTAGGCTCTCACAAAAGAAGGTTGATCTTTGGTTATCAATACCTTAAACAAGTTATAAATTCGGTAGTTAGCCTTCTTTACAAGTGCTTTATAATGATGCTCAAAGTTTAGGTTACTCGAGAAATGGAACCCTAAATCTCGAGCACTTGTAAGTTGCTCCAAAATTGACCCGTTGAGTGTGTATGTTGGACGGTGACTTTGAGATTTAGATTGAATCACAAGACAATGCGATTTTTCAGCCGAAAGTGGCGCTCCTTAGCTGCGTGTAACTGGAAAGGAACAAAAGGGAGAAGCGCCGGTTCGATAAGTTACACAAGGACTTCAAAATAGCTGGTCTCAAATAGGTCTAACAGGAATGACCTTTCAACAAATCGGGACAGACGCTAGAGAAGGAGAAGACCTGATTTGTTGACGTTGTAGCTGAATGCAAGGTCCGGCGAATATGGCGAACGGGCTACCGGATGTCAGCCAAGTTGAGCTATGTTTGGTGTGGGTCTGGCTTCGGCTCGACTGGTGGTTCTGCGTCGCGTGGAAGCCAGACGTCATGACGTGCGCAGTTATCCTAGACTATCCAGCTCTCATATCCAGTCACTAGATCTTCAAGAAATTCCTTTCGATGCGGCTGCGCGGGGAATGACTGGCATATGTTCATTCACACTTGCTTACCTGCCTCGGTCAGCCTCTGAGGGGTCCATCTT
The DNA here is from genome assembly GCA_947359475.1 of Heligmosomoides polygyrus bakeri. Lineage (NCBI taxonomy): Eukaryota > Metazoa > Nematoda > Chromadorea > Rhabditida > Heligmosomidae > Heligmosomoides > Heligmosomoides polygyrus. The sequence goes on along the minus strand of OX375865.1, from coordinate 87,362,754 downwards.
GTCAAAACTTTTCGATAGCCGAAGCCGTGGAAATGCAGCTCGATGGTGGAGTGTGTGCAGCCGAAAGCTTGATAGCGAGCTGCAATCCATCATCAGAAGGTCGCCTACTGCGCTCTCCGTCTTCAAGGTTCATATCTCCTGAATCAATGCGAGGGAATCAGCAATGCACTGTTGTGCTGCTCACATTCCCTTTTCTAAATGCATCGGTGATATCAGAGACCGTTGCGCTATTGGAGCCTCGACACCATTCGTAGAAGATGACAACCCGAAGCTGCTGTTGGCTAATCATGTTCGACATGTCACCAAAATGATGCGCGAGGGTCCTTATATACTCATAGTGCGAACCTTTTCTGGAACCTTTTACACGATTCTCACTGATCCAGGATGATTTTTTTCCAGAAAATTCTGAAGTTTTCAAAATTTTGTTTCAAGACTTTTCGTCCAGCCTAATATACCGCGATCACAGCCGCTCTAAAATCTCTTCAGCACCTCTATACCTTTCAAAGGGTTTGCTGGTACAATAAATGCGATTTTTCAACGCTGCCAAAGAGATTAGAAAGTGGAGCAGGGTAAGCTCCTTTTACTGTACGTAAGAGGGTAACTTTTGCTTGTGCCTATTCTCTGGAGAAAGCTACCTCCCTACTGACAAGGGAAGGATACTAGGTGACCATGTGACTTCAAGATGTGATGTACATATATCGTGGGGTGCTGCTTCGAACGTTGACTTCAAATGTGGATGTGTTCCGTCTCAGCTGAGCGCACCTGAACGGAGTCATGAACCATTTTCATCTTGGCTCCTTTGTCCGCTGACTGCGCGCTGTCCGCTAATCACAAAAAGGGCGAGCTTGTGGCTGGAAACTGCGCTGGCCTACAAGCTATGCAGGCGGTAGGGGGCTAGAGCGGGAAACGAGGTGGTTTGTGGTTCGATCCCTCGATGGTGTAGGCTTCTTACGCGTCCTGAAAAGGATCTGCCATGATCAACCAAAACTCTATGTCAAACCACAACGGAAAAGGTCACCAGATACGGCCCCTTTAAAATGCTCTCGCAAAGCCCGGTCTGGGCACTACTAGAAGCTTGGATTTTTTGTGAAAACATTGAATTAAATTCTGGGGGGTTCACCTTTACGCTCAATCTGCATCATTTTTCACATGTGGTAATCAGAAGAAAGGAATCAAAACCTACTTTCATAGTTTAGAGTGAGTGGACGCCGCTTTCAGTAGAACGGTAGGCACAATATCTCTTCGTCCACCTAGACTTGGTTACAAATTTAAAAGAATTTTCAAGCAATACCAATTTGCAAATTTCACCTCCTTCTTCGACACCTCCATTTCACCGAAACGAAAAGATTCACGCCGCTGGCTAGTGTTCTCCTCATCATCTTGCTCTACCTCTTCTAATTCCACACTGACACCTTCTTGATCCTCTACCTCTATGCTCTCGCACTGTGCATCTCGCAAGATGGATGCCAAACTGCGGCCATCTTCTTTTCTTGCTTTCTAGAACGCGTGTAGTATCGGAAGGACCGAGGTCAAACGCACGCCAACACAACCGCAGGTGACAACATATAATAGTTTGGAAGAGAAGTCCGCAGTATTGTCCTCGTCTACCCCTGGTGTCGAAAAAAATTCGCCTGAGGGGTTTATTTAAGGCGCTCCACATATAACTATGGGTGGTGGGACCTCATAAAGGTGACGAGCGCATTAAATAAGCCCTCAAGGCCATGTTTAGGCGGAAAAACTTTTCCACTACAGGAGTCGTGAAAGCACAATAGTACCAATAAAACTGTCCTTTCTGGTGACCCTTTTTGTTATCCTAACAGAACATCACTCCTTTGCGATTGACCAGTTCAGAGCGTTTCTTTATCTATTTCTTCGACCGATTTCGATAAATTCAAGTCTATAGTTTGGTTTCTTGGAAGCAGCTCGAGGTAGACTAGCATATGTTAATGCATCTGGAGAGGTCGATTTCCTTTAATTCGTGGGTAACCCAATCACCCACTTTGTTTACGCAACCAAACTGTTGTTAGTGCAAGTAAACGGTTGGATTCGATATGCCAAGCTTCTCTGCCATCTCTCGAGTTGTCATTCGCCGGTTAGTTCCGATTAACACAGTTATTTTGTGGTCGTCAGTAGTGATTGCACGATCAGTTCGGATGCATCTTGCACACTACAATTTCCAGAATGAAAGCGAGCAAGTCAACGCTGGCAATCCGCATCACAAACTTCACGTAATTTCTTCCGAGCATGCACCGCATTTTCGCCCTCTCGGAAACAAACCAGTAAAATATGCCAATCTCCTTAAATGCCCACTTTCAACTTAATGTTTTAGCAACTTGTTTTTACTAATGATGCTCATTTCTTCAATAAAGATAGTCTATTGTCTGTTTTTTAAGATAGTATATAGCAGGGGCGCGTGTGGCGCATTCGGAGGAAGTGCCGGCTGTCGCGTGCACCCGTTACTAGGTTCCTGGTTCGGATTTCCCGCCCAGGCCAACCAAGCCTTCCATCTCTCCGGGGTCGGTGAATTAGTACCAGACTTGTCTGGGAAGGATAGAGCGCTGACTTGTTCATCGGCTGGCCACCGCAAGTCATTGTATGGCCAAATACGCATTCAACTCGCCTAGATGACATCCCGTAGAAGCAGAATGCGTAGCGCATCCCAAAGGGGATTGAATAACGCCGTCCTTTACCCTTTTATCCTTTATATAGCAGTGTAGGTCACAAAATCGCTAGAACATAAAAATACGCAGTTCACGCCATCCACGAGAAGAAGCAACACACTAATTATTTAATTATAGGATTTTCCCCATTCCTTCAAATCACTACAGACCAATCGCATTAGGTATGATCACAGTATAGGTATTCATAATAAAAGTACTTATCGGACCTTGCATTACCTTTCTCTTGAATCCTTGTACCTTCTTAGAAGAAATGGATAAAAATAACTAGGGTCCGGCACCAATTCTTCCTAACTGGGACCGACTCCGAACAATCGAGCTAACCATAAGTACAAAAGTTAGCATACCGGGTATTTGAAGTGTTTTTAAAAGAGTTAGACTGCCATCTGAATCCTAATTGCCACAATTGATCCAAACTTATCAGGTTTGAATTTTACTTTATTCTAGTTGATAGTGCACATGTTGAAAGTGAGTTTGTTTGCTGTCTGTTCTTCGTTTGTTTGCATTTTCTAATATTTACCTATAGGATCACACTCACTAACTGCAAGTTTTCAAGACCCAGCCATGAGCGCTGCAATGGGCAAAGATATCTTAAATAGTGATTTCGTTAAAAATGCGTCCTTATTCTCCTTAACATTCTAACACCTTATATTGTTTTAAGAATTACAAAAATAATCACATGATCACACAATCACACATCACTTTTCATCAAAGGATAAAGGAGCTCGATAACAAACTACATGCAAAAAGAACTGCGAAAAGTTATTCATGACGTGCTCGTGTAAATAAATAAATAAATAAATCCACCCTCCAAAGGTTTTGAAGTGACAACAGCATCACAAAATCAGGACCTCTAAGTGGCAAGCATAATTGCAGAGGTGCGAGAAACGGAACACATTATAGTTTGTGTCAAAAACCGCTCTCACAACCTCGGCACGAGTTTTCTTGTAGACGGCAGATCTCTTCTTTCAATCAATAGCAGCCTTGTAACCACGGGCTTCCACAGATATGTTTTTTCTTTTCGTCTCGAATGTTCGGCAGTGATTCTCGGCGCCGTGTCAGACGAGCCATTGCCTCTCTGCTCCCCACATACCTTTCCAGATGTTGCATTTTGATTTCATATGCTTCATATGCGTCCTTTCGTTTTCTGAAGAGACATTCATCATAGACGTACATCTGTGCAGGGTCGCTTCTCGCGCCGCTGTTCTATTCAATGTATTTTCAAAGTACATATATCACGGAGTCTGTCAGATCTTGGGGTCTTGGTTTTACAGATTTTATCGACCGTTGCGAGTGACGACATTTTTGAACTTTTGACAGCTGCTCTTTCTCGGCAGGTTCTTGAGGTACGTCTGCAACTGAGCACGAGCGTCTAATATTCTTACTCTTATTCTAAATTTACTCAAAAATACGTTTTTCAGAGCTTTAAACCCAAAACCTATTCATCATAAAGCTGTGGCATAAAAAAATGCATGATGTCAAGCTAAAGTTTTCAGACGGCCTGCCAAGCTAAAGTTTTCAGACGGCAATGATTTCCAAGATATGTTTTGCTTCGGTCCCCGACTCCCTTACACACGCACTAGCAATGTCCCATTTGTCCCCATTTGTCTTATCAAAGCACCAAACCAACTGAGTGGAATCTTCTCGCTCAAGAGGCAGAAAAACTCTTAGTTTATGCTTACGGCTTCACAGATGCGCCACCTAAATAGCATTTAACGAATTTGCTGATGGCAGCATACACAGCGCAGCGCACAACTGGACGTTCATGGTATTTGTCAGTTCTTCTTCGACGTTTTTCCGCACCTCTTCTTCTGCGTCTTCCCGTACAAGTTCGTCCGCCTTGTTGGTCTCAACCCACCAAGACCGACCAAGAACCCAGCAGAACAATTCCGATTTCAGATGATCGTTCCCTCGAGCGTGAGGGATGCAACCGAATCCTTTTTGCTCCGCATGCGGCGACGTTTATAGGATTTTTTACACACCTTGTGATGCGCTTCTCCTAGAGGGTGCTGACGAGCTGCTTGATGCTTTAGAAACTCTAAATACAGCCTTCGTGACCAGCTTTCATACTCCTTCACTTATTTTCCATCATAACAAAATATTGAGCCACCAGTGTTTTGTTTGCAAGCTGTTGTCACCATGTTTTGTCGCGATCAAAACCCTAGCGCAAGGGGAACTCGAACCCGCACCATCTTCTGATCCGGCGGGAACGCTCTACTTCATTACACCACCGCCGCTCTTTGGTTAAACGCGACATCCACACTTCGAGGGGCCGATCAGCACCCATTCGTATTTGGGGATGAATGACCGCTGATATCAGCATCTTGATAGAAATTATTCAAGTAATTTTCTATAAGCCTCAGGTGGCTGGTACTGTTTTCGGAATTTGAACACGACCATATACGATATACGGATAAGTGCTGATCGGTCCCACGAGGTGTGGATGTCGCATTCGATCAAACAGCGCCGGTGGTGTAAAGGCGTAGAGCATTCCCGCCCGGTTAGAGGGGAGTGCGGGTTCGAGTCCCGCCTGGCCCTAGAGTTTTGATCGCAGCAAAACATCGTTAAAACAGCTTGCAACACAGTACCAGTCATTTGAGGCTAAACAAAACTACTTGAGCGCTTTGTTTGTTCGTGTTCTTTTTCTTACATATGAGTGGTTACAGGGAAACTATACCCAAATCTTCAACGCCCACCTCGGTTAGCATGAACGTTGATTTATAAGGATCAGCTGTAGTTCGGTGCTTCTGCACTCGCAATCAAGGCGTTGCCGTGCCATTCGCTGGTCGAAGTTGGAAACCCTATCTTCACGTAGCACAAAGTGCAGAGGCTGTAACGTGCCCTTCGAAGTGATCCACAGCTCGTGCTTCGCCAAGGGTAGTCAAGCCATAGAGCTCTCCCCGGCCGGTAAATTGGTGCAAAGTTGTCTGGGAGGGTAGAGACACAGAACTTTTCTTTGCTAGACTATCCAAATCTGTGTCGTGCATTACAAGCCAAACTGGAATTTGACCGGCCTTCGCGACATCACCTGGAAGCATTCGTGGCACCTTCCCCGAAGCGATTGATGAGCACATCCGTTGTACTTCACCATTTATCTGAAGGAGATGGTCAGCGGAGCACTCCAATTATTCTGACATACTGACAATGAATGAGGTTAGTCCTGCCGAACCGAGTTGCTGATTATCGCTTTAGCCTCAATGGAAAGCGCTGATACTTATCCTCTCACGTCTACGTCCATCTACGGGCGTAGGTTAGCCGGATTAATCCTAGTCGAAGGGGGGGGGGGAGAGGTACCGCAAGAAATTCGAAGCAAACAGCAACGGAGTGAACTCGTTTGAGTTGAAAATTACAAAGAAGGGATTTTGGACTAGGCTAGAGAGAGAGGGAGATGTAAGCCTAGTCAAATGTGGATGACCATCTCGTGAACGGCTCAAACTAGAACACGTCAACAGTTCGTTCTTCTCCTAGAGTTCTGCCTAAGCGATTCTGACTCTAGAGCCCTCCAGGTGAAGCTATTCTGCAAAAGTTAGTAGTTGTGAGTATAGCATAGGGTTATGAAACTTGTTATCATAAATCTTTAAGGAATCTTCTTAGATAACCCATTTGTCCTCGAAACTGCTACTTTCCTGCTGAATAAAACAGAGAGGTCCCACCAGATTGAGCAGAAGCAGCATAAGGGGTCGACGCTTTCAGGAGAGCAGTGGGCGTTTAAACATGGCAGCAATCACAGCGCAGGCGTTGTGCATCGCCAACGGCGTTTTCGTAGTCCCAGTTCGCCTCTCGTAGCGAGAAGACTGGGCGTAGTCCCCAACGTCGTGGTCGTGGACGTTTCTATTTCTACACCATGTTCACGTCGAATTTGACATTTGACATTCGGACACTCTTCTAAGCTAGCCCAAGAATTTTGTAATCAAAGCGAACTTTTCAAAATCGAAAAGAAATCTATCTGCATTAAACTAGAGAGTTCCCATAATGGTTAGGATAAATTATTGTGCAAGCAAGGAAAATTTTAGTATAGCTTTCTTTGAAGTTTTAATATACTTTCCAATAAGTGAACAATTGTTTGGAATGTTGTGAAATTTTTTGAGGAAAATAATGGCTTTAGGCTCGTTTTAAAGAGCAAGAAGGCACTATTTTTAGTGCCAAAAAGGAGATTGAGCTATGCCCTCGTCTAAATATGATTAGAAATCGCGGCGGAGATTTTCGAGTGCATATCGCGATCTGGTCTTTCAATGCGCTATATTATTGCTTCTTTTCTGTGCTTAAGACAAATTTTAATTTAATTTTTCCTCAATATTTTCATAAAATTGTTGCACTTATTACGGTAAGTAAACTAGAAAATTTCAAAGAATGTTATACCAAATTTCCTTGGACAAGAAACCAACTTAACCATCTTATTCAGTCTGCAGTTTACCTGCCTGAAGGTCATTTCGATTTGGAAGAGTTCATTTTGAATTCAAAAGTCTTGAAGCTAGCTTGGAAGAGTATCATATTTGGTTTCAAGAACGTCCACCTTGATTTGAAAAGTGGCCAATTCGACGAGAAAATGGTATACATAAAGACAGCCCTGCAGTTTCACCACTGATTACGTACACTCCGACTGGTATCGTGTGAGGAGCGGAGCTAACATGAGAGGTGCTGCAACGTTGTTCAGGTGTTCAGATCGAATCTTGTTCCTCCCGAGTGCTTGACTGTTCTTCACCGACAGGATCTCGAAAGGGAGGACAGGGGCACGCGTACTCAGTCTGCTATGGAAGGCACTGTAACAGATGGGTCCGGTTATTGAAAAGATCGGGTGAAAATCGTGAACTATGTACGTTCTGTACTGCTCTTTTGGATGAAGCGACGGTTCCGTACGATCGTCACTGTATAGTATTCGTCTGTATAGTATTCGTCGTTGAGGAGGCTGGAGAGGCTGCTGTAGGGTCTGCGTATAGTCACAGCGTCGGCAGCTTGACTCCACACTTCCGCTCTTCCATCTCAACGATGCCACTTTGTCGCCTTGCAGTGATTTTGTTGCGCGGAGGTCGTCCTCCTCCACATCCGTTTACCACTAGAAGAAAAACGGACCTTCTTGGTGTCTGCACCTGTGGTGTCCGAAGATGGCTCGCGAACGGTTCGCCCTTATCGATGATAACGTCTACGACGATGACACCCCCATTCATGCTCCTTGTGTCGTTGGGCAATACGAAGCCGCGTTTATTCTTGATTTATTCCCTTATCCACTAGGCGCGACACACTGCATGACCATGCAAAGAAAATGCGCTAGCCAGATGCCATGCAGCCAGCCAGAGCCAGACTGTTGAGACTCTAATGAAGGGCGAGTCAGCAGTCGGAAATCAGCAAAGCTATTCTGCGAAAATTAATGACAAACGCTTTATTCAGAAAATATTGCTTCTTTCAGAAAACGGTGTAGCGAGAGAAGATCCTCGGTTGGGAGGAAGCTGTACTGTAGAGTCGGAAGTTCGCTCCGCAGGACCACATCGTTGCAACGATGTTTGATGCTGATGGAGCACTAAACATGACGGCGTTTATCGAAGACGCTGATAAAGCGCTAGGTTTTCTGTCTGGTTCGATTCCGCCGCCCTTGCAATTAGCCATGGTCTTCATTGATATCAATGCTTATTCTCTTCTTGTTTCTCGGGACTACGCTGTTTTGATGACGGTGCTTTTCTTCTTCTTTTTCGTGTACGAAACTTTTGCTGCCTGTTTCAAGTACGCATTCCTTTTTTACTGCTTAGAGTTTGTACGTGATGCTTTCCTTTCCCTATTTCCACTACGTCGTAAACGCTCCCGAATCTTTCTGTTTCTTCTACATGTTGCCAGGTTCTGCAAACGTTCCAGAGTTCCTCAGTTTCTTCTTCATCTTGTCAGGTTGTTGCTTAATGTGGCTGAACTGGTTGTACGCACAGTACGACAGATTGTCCATGATTTCGAGCTCTTCGCTCCTGATCGGCGAAGAAGGATGCACCCGCAGCACGTGAGCAGAAGCAGTCCGAGAGCTCCGGTTTGGAAGGGGCTAGTCGCGAACGAGCGACGGTGCTGCGTTTGTATATCCAAGGAGGCGCGTGTGTTGCTGAGGCCCTGCAGTCACATGTGCCTCTGCAAGACTTGCTTCGGTGTTGTCATGGACGCAGACCAACCGAGGTGTCCTGTATGCAGAGCAAAGATTGAGCATCACATAAACGTTTTCCTTTAGCTGACTGTCTTCTCGGGTAGCTAATGTCTTTTTCCTTCTAGAGAATGCTTTACCATTGTAAAGGATGCGAATAAATTTCTACGTCGTGTTCTCGTCTTTCTGTTCTTTTTTTCGATTTTCTAAAATTGTACAGGAAGCAAAAGGCAAGCAAGCAGAAGTGTAGGATGGCAACGAAAGCTTCCGCCGTTTCGTAAAATGATATTTAAATTAAATAGTACAAAGGTCATCAAATTCGAATAAATGTTTCAAGTCATATTGTACAGTTGTGAACAGCACGGCGTTAGAGCTTATGTCCTGCTGGTATACATTTGTGCTTTTACGCAGCGGGACTTCTACTCTGGAAGCCTTCTCAGAAATCTGAAAAATAAGCACGTGTGTGCAACTTGAGTGGAGGTTATGCGACCTGCTCTAAGCCACTTGTTTGTTTCTTAAATTTTTTCTGTCAGCAAACGATCACCAAATAGAAAAATGATCCTTTTAGAGCGATTTAGAACCACCGCGATGGGCCAAGGAGGGTAGCTTTTCTCTTACTTTTTTAAAAACAAGTTGTGTTATTGGTCATGATCCGCTCTTTTCTATATACAATTTTCACGCAGAGATGGACTATTTTTAGAGACTCCAAGAAGGTTTGAATAACTTTTTATTCAAAGAAAATTGTATTATAACATTTTCGAAGTTTTAATTCACTTACCCAATAAAAAGTGAAGATATTGTTTGAAGTTTTATAAAAATTTTATTTTTCGAGAAAAATAATAGTTTGAAGCTTGCCTTAAAGAGCGGGAAGGCGGCCAGTTCTAGTGCAAAAAAGGCTGCGCTACGTCTCGATTAAGAGGTTGCGATTTTTATTCGATTGATAGCAGAATATCTGTTGGCATGGTGTTTGACACCTGTTAACAGTACAACGAAAACAACTGCAAAGGGCCTCACTTTGAATGCGGCGAATTTTTTGAGTGCATGGTGCGATCTTTTGATGCGCTATACAGCACCGGACATGCCTTTTGGTCGTTGGCCGAAAAGCCGAGCCGGCCAACATAGTTATTCAGAAAGGCCGCTTTGGAGCGTTCCAAAGCGGCCTTTCTGAATAACTTCTTTAGAAATCAAATACTTGTGAAAATAAGCATATATTTAAACTCAGCAACTCAAGCTCTATTTTATGGTATATAAATCTCAGTAGAGTTGAACAATGCATATTGGCCCCACAGAATCAATCGAGTAGGCGCGGCGCGACAACCTGTAGAGCGAGCGTTTGGGGAGTTGTATCGGAAATTTCCAGCCGTCCTATTCAGAAATTGCTCTATGACTGTCCAGATTGCATTTGGAGTGCTCCGTGAACAATGCATACAGAATCGGACCTACCAATCGAGTGGGCGCGACAGCTCGCAAATTGCATGCGGGGGCGTATTCGGGGCACAGTAACTTTGTGGAGATAGAATCGTTCCAGCTGCGGCTATTGGATTTTGTAGGCAGTGGAATGGTTTTAAAAGTACACCGTGGTAGCTTCTAAACGGGCGAAATTATTGCGGTGCGAAAATGCAGGTTAGCCTTGTGTGACACGATTTTTTCCAAATTCAGTCGACCACTGTGGGAAGACGTGACGAGCTAACGGTCTAGGAATGCGTAAGCGAGCCAACCGGTTAAGGTACTTTGCGAAGAAGTGCCCAAAGCTACCCAGCTTCCTAACCCGCCTCGCTCCCGGCAGCCATTTTAGAGCGGCGGAGGACGGCGGTGAAGTTTCTTCCGCTTGTTTTCTTAAAGAATTTAATGAAATTAACACCCATATTGAGGTTCCGAGTCGTGAAGCTAGCTTAGGTAAAAGTCCTAAAGCTAGGTTAGAGTTCTGTCCAATTTGATTTGAAATGTGTCCCATTCGACCTGAAAATTGTACCGGATATATATATATATATATATATATATATATATATATATCCGACAAGGGGATACCATATCCCCGAAGCTCTTCAGCGCCACCCTCGAAAACGTCATGCGCGAACTAGAATGGGATGACATGGGAGTGAAGGTCGACGGCCGGCAACTGCACCATCTTCGCTTCGCTGACGACACCGTGCTCATAACACCGAGCATCACTCAGGCGGAGCGAATGCTGGCCGACTTCGATCGTGTATGTGGAAGCGTTGGACTGCAGCTGAATCTTACGAAGACGATGTTCATGAAGAACGGATGGGTTTCTGATGCCCCATTCTCGCTCAACGGAACGAACATCTCCGAATGCTCCAGCTATGTGTATCTGGGTCGCGAAGTCAACATGGCCAACGACCTAGCACCAGAGCTGAGCAGGAGGAAACGAGCGGCTTGGGGAGCTTTCAAGAGCGTCGAAGAAGTCGTGAAGAAAACGAAGAACGTCCGACTCCGTGCCCACCTATTCGACTCCACTGTTCTTCCTGCCCTAACATACGCCTCAGAGACCTGGGCTATACGAAAGCAGGATGAACACGCGATCAGCGTCGCGCAGCGTGGAATCGAGAGGACGATGCTCGGAGTGACACGACTCACGCAAGTGAGAGAAGGCCTCCGGAGTTCCGAGCTTCGCCGACGTTCGAAGATCAGAGACGCTGTCGCATGGGCCAAGTCGTCGAAAATTAGGTGGGCCGGCCACGTAATGCGATTCGCAGACACCCGCTGGACGAGAGCCGTCACAGACTGGATTCCGCGGGATGTCAAAAGAACACCAGGACGCCCACCAACGCGTTGGTCGGACTTCTTCGTGAAAGCCCTGAACGACCGATATGACGCTCTTCGTGTTCCTCGAGCGAGGAGGATCCATTGGACCACTCTGGCACGCGACAGGGACGAATGGAGACGCTGCTGGCGCCCGCTCGAGCAAGTCGATGATCAACGGGACGACAGGTGATACAGGTGATCCGTTTGCGTGTGTGTCACACACCGGTACAAACGTGTCAAACGTTGAAGCTGTGATTCGCATATTTAATTCTCTGATACAACTACACGTTCTATTTTTGAAGCCAAGAAGTCATTCCCTTTCCATCGGCCTTATTTTCTTGACGGTCTTTCCTCGGCAGTCAAGGAGCAGTCTTCTACTTCGTTCAATGTCGATGACATGGATTTTCCAGATTTCTGACACAGGCCACATCCTAGGGGATTTCTCTATCACGTCACACTCACACGCTTTGTTCCTGCTTGTTTTCGTTCTCCACTGTCGATGCGATGTAGTCAGAGAAGCGTTGTAATTGGGACTGATGGGTGATCATCTAGAGGTTCTTTGGAAAAGCGGATTGAAAAAATACATAGGAGCGTTAATATTTACAATATTTATGACATTGAATGAACAGTGGACGAATCCGGTAACATACTAATTTTTACCGATAGTTTCGACAGAGTTGCAATTACCTATTCTTTCCTATTAGGTTGTAACGAACTAAATGGCACTGGCTCGCGCCATTTTTTGGAGGATCCACACAAAGGTATTCCAGGGAGATAGCGAAGGTTCTTGGCGTCAGTCACAACACAGCTGCCCGGCATCTGAAGGAAATTGGAAGACCAAAAAGCTGGAAAGATGGGTGCCTCACGAGCTGTCTGAGGAGCAAAGAAACCGACGATATGAGGTCTCGTCCGCACTGCTTCTATGGAACGAAACGGACCCATTCCTTGGTCGCATCGTAACCTGTGACGAGAAATGGATAATGTACGACAACAGGCGACGATCGGCACAGTGGGTGGACAGCGATGAGAGCCCCAAGGTTTTTGTGAAGCCGGAATTGCACCAAAAGAAAGTAATGGTGACAGTATGGTGATGTTCGCTGGGAATTATTCACCACAGCTTCCTCCCTACTAGTACTGCATTGAAATTGAAGAAATGATGAAAAAGTTGAAGGATATCCGGCCGGCCTTGGTAAACCGAGGGCGAGTTCCCCTTCTGCATGACAATGCTCGCCCCCATGTAGCACGAATGACGTTGCAGAAATTGAATGAGCTGAGCATTGAAACTCTACCACATCCTCCGTTTTCTCCCGACCTCTTCCCAACAGACTACCATTTCTTCAAGCATCTTGGCGACTTCTTGGTAGGGAAAATATTCAAATACCAACAGGATGCCGAAAGTGCCTTCGAAGATTTCGTCAATTCCAGAACTTCTGATTTTTATGCTACTGGGATAAAAAAGCTTGTTCACGTTGGCAAAGATGTGTAGAATCAGAAGGTTTTTACTTCGATTAATAAACTTGCCTACAAGCCGAGATATTAACTGTTTAAATTTACAGTGGTTCAGTGCTATTTATTTCGTTACAACCTAATATTCCCTGTTTGCTAAAACACTTTCCTCTAAACGCCGTTAAACCAGCTTTTTGTATTGCCTTTTAAAACCAAACCTTTATTAACAAAGAGACAACTATAAGAAAGTAAGAAACACGAAAATCATATCAATTGATGCTGATGCCTCGTATACTCATCCGTCAGCTCCTTGAGGTAGGACATACTCCTGAACATCAGAGAATACATTTGGTTTGACAATTTTTGATTTTCCCATTTTCATCAGCCGCTTTCAGGACTATGTTGCAAACAGAAGTGCACAAGGCACAGTTCATGGGCACCTACTCACCTGTGTGCCTGCAGATCCATGACAGATGTTGGCGAACATCAGAGAAATAGTACCCTCTCTCTGGAATAAGACACATACATTGTAGTTAAAACACTGTTTTGAAGTTCATAGCTTTGCTGTCACTAAAAATTTTGCAATAATTAAAGGATACAGGATAGGTGGCGATGTCCGTTCCTCCTCGTGGTGCCACTGGAAACTGCTCGTTTGGTGAGCTAAGCTAAGCACGGACACTCGAATGCAGGCGACAGGCCCTTGTGACAGGCCGGCCTACGAAGACCCATGTCACATCACATGGTGTATGACTGTTCAGGTTTATCGAGATAGTGCTACGGCGTCAGCGGGAGCCGACGCGCACTCGCAGAGCCCGGCGGGTGTGGAAAGTATGCGAGGGTCCCTGATGCGAGGACGGCATCGGGGGGCAACTGAGTTAGTCCGAAAGTCCCGTAACGTAAGCAGGACCCGCGTGGCTACGCTGAATGTGGGTACGTTGACGGGCCGCTCGTGCAAGTTGGTTGAAGCACTGGAGCGTAGAAGAGTTGATTTCTGTGCGGTGCAGGAGACGAGATGGTCCTGCCGCAAGTCAAGGGACATAGGACGAGGCTTCAAGACCGTTCTATGTGGAAGTCCCAGGACCATCAGTGGTGTCGGAATAATCGTCTCCGAACGATTTCGTGACTCGATTGTAAGCGTCGAGCGCTTTGACGATCGATTGATGAAGATCGTTGTCGCCGCGAAGGAGCGACTCTATCACTTCTTCTCTGCGTATGCTCCGCGGAGTGGCTGCTCGGATCAAGCCAAGGAAGAGTTTGGGAGCCTGCTCGATGAGAAGACAGAGGTACCGTCGAAAGATGTCATCATAGTCGCTGGTGACCTCAACGGCCACGTTGGCGCGACGAAAGACGGCTACGGCTGTCATGGTGGGTTCGGTTACGGGTCGCGTAACGCAGACGGTGAGCGTATCCTTGAATATGCGGAATCGCACAACCTCACCATAGTGAACACCGTCTTCCGAAAACGCGACTCCCACCTCATCTCATATTATAGTGGGAGCTCCAAGTCTCAGATAGACTTTGTGCTTGTTAAGGATCGTGACCGGAGTCTTGTCACAGACGCGAAGGTCGTGCCGTATGAGACGGTCGCCCCACAGCATCGACCGCTGATCTGTACTTTAAAGATCGCCCCTCCGAGGCTGAAGCAGGTCGAGCGATGCGGTGCACCAAGAATCAAGTGGTGGCGAATGAAAGAGAAGGAAGCAGCTGTGATTTCTCGCGTGCGGTTACCGACAGTGACAACTGTCGACGAAACTTGGGAGAAGGCCACCGACGCGATTCGTCACGCTGCACGGTCGGAGCTCGGCATCACGAAGCCTGGACGACGGAAGGTCGACAAGCAGGCCTGGCTGTGGACAGATGACGTGAAAGCCAAAGTTCGAGAGAAGAAGACGCTATATCACGTGTTTCTCGGCGAAAAGACAGCCGATAACTGGCGGAAGTACCAAGAAGCGAAGAAAGCTGCAAAGAAGGCCGTGGCTGTTGCAAAAGCCACTCATTATGGAGATGTCAACGAGAAGCTCGAGTCGCACGATGGTGAGCGGTATCTGTATCGACTCGCAAAGAATCGCCATCGCCAGACCGAGGACATCGAGAAGTTCTTCGGCATCAATGATGAGAACGACCGTCTTCTTATGGACCGCAAGAAGGCATTGAAGCGATGGCGCGATTACTTTGAGGAAATCTCTACAGTAGAATTTCCCCATCCAGCCATCCCCTCAACAGCTCCAACCCACGGCCCCGTTCAGAAGATCACCGTGGAGGAGACTGAAGCGGCTCTGAAGAAGATGAGGCCAGGCAAAGCGACTGGGCCCGATGACGTGGCAGCTGATTTGTGGAAGTCCAAGTTTTGGTATCCGGCTAAGTGGTTGGCTAAGTTCTTTAATCAGGTTGTAGCAGAGAAGAAAGTACCTGACTGTTGGAGCCAAAGTACGACGATTCCGATTTGGAAGAAGAAGGGCAGTCCTGCAGACTGCTCTAATTACCGTCCGATTCGCTTGCTCTCGCACAGCATGAAGATCTTTGAGCGAATTGTCGACGGACGAATTCGTGACATCGTCCAGCTTTCCAGCAATCAGTGCGGCTTCGTGGCTGGCTGTGGCACTGTTGATGGCATACACGCCGCCCGCCTCCTGATAGAAAAGCACCGCGAGAAACAGAAGCCAGTGCATATCGCCTTCCTCGACTTGGAGAAGGCCTTTGACCGCGTACCGCGTGAAGTGATATGGTACGCCCTGCGACGACATGGAGTTCCTGAAGAGCTCATAGAGTGGGTGCGAATCCTCTACTCTTGCCCAAAGAGTAGAGTTCAAGCTGCAGCCGGAACCTCGATGGAGTTCCCCATCTCTGTCGGGGTATACCAGGGTTCTGCGCTTTCCCCACTCCTTTTTGTTGTCGTGATGGACGCCATTACACGAGGTCTTCAGAAGCCTGTCTCCTGGACACTGCTTTATGCTGATGACGTAATGCTCGCTTGCGAAGATAAAGATGAACTCGAGCGAGAGGTGCAAGCTTGGTGTGATCGCTTGGAGCGGTTTGGACTCAGATTGAACGTGAAGAAGACCGAGTATTTAACGACGGACGTTACCGAGTCCAGCTCCATCAAGGTTAACGGCATCGAGCTTCCACGCACTGCGGTCTTTAAGTACCTGGGATCAGCAGTCGCGTCTGACGGCAAACTGATGGTCGAAGTGAATTCACGCGTGAGTGCAGCTTGGTCCAAGTGGCGCTCGTTGACTGGGGTGCTCTGCGATAGGAAGATACCGGAGCCCTTTAAGTCAAAGATCTACAGGGCAGTCATCCGGCCAGTAGCGATGTACGGAGCTGAGTGTTGGCCTGCGACAAAGGAAACGGAAAGTCGCCTCAGCGTAATGGAAACGAAGATGCTGCGCTGGACGGCTGGAGTCACGCGCATGGACCGCATCCCAAACGAAGCTATTCGGCAGAAGTTCGGTGTCGCGCCGATAGCGGACAAGATGCGCGAAGCTCGCTTACGATGGTACGGCCACGTTCTGCGTGGAAAGGAAGATAGCGTCCGCAATATAGGCCTTAAGTTCGAGGTGGTAGGAAAACGGCCTAGAGGGCGTCCGAAGCAGCGCTGGTCTGACACGTTACATATGGACTTGAATGTTGCTGGTGTCCACCCTGATCTAGCGCTGGATCGGGAGAGGTGGCGTCATGACACCAGAATAGCGGACCCCGCTACTAAGCGGGACAAACGCTGAAGAAGAAGAAGAATGCGATCTCTCTTAGACCGTCAGGTCAGGAGATATTAAATGTACGTGTCGCTCTTCCGAGTTCCCCAGCAAATGCGAGATATACATCAATCTAAAAGGCGGTTGGGCACTATTTTGTCAGTGGTATACCGTCTCCTTATTTCTATGCTTCCCATGGAAGTCATTCATCCTTCTACCAAGTTCTTGTAGTTGAACATCTCGATTTATGAATCGATTTAATGATCTATGAACGTCTTACAACAAAAGCTGTCCTGTTCTTTGGCTGAAGGTATCCTGGCTTAATGCGGTTCAGGCTTCTCGATTCGTTTCAACAATTGGGACGCAGTTTTGAAATTGGTTGTTCGTAAAGTCGCCCTCTTTTTATTTTGCTACAACTAGCCCGCTTTTCTAAACAATTTACCACACAATTCCAGAATCCTTTAATGAATGGGTGCTGTAAACAGTTTAGCGAGGAGTAGCAGGATCAGGATCTGTTTTTGGACCAACCAGATGCCTCCATCCTATCGCTAAGGCAGCAAAAGGCTATATATTAATAATAATAGTATTTACAAAATAACACTATTCCTCAGCCTTACGTTAGTGTATACATCAACTTGTTTCGAAGATGTTTAAATTGTGGTTCTTTCCCAATTTTGTCATTCCCTTCACATTTTTGGAAGCAGAAACTATCCTACACCTTGTGTGCAAAAGACAGTGATTTTCTACATGATATCAATTTTTTAGCACTAGCCGGTTTCTCTCCGTGTGGACTTTCTATTGATCTCATCTCATCTCATCAACTAAGGAGGAGTCTTGTCCGACGCTGCAGATGTCGGTACTTTCCGATCTAGGCTCACAACGGCGCCAGCAGGCGGAGGTTACACGAGCTCGTCGGCAACGAAAGACCTCGAAGCCCCTTTCTTCGTCTTGCCCCGCGTTAACGATCTAGAACACGAAGCCGTCCAAGTTTCCTCCCAGGGCCCTATGCACACGGACAATTTATTTTCATATCTTATTTCTTATTGAGGATTTTTTTATTGAGCGCGTGGTTACGCGGTCGAAGAAGGAGCCGACTGTTGTGTTTCTCCAACTCCAGGTTCTTAATTCAATTTACCCATCAAAGGCAACCAAGTGTTCAATCCCTCCGGAGTCGGGAAATTAGTAGCGACCTGCCTAGGAAGGATAAAAGTCAGCAGCAAGTCATTTTTATAGGCCAGATACGCATCCAAAAATTGCCTCACTACACCCGTAGTGGAATGAGTGGAGCATGCCAAGAGAGACTGGTTAACGCCATCCTTTATCCTTTTTTATCATTCATTTTATTGAAGTTTTTTGTGCTCATCTCTCCTATAACCACTGTACTAACCATGGCATGAGCGTATGATAATCCTACTATATACATATAAAAGAGTAGTGTTCGCCATCAATCGATATTGATGAGATTATCGATTTTTATGGATGTCGTTCAAGCGGTTCGTACTTCAGCCGGAGGTAATCGAGGTCGCTTAAGGATAGTCGATTAACGTTTTATATTTATAGACTTTACAAGCATTTTAATATCCTCGTTTGGCTATAATGAAATGATGATTCTGTGAATATTTCATACCATTCAAAGATGTTGATTTTTTTCAGCGTCGCGTCACTATATTAGCGGGTAGATTTATAGGCAGTTGGTGGGCCCAATCTTTTCTGAGTAGTAATCAATATCTCTAGAATGGTAGCCTCTCTCGATCCTTTACTTCCCCACTGGACGTATTTAAGGTGTTCTCTCTGCGGAAACGATGACATAGATGGCAGCTACAAATGATGACGAGGAGTTATTACTTCGGCGAAGCCGTTGAGAAGCTGTCAGTGCGGCCGAGACACCGCACTGATGGTTGGTAAACATAAATAAATAAGCGTGAATTACTTCTTTCTCTATGAAGCCGAACGTGTGTCTTTATTCCAGCTCGTAAACACAGACAACGAGCTCACATCTACTTAATCCCCTTCCCACCGCCTACTGGGTCAGATTAAGGTTGAATGTGAGATCGACGTTAAATATATTATTGAAAAATCGAAGTTATTAAATCAATTCTCTAGAAATGCGACATAGTCTCCATTTCTATATAATATGGCGGTAGATCTTCAAGCAAGATTAGGAGACAGAAAGACCCTATGGTTGAACGATTAGGTTGCTATGAAAGGGCTGAGAGATTCTGACTTCTAACTTCAATTTATCATAGCTTCGTTCGTTACCAAGCATTTCAGTCAAGGTAAAAGCTTTTGCACCTGGAGTATCGCCGTCAGCAAAACGCAGTAGTAGTCGTCATTAAATTGCGGCCAGTTAACAGTTAGACTCATGAACTGTCGGTGGGCAGTTTTGAGCCACTCTTGTGCACGAGAGAATTCTCTTCTGAAAGCTATCGAAGAAATGCGAGAAAGTAGCGGTTTGAAAGCTACGTAAATAAGGATCACAAAAAGTTGAAAACAGAGCTTTTGCGTCTGTAGAGTTGCTGAGCTCTTCACGAGGTTGGTAAACGGCTTTATTGGTGGCTAACGTTTCGGCTGGATCGCCTTCTTCAGAGCCTGAAAGGGTCAAGTCAATTAGGAGTTACCCCACCAAACATCTCTTCAACCTTACAAAATTCAATGTCAAATTTTTTGGAAGCCTGAACAAAGGAGAGAATTCGAGTATCGTACCTCACCACAGTCCACTGAAGGACCAAAGGAAGCCGCACAGGGTAAGCAGGGGTACGGGACAGCACCTACCCCAGGTTAGAATGCGAGACTGAGGTAGTGCTTGAGTTCGCGCGTTATGTACAGGCATTCCCCCTTCCGATTGACCATGGGACCTCTGGAATAGATCCAGAACGCCTCAATGGGGTAGGTGCTGTCCCGTACCCCTGCTTACCCTGTGCGGACCTACCTCAGTCTCGCATTCTAACCTGGGGTAGGTGCTGTCCCGTACCCCTACTTACCCTGTGCGGCTTCCTTTCGTCCTTCAATGGGCTGTGGTGAGGTACGATACTCGGATTCTCTCCTTTGTTCAGGCTTCCAAAAAATTTGACATTGAATTTTGTATAGTTGAAGAGATGTTTGGTGGGGTAACTCCTAATTGACTTGACCCTTTCAGACAGATTCTACCATGCCGAGGTTCAAGGAGAGTCGAACATGGCTAGAGCTTTTACGTCCAAAGCGTACAACTTTTGTGAGAATGAATTCAATAGTGTGTTATTTGAAGGTTGCTGCTTGTAGAGTAGGAAAGTTTCTTCATCAGACATTTTCAGCAGATTTTGGTGCTTTGTTCTCATCTCCTTGTTCGCTTGCTGTCCTTTATCATCTTGCACCAACTTACTGGTTTGCTCACTTGATTCCACTATGAAATATTCCAGCAAATCATTAAGTGCCAGAGGTTCTTCTTCTTTTTCAGCGTTTGTCCCGCTTCGTGGCAGGGTCCGCTGTTCTGGTGTCATGACGCCACCTTTCCCGATCCTGCGCAAGATCACGGTGGACACCAGCAATCTTCAATTCCATATGTAGCGTTTTAGGCCAACGCTGCTTCAGGCGCCCTCTAGGCCGCGTTCTAATTACCTCGAAGTTGAAGGATATCTTTAGGACGCTGTCTTCTTTCCCACACAGAACATGTCCGTACCATCGCAAGCGAGCTTCGCGCATCTTGTCAGTTATCGGCGCGACACCGAACTTCTGCCGAATAGCATCGTTTCGAATGCGGTCCATGCGCGTAATTCCAGCCGTTCAATGCACCGCCTTTGTCTCCTTGACGCTGAGGCGCGTTTCAACTTCCTTAGTGGCAGGCCAACACTAAGCGCCGTACATCGCCATTGGCCGGACGACTGCTCTATAGATTTTCTTTTATAATACATACTGACCAGGGATGTGAGGAATTTCCGTTTCCGTGTTCAGAATTCCGGCTTCCGGCCGTTTTGAGCTCTTCCGTTCCGTGTTCTGCCTGTTTTTGGGCCGGAGGCGGAAACGGAAATGGGCACTGTTCAACTCTAGTTTTGTTTTGAACACAATCAGCTTATCAATTAAAAAGAGCTTTCCTTCATATAGTTGCGAGAGAAATACTGTTTGGCAACTCATATTAGTATTCCAGAAAAGTACTGATATTCTAGAAAATGGGTTAGACTGTCAAAAAAAAGCACTCAAAAATGGCAACGGCTGGGTGCAGTGCAAAATTAATGTGCCACAAAAGCTATTTATGCATTGTCAGCTAAAAAAAAATGCATTCAACGTTTGAATGATTATAAAATTCTTGATCCATTAGTTACAAATAGCTGCAAAAACTTAGTAAGCATATAGCGCAGTGTCATGAGACAAAGGGTTCAGTGGAGGTTGTGGCATGCGGTTGTTTGCTCCAAGATTGCATCAGTGTTCCTGATCAAAGGTGCTAATTTCAATTTTTAATTTCGTTAGGTGCGATATTCATCCACATGGAGTTATGCAATTCATTTTTTTGACTATGGTGAGTTATGGAATTCTGACACAAAACTATTGCTTCGAGGACCATCTAGGCACTGTCCACCTGTGTCACCTTGGACGTAGGGTTTCTAGGCTGGCACAGACTGAATATTCCCATGAAAGTGTGGACCCACCATGTCTAATCAGTCCTCCAGTTATCATCTTAGATCCAAGAATGAATTTTGAGTAATAGTTTTGCTTATTGCAATAGAACTGCTAATGTTGAGTATGCAGTCACCACGTCGTCCATGATGCCACAGATTTCTAAAAGTGTTGAGAGGAACCTCTTTCCTGGTCGGAAAATGATCTAGATGGTTACTCCAGCTTTAGACTTCACCCGGGTCAGTTTTTTCAATGCTGGTCTGTTAGCGATCTCAAGTGGTTAAGTCGGTTAAGTCTACCGTTCAAAAAATATCAGCATCAAAAAAGTCAGCGAAACCCCCCCCCCCCGCAGGAACTACGTAGATATGGAAAGACTGCAT